>OY751561.1:6017334-6474834 GCA_963572285.1 Caenorhabditis drosophilae | reverse complement strand
TCTGAAAAATCCCGGCAAATATTGAAAATTTTCAATCATTTTGTTGCTTTTTTTTCGTTGAAATAAAAAAAAGCGGGGACAAAAACCCGGGGGGGGGGGGGAGGGGAGGGGAGGGAAAGCAAACGGAGGATGAAAAAATTTCGTTTCCCCCCCCCCCCCATTTTTACTTCTGCGAATAATTTTTTTTTGAGGAAAGGGCGGGGAAATTGTTTAAGCTGTTTCAGACGAAACAAATGTGTTTTGATGTTGGATTTATGAATGTTTTTTTTGTGTTTGATTTTGGCTGAAAAAAAGCAAACTTTTCCTAATATTTTATAAATGAGATTTCTTCTTGAAAATGTCGCTCGAGCCGCCGAGAAAGGAGGGAGCCGCCTTTATTTTGGAGACACGAAACATTTGGTGACCTTTTTCCTTTTTTTTTGAAAATTTTATACCCGCGACATTCTTAGTGATGACACTACCAGAGGAAATAGAGAGCTCCTTACCAATAGGTTTATCCTATCCACTGATCAGTGTGGATTATTCTAGAAGTGTACTAGATACACCGCCAGAATATACTGTACTTATTCTTGGTGAATTTCTATCTAGAAAGAAATTTTATTCTGAATCTTCTGAAGAAGAAGAAAAGAAAAATATTCTGAAATTGACATTTTGAAAGAAAAAAAAAAGTATTTTCTTGAATTTTTTTGTGAAGAAAAATTCGAGAAAAATGTTGAGATTAAATTATAATTTTTATTCAAATCAAATCAAATTTTCTAAAGACAAATTTTTTTTTTGCAAAAAAATATTTCTTTTTCGTTTTTTTTTATATAAAAATTGTAGGAATATTAAAATAAAGTGAAAAAAAATGTCTTTAATACATTTAAATATTAAAAATGTGTTGAGATATTTTATAAAAAAATTGTCGATATAAGCTCACATTTATTTGCTTTTTTAAATAAAATATGATTTTTAATGCGAAATTCTCTCATCATTTTTCATTTTTTTTTCTTTCAAAAAGGAAAAAACCGGAAAAATATTTTGAATTTATTTTATTTCGAATTCAAAAAGTGTGTAATTGACATTCTTGAGCATCAATCATTGTTAAGAATTTCAATGACAACACACAACTTTATTTTTTTCGCCTCTCATTTTTTTGAGTATTTTCAAATTAAATTATTTCTCTCTCTCTCTCTCTCTCTCTCTCTCTCTCTCTCTCTTCTCTCTCTCTCTCTCTCTCTCTCTTCTCTTCTCTTTTTCTCTGTGTATGTTTTTTTCATGTCAAATAATTTAAAATTTAAAATAAATAAAATGAAAAATGAAAAAATGAAGAAAAAAAAAGGCGGAAAATCTAATTATATTTGTGCGGCGCATTTGGCAAGTCAAAAGAGGCGGGCTCAGTGAAATGAGATGGGGAGGGGAGGGAGAAGCATCATCGGTTCTCATTTGGCAACCCTCACAACATTCCGAAATTGTTTTGCGATTAAATAAAAAAGCGGGAAAGGTTTCAATTTAAAAAATCGATTTTTATTTCATTTTAAATTTCTTTTTTCTCCTCCATTCAAGTTTGACTTTTTTTCAGAAAAAAAAATGTGTTTTTTTCAAATTTTACCTCATTAATTTATGCGCCAATAAATAATTTTTAATTATTTACGTTTCGTTGAGCGATTTTTTTTTGAAAGTAAATCAGAAAAATATTTTTTTTTCGAATTTTTTCGTTTTCGCTTTTTTCATTTTTCAAATTTTGTTATTTTTTTGAATTTAGAAATTTTGTTCGAATTGTCACCAAGTTTTTTAACGAAGCCGCAAACGACTGCGACGTCGAAAGCGGCTTCAGGTTCTTCTTCAATTAGTGGAAATGTTGAAAGTGTTGGTGGTGGTGGAAGTTGTAATTTACGCGCAACTCATTCAACATCGAATATTGCCTATCATAATTTGCATCATAACACATCGTCGTCATCCTGTGATAACATCATTCCAACATCAACACCGCCAACAGCGGCAACAACAGCAACATCACATCCATCGGATCTTGCTGAATGTCAACATCAACCGAAATCAATTCTTCGAGCGCCGCGATTGATTAGTGCACCAAAACAACTCTCGTTCGATGTTCCAGCCAGTCCGACGCCAACACCGAAAAGTTCGTGTGTGTCAGCATCGGGAAGCATTCACATGTTCGAACGGCCGTCACGAATTCGAGTCGGAAAATTGAGTTTTGGCGGAATGAGCTACGCACAATCGACGCATCAAGGACACGTCGCGTTGACTACCAATGGGACGCCAGTGTTCGCCTATAACGGACGAAACTCGATTTCACCATGTGGAACAACAAGGCGTGATCCATCACGTTGGAGATTGTCCGACTTGAAGCAAAGATCGAATTCTGAATCAATGTTTCGAAACATCGACATGGATTTTATTGGGAATGGTGGAAGACGAATGAGCATGGCATATTTGCCATCAAGAGAACAAGCATTATTACGAAGAATATTAGGGCCACAAGGATTATCATGGATATCAACTGACCGTAAGATCAGACCTACCAACCAATCCTTGAAAATATTTTCATTCAACAATTTGAAATTATTTTTATTCAAAAAAAAAAAGAAATCGATAAATTTACAGGCGAATCAGCATCACGAAAATCAGTATCAATTGCATATTCAAATGATCTTGAAGCTGGTGGAAAAGGTGGTGGAAATGGAGGAAATGATGATTCAACAATTCCATTAATGAATGATAAAGATGAAAATAGGTTGGAATTCTTAAGACAAAATTAAAAATAAATGAAACGTGAGAAATTCAAATTCAAAATTAATCCATTATTAATCTGAAATTATTAATCTGAAATTAATGGAAAATTGAAAATATTTCCGATTGAAATCAAATATCAAAACTCACAAATAAATATCGATTTTCTTAAAGCGGAGGACGATTAATAAAACGCGAATGCCTTCACGATCGACGTCGAGTGGTGTGCGATAAAGCCTTGGCGTTCGCCATCACGGGAATCATTCTAATGATCATTGAAAACGAACTACGATCGGCAAACATCATTCGAACCGGCTCGCCGCTGAGCATCGCGCTGAAAATGTGCATCATGACGACGACAGCAGCTCTTTTATCATTCGTCGGTTATTTTCATGTCATTGAAATTCAATTATTCATGAATGCGAACGCCGCTGAAGATTGGATGGTTGCATTGAGTTTTCAGCGAATTTCTCAGGTTTTTTTCTAAAACAAATTAAAAAACAAATTAAATTAAAATAATTAAAGATAATTGCTGAAGTTTTTATTTGTATGTTGTGCCCACTTCCAGTTGAATTATTATTTAATCCAAATGAGCGAATTTATGGAAAAACAATTCATGCGATCAATGTTTTTTTATCGATTATCATGTTTTTCCGATTATATTGGCTCTGTCGTGTTATGCTTCTTCATTCAAGGTTGTTTTTTGTTCGTTTTTTGAAAGAAAAAAAACTCACCAAATTTAAGATTGTTTACTGATGCGAGTAGTCGAAGCATTGCTGGCCTAAATCGTGTTAACTTTAATACGAGATTTATAATGAAAACCTTAATGACGTTATGCCCTGGAACAATGTTGATGATATTCACCGCTTCACTTTGGGTCATCGCTGGTTGGATTCTTCGCCTATGCGAACGAGAATATTTGGCGCCGGAGCAGAAGAAGGAAATGGATTATATTAATTCGATTTGGCTGATTGCCATCACATTTCTGTCGGTTGGCTATGGCGACATCGTTCCGAAAACGTATTGCGGTCGGAGTATGGCGGTTGTGACCGGAATTATGGGAACGTGCGCGTCTTCAATGGTGGTTGCAGTTATTGCAAGAAAACTTGAGTTGACAAGGGCTGAAAAACATGTTCACAGTTTTATGCAGGATACACAATTAACCAAACAAGTTCGGCAACAATTTTTTACGAAAAAAAATAGAAAATGAAAATTTAAATTCAAATAATTTTTTCGCGCCAAAAAAAAAAACTTCGCGACGTTATCTAAAAAATGTTGATGAAAACAAATAATTTTTGGGGAAAAATTATGAAACTTTTGAAAAAAAAAGTGCAAATTGTCAATAGAGCGCGTTTACAACACAAATAAACAAAACGAAAAAAAAGAAAGAAGGAAAACTGATAATTTTTTATTTTTTCAGCTGAAACATTCGGCGGCAAATGTTCTTCGTGAAACCTGGTTCATTTATAAATATCGAAAACTTGTCGATAAATGCGATTTTCGAAAAGTCAGAAAACATCAACGAAAATTTCTTTTAGCAATTTATGAGTAAGTTTGAACTGTCGAAAAGAAAAAAAAAAGAACTGGACAAAAGCCCGGTCATTTTTTATTCTTTTTTTTTCCATTTTCGAATGAGACGTGTGAAACGAGATCAAAGAAAATTGGCTGAAAATCTTGTTTCACTTGGTGACGTTGCAAAAACATCGTCAAACACCTACGAACTAATCCAAGACGTTCATTCAACACAAGAAGGTCTTTCACTTCGAATAACAGCAATTGAGCATCAATTAAGCGACATTTCACGAGAATTATCAAATTTGGCTGATCTTCTGAGAGGTAGCGTTGCTGTCGCATCGGTTCGTTCGTTTGCTTCTTTTTTTCAACTTTTCCTAATCCTCACCCAATTTTATATTGATTTGTCTCATTAAATGTTCAATTAAACACTAAATTTTACGTGGAAAATCGATACAATTTTAATTAAATTCTAACAAGAAAAAGCACCAAAAAAAAGAAAAAGAAAAAAGGAAAAAGTCAGTTTCACTTTAATTAATTAATTAAATAATTAGTTAGCTCATTCATCACCGTGTCTGATTATTTGTCGAGTTTTTTTTTTCAAATTTTATTTGTTTCTTCTTTTTTTTTTGCTCAAAAGTTTTCTTTTTTCCATTATACACAACTAATACGTTATCGTCTTGTGATTTAAATATTTAAACCAAAAAAAAAAAAATTTTATTTCAAATTTATTCTCATTTTTCGCGTATCGTGATTTTTTATTATCACAATTTTTGCTTTTTTTAAACAATTTTGTTGAGAAGTTTTGATTATATTCAATTTGAGTTCGGAAAAATTCGGAAAAATATCGATTGATAACCAACAAAAAATTATAGGAACCGAGCAACGAAAGAAGAGTGTTTTAATCAATGAGAATTCACCACAACAATCTCGTCTTCGCCGCAAAATCGGAGAGCTTCGTGTTTAGACAATTTGTGACCAAAACAAAATTCAGATCGACCATATCTTTTAAAGCACGGTTTGCACATATTGTGCATTAATTAAAAAATATAAATTATATATACACAATACAATATGTGTTATTTTTAAATTATTGTTCTCTTCAACTCGGTTTTTCATCTAATTGCCATCATGTGATCCACATTTTGACTGGTTTTTTAAAAATTTTAAAAATTATAATAATAATAATAATAATAAACATATTTATTTTATTTTTGTTTTACTGGGGACAAGCAATATTTAATATTTACCATTTCTTTTTTAAATCATCAATGGATACTTCTCCGGGACCATTTACGGTGAGAAGAAGGAGACCTAATATCATAGAAATATTCAAATAAAAAATGTTTTAATTAACGTTTTTACCTCCAACAACAGATAAAGTTTGGAAAAAGTCGTATTTCATAAAATCGGCGGTTGATGTTCCAGCTTCTTCGAGCCACCTGAAAAATAACGGAATTTTGAAATATTTAAAATTTAGAATATTTAACCATGGATGTAAGAAAAGATTGATAATAAATAACCAGATTGCTGCGATAAATGAGCTAAGTTTAGTTTTATATCCAAAAGTTACACATCCTATCAAAGCTAATGTAACACTTATTTCCACGACCTAAATTCATTATCATTTTAAGATATTAATTGTTGAAATTGTTTCTTTAAAAATTGTTAGCGACTCAATCGATATTAATGAAATATTCATTAAAATAAGATAAATTCGAGCAACTAACAAAAACATTGATTTTATCTGAAATTAGAAAAAATGTTTAGTTAAAGAGCTCTATTTTCCATACTTCGATATTATCATCAATTGACGGTAAAGAAGATCCATCGGTGATTTTTTTTCCCGAAAAATTTTCAGCTACTAAGACTGCAATCGCACCCGAAATAGCTACATTTCTGGAAAATAACATTATTGATGAACATTTTAAAAATTACTTTAGCAAAAAGTTAATATCGGTGTAAATTCGATAAAAAATTGTTTGAAGTATAATAATGGACGCTAATATTCCACACGACTGAAAAACCTGAAAAACTAAAAAATTGTTATTTATTTCGAATTATTAGAAAAATAAATACCCATTTACGAAGTAGAACAAATATCGGTGCAACAAATTGCATTATCAGAAAATATAAATAAATTGAAAATGCAATAACCCATGGCAAACTCCACGATGTCATCAGAAATTTGACTTGGACAGATTTTTGAAATAAAACTCGGTAAAAATCTTCAAAAAATGTCAACAAAAGGCAAAGCCGACCAATCGTTGGAAGAATTGGTTTGAATTTTCGAATTATCTATAAAACAAAACAAAAATTAGCTAAAATATTGTGAATTTTTAAAATAAACATTATCTGATAAATCTTCTATTTCATCTAAAACCTGGTTAAGAGTCATTTCCTTTTTTAAATAAAAATATTTATTAAATTTTCTCAAGCGTTCACGTTGGAAAAATAATTCATTACGTCAAAAAAAGTAGAAGTTGCACAACACTTGACGAAAATATGCACAGTTTATTATTACAGTAATAATATTATACATAAATATTTTACCTGTTAATTTCATGTCTCTTTGAAAATTTGACAATTTCATTTTTTTCAAACAAAATATTTCAAATTTTACAATTCTCGAAAAAAACCACATTTGCAACTGAAACCTCCACAGTAGTTTACAACATCGAGTAAGAAACGAATAAAAAACCACTTCACCTACGAAGCCGAAGCTGATTCAGATTTTTCTTGATTTTTTTTACCTTTTTTTATTCTTCGGAATGAAAAAACATTCGATAAGTTGCTTCAGCCTATATTTAACGTTTTATCGATTTCTTTGACGTTTCCTCCCACAAAATGAATGAACAAAAAATTGTATTTCCCCTAAAAAATTCCCTTGAAATAAGATCCTGAGTGAATCAAAGAGATCCAAGGTGGGTCTGAAGCGATATTTTTTAATTATTATTTGTGTTTTTGACGGGAATAAATTGATTTTATTTATAAATAAACATTGAAAAAATGACAAGAATTAATGTTATAATGAGTACAAGTGGTTGAGCAGCAATAATTGTAATAACGCCAGGATCAAAATCATCATCCAACGCCGCAATTGTTATATTGGAGCAAGTGAGAAAAAATCGAAAAATATGAGCCAAACAAATCGAGAATTTCCATAAATATGTGATTCGATAACGAATATCCTCATTCAGCTCCTCTTCGGACACTTGAAATCGAAAAAATTCAATCGATAAAATCGAAAGCAAAATCAAAAGGCAAATGATTAAATTTGAGAAACATAGAGAAACTGGAATTATTTCATTTTGGCTTGTGTAATTTGCCCAACAAATAAAAACGCCAATATCGATTAACTGAAATTGAAAAAAAAACGAAGGAAAAATCGATGAATTTTTTTGAAAATGCAAAAAAACCAGTTCAATTGAAATCAGCAATAAAATTGCAATTGGCCGATCAAATAAATGTTCTCCTTGTCTTAACATTTTTTGATTTTTTTCTTGTAAAAGTGGCGAACTTTCACCAATTTTTGTTTTTTGAATAATATCCGGATCGCATGTTATAAGACCTTTTGCTTCATCTTTAAAACGAGTAAATTCCCATTGTGTTCGATCAATAACCTTTTAATGTCAATCAATCAATAAATCAATCAATAAAAAAAGAAAAAGGAGAAAATTTGATTAAAACCAACATCGGATACATCATCCCCAGATGGTATTGGTCGATTATCTTTTGGTGGACTTAAACCTTTTGATTTTGCTTTTTTATCTTCCGAACTCAATGATCCTGACTTTGATATTGATTTTTGTTTTGTTGAATTTTTTCTGATTTCGACTTTAAAATTTCATTTTTTTTTGGTTGGAACTTTCAGTTTTTATTTTTCAAAACCTGGTTTACTCATTTTCGAAACTTTTTTTTTGATTAATTGCGAGATTTCTAATAAAACTTGAAATGAATCGGAGAAATTTTTCTTCTCAAAAAAAAAAATTTTGGCTTAAAATCCAAATTTTCGGAAAGAAAAAAAATGAAACGTGGACGAGAAAACTTTCAAATTTTTGTTTATTTTTAAAAATTCAAAAAAAATGAATTCAACGAAATTTTATTTGCAAATTATATTAATTCAATATTTATTTATAACGACATTTTCCATCACCCATTTTGAAGAGGAGGACGACAACGATTTTAGTGATTGGAAACATTTTTCTGATGATTTTTATGATTCCGAACAGTTTTGTCTTGAAATAATTTGATTTTACTTTAATTTTCAATTTTTTTCCAGCTGTTTTTCATTTTTAATTGAACAATTTCCATTTGAAAATCAATACAATCGATCGATTGATATTGATCAACTTCAGTTTGCTCTATTTAATGTTTGTTTTTTAATTTTTTTTATTAATTAAAAATATTTTATTTTTATTTTTAAGAAATATCGAAATTTTAAAAAATGGAAAATTTCAACTTTTGATATTCAAAAATTATTGAACAGTTTTTGTAAAATTGAAAAAATCAATCGATTATCCCAATTTTTTATGAGCCAAAAATTATTCAGTCAAAATGCTCATGGAAATGGAACTTGGAATTTAACGAATACGGTTTGATTGAATTGAATTTTCAAAAAATGCTGAAATTTTCAATTTCAGATGGAGCACAAATTGAATTTGGAAAACAAATTGGCTGAGCAACGTTTTTACAATAAAATTATTGAAAAATATAAGGCGAAATATAAATATAAAATTCAAAAAAATCATGCGATTAATTCGTTGGTTTTTTCGAGCTTCTTCTTCTTCTTCTTCTTTTTTGTTAAATATTTTCAGCCAAAATTCTGGATTTTTTCAGATTTTTCCATATTTTGATGGCAACATTATTCACATGTTTGGTTCTTCTTTCTCAACGAATTTTTTTAATTTTCACGGATAATCAATTCAGAGAAATTTTTGAAAATCATGGAAGAAGAGCATTTTTAAATATTTTTGGTTTTTTAATTGTTTTTTCTTTGATATTTTTTTTATTTTTGATTTATCCTCATCTTTTTGAAAAATGATTTATTGTTTTGTTGCTTTATTTGACACTACTGGTGGCCATAAATATGAACAATAGGATATTTTTCGTCTCAAAAATGTTCAAATAAACTGAAATTTTGAGGAAATATTAAAAACCAAACGTATACACAATAAATTGTAAAACTTATTTAAATAAAAACAAATTTTTCGAAAAATTTTGAAGTTTTCATTTTTATCCAACTCGTGATAAACTCACTTTTGAAAAAAACTTAAATTGAAAAAATTTTTTTTTTAATATGAAAAGTTGCAAAAAAATCAGTTATTAGGATCACGAGTTCGAGGAAAATGAAAATTTCAAAATTTTTCAAAAAATTTGTTTTTAATTTAAATAAATTTTACTAATTATTGTGTATTACGTTGAGTTTTTAATATTTCTCAAAATTTCAGTTTGTTTGAACAGTTTTGAGACGAGAAATATGCAATTGTTTATATTTATGGCCACCAGTACTGTATCTAGTTTAATGCTTGATTAATCAATTATTTTTCTGATTCGTGAACTTGGAAAACGACGTGTTTATTTGATTGATTTGTGTTTAAAAAATTAAGAATCATTAATTATTTATCTTTTCAATTGGAAAAATTTCAAATATGGAAGAAGTTGGTAGGTGTCGTCGCCCCCGCCCAAAAATTAAAGACCCGGCCGAATTTCACACCATTCCTTGTTTCTTTTTTTCTTCAGATAACGTTGAGAAAAAAAATTTGATTGTTGAAGGAGAAGAAAAAGAGCATGTGATTATTATCGATTATTGTTTTGAATTTTTTTTGTTTTTTTTTGCAAAAAAATTTTAGGAGGAAAAAAAAGCGGACGAAGAAAAAAAGGAGCAACAAAATGAGGAAATTCCGTTGGCGTCAGTTGTACAAAAACTGAAATGTGATGAGACGGATATTGTTGAAGATGAAGCATTATTTCGGGTTTCCCCGGCCACCCCTCCCGAATTTTTTTGATTGGTTAAAAAGAAAATCATTTTATAGTCACTTCAACAACTTTCGTTTTATCATGGTTTTTTACCCAGAGAAGATCTTCGAACATTACTACGCAATGACGGCGATTATTTAATTCGAGTTAGTGAAGTTTCAGTAAATGAGAGTCGAACAACAAAAGTTTGTGACAAAATGCGCTGAAAACTGGGTGGGAAAATTTGCCAAATTTTTTCCAGAACAAAAAAGACAATGAAAACCAGTCGACGCCGGCGCACATCAAACGCGACTTGATTTTGTCGGTTTTTGAAAATGTACAAAATGGAAATAATCATCATCTTTCCACTGATTATCATAAAGAATCAAAATCAGAAGCTCAATTTGGTGGAAAAGTCTGAAATTTGTTTCTTCTTCTTCTTTTTTTTGCTGGAAAAAATGGGTTTGAAAATGAATTTTTTTCTTCTTTCAGCTTCGAAATATGGTTGTTCGCCGTTTTAATGGAAAATTTGGAATTGAATTAACAAATTTGTTTGACTCAATCACGGATCTTGTGGCGCATTATCATCAATCGAATTCTTCTGAAACAGTTTTTTTTTCCTCAAATTTAATCTTCACTCAAAACCCACGATTTTGTGTTTCCAGAAGAAGAATCGTTTTCTAAAAAATCCGGTCAAACTGCAAGTTTGGGAATTATTACACGGTGACATAAAATTGGGCGGCCTACTTGGTGAAGGAGCCTATGGAGAAGTTCGAACTGGAACGCTGAAGCGAAAAGGACGAGAAGTTGAGGTTGCCGTCAAATTGGTAAAAATTGCAACCATATAAGAGAGCAGAACTGAACATTTTTTTTCTTTTTAAAAAATCAATAAATAATTTGAGATGAAAGGAGCAGCGGATTTGAATAAAATCAAAATTCGAGAAATGATGAAAGAAGCTCGCTTAATGAGAGGCTTTAAGCACAAAAATATTGTTCGATTTTACGGAGTCGCTGTTGATGAGCAACCACTTTATATTATTCTTGAATTGGTTCGAGGCGGAGCACTAAACACATTTTTACAAAAAAATAAAAAAGTTCCAGTTATTGATTTGATGCAAATGTGTTTTGGTGATTTCTCCCCGCCCCCCTGTTGATTTTGAAATTGAATTCAGGCGCTGCTTCTGGTCTTCAATATCTTCACTCAAATAATTGTATTCATCGAGATATTGCAGCTCGAAATTGTCTTTATTCTGTTGATAAAATTATCAAATTATCCGATTTTGGTTTGTCGCGTATTGGAAACAGTTACAAATTGTGTACGTCACAAAAATTACCAATAAAATGGTTGGCAGCTGAAACAATTACAACCTTATATTTTACATTTAAAACTGATGTTTATAGGTAAACGAAAAAAACGCTGAAAAATGCATCAATTTTTTTTTTTAAATCAATAATTTCTAGCTATGGCGTTATGTGCTATGAAATATTCTCGGAAGGCGAAGAACCATGGGACAACATTTCAAACACTGAAGCCAAACGAAATGTTGTCACTGGAAAACATTTGACAATACCAGACGTTTGTCCGGAAAAATTTCAAAATTTTGTCTACGAAAAAATTTATGTGAAAGATCCGAAGCGTCGAGTGACGATGGACGATGTTGTTCGATTTATTGAGCCAATTTTGAACGAATTGTCAATGAACTTTGATATGGTTTTATTGGTGGGAGGGGAGGATGAGGAAGGGGGGCGGCGCCGGTGGCGGCATCATTGAATTTTTCGATAATTTTTTGGAATTCATTTTCAGATTTGTCAACGATCGGACAAAACGAAAAAAGAGCCAAAAACCGATTTGGGAAAGTCGACAATTCAAATTATTCCAGTCTCAAATAAATCGTTCAAAACAAAAAGTCGAGCGGCTGGAAAGAAGAAAATGTGAATTCGATAAGACAAAAATCAACAAAAAATGCATCAATGAAACCCTTTTCAGGCCGCCGCGGACACCAAAAAAACCATCACATCCAGGCAATCACAATATGGTTGAAAAATGAACGATTTTTTATGAGCATAAAATATATTTTTGTTACCAAATCGGCTTCGTACTTTTTTAATTTTTTGTAAAAAACAAACAAATGGAATCTGCTGTGGATTCTGAAGAATCTTCTTACATAATCAACTTTAAAGAAGAGTTTTATACCGATACGGGGATTAAAAGAAAGAGAGAGAGAGAGAGAGAGAGAGAGAGAGAGAAGAGATTTATTATTTATTTATGCACACTGTTAATACAATAATTATTACAATAAAAAATATTTTTTTTAAATAAAAAAAGTGTTTTTTTATTTGTAAAATAATTTGAATATTTCATGTTCTCAATTTTGGCCAAAAAATGTTGAGGATTTTTTCCAGACTTTGCGGGCCAAGGTTCGCCTCATAAAATGTGTGGAAGAGTTTTTTTTCCACATTTTGTGTTCATAATTTATTTAGAAAAAAGAATTGATTTCAAATAAACAAAAATCAAATAAAAAGTGGATTTTATGACTGTATAAAATCGGCACAACAACAATCCAAAAAGGATCAATTCATTTGTAAACGCTTTTGAAACACTTCCGTTATGATTTACAATCTTTTGCCAAAGGCGAACGAACCATTCTCTCCCCGCCTCCTTCTCCTCATCTCTCAACAATTCACAATTCGCACCATATTTTAGTAGTGTCCACGTGGTGGTGAAAGGCGTTGCTTTGTAATTTGATTGAAGACACCCCAAATTGTTCCCCTTTCTTTCCCCCTTTTTCTCTCTCTCTCTCTCTCTCTCTCTCTTTCTGTGTGTGTGTGTCTATTTGGACGAAGTGACCGACAATTTATCACCAAAAAACATGTGTGTTTCTTTTACTTTATCTACATTGTTTATTTTTGTATTTGATCGCTTTTAGAATTGAGCTTCTTCTCGCTTTTCTTCTTCTGTGATGAAAATATTCGAAATAAAAAATCATTTTTCTTGCTCCGAAGTTGCTCCGCTTTGTTTTTTTTTTTTTTCGTCGAATTTTATCCGGCGTCAAATTGTCGCAATTACATATTTCAAATTATCCAATTCCATTGAAATTTTACTACTTTTTCTTTCTCTTTTCGTTCGTTCTTCATTTTTTTTTCTTTTTCGCTATTCTCGACTACTGTAGACGATGACTCCGCCCACTTTACACATTGGTTGTCTCATTTCATTTTTTTAGATTTTCGAGACGAAAACAAAAG
Source organism: Caenorhabditis drosophilae (assembly GCA_963572285.1). Classification (NCBI taxonomy): domain Eukaryota; kingdom Metazoa; phylum Nematoda; class Chromadorea; order Rhabditida; family Rhabditidae; genus Caenorhabditis; species Caenorhabditis drosophilae. Next base: position 6,461,388 of record OY751561.1, on the reverse strand, counting down.
AAGAAGGATTCGAAGCCGAATGTTCGATATTCCACCGTACCCGGTTTTATCAATTCCATTCCTTTTAGAATATTCAACAATGATATTTGAATCAATACAGGTATTGATTTTATTGATTTTTTTTTAAACCAAAAAGTTTCCAGAAAAAATACAATATTGATTGTCAATTGATTGCTGTTCCGATTCCAAATAATTCATATTTTCAAACGTCTCCATCAATTTCACCATCAACATCATCAACAACAACAACCACAACAACAAATTATAGCAGCCCATCGTCACCTGAAAAGAAAGATCATCAAAGACGAAATTCTGGAAGTTCTCCATCGTCTTCACAACGATGTCAATGCTCGCTTTGTGGCAAAAAGTTTAGTCGACAATGGTTGTTGCAAGGACATTTAAGAACTCACAGTTGGTTTTTTTTCTCTTGGAAATTTGAAGAAAAAAAAATCGATAATTTCAGCTGGAGAAAAACCATTCAAATGTGAAATTTGTTTCAAAAGTTTTGCTGATAAAAGTAATCTTCGAGCTCATATTCAAACTCATTCAGGTAAATCAATCAATCAATCAATCGATAAATCAATCAATAAATTCTTGAATTTATTCGAATCTTTATTTTATAAAGCAAAAAAATAAAAAGTTGACGAGCGAAGACGAGTTTCCGTTTGTCGACAAATTTTTAATTTTCCCGCACGCAAAAATCACATTTTGTGCATCTGTTTCCATCAAATAAATCAACGACAATTTGGTGCCACAAGAAAAAGAAAAACTTTTTTATTATTTCAGGTGAAAAACCTCATAAATGTTCGAAATGTGGAAAACGATTTGCTCTAAAATCATATTTATCAAAACACGAAGAATCGAAATGTATTCGATTTAATAATTGGTCTTTGAATCATAATTAAATTCAACAAATATTTTTATTATTTTTAATTGTTTTTTTTAAATTGGAAAATCCCCCGATTACTTTCAATATTCTAGAGCTTTCGTTTTCTTTTCTTTTTGCCATAGACACAAATTAATAATAAAACTTACATTTCACCTTTAGAAGATTTATTTCCAAAAAAAAAACAACAAAAAATTCTAAATTCTAAAAAGATAAAACGAGAGCTCAACAAGAGGATCAACGTAAAACAACAGATTAACCCGGTTTGTATGATTTTAATATTTTTGTAAAATTATTGAACATCAGTGATTAAATCGACTAATGAAGTTGGGACACTGAAATAATATTTCTTTAGTTTAAAAAAAAAGCAAAAAAAATTAAATTAATTCTTACAACATTTTAAGACCAGCTGAACTTCCATTTCTTCGCATAATATTCTTCTCATCAGAATGTAAATCTGGTAAACTTTCATCAGATAACCGAGTTAGTGACAGTCTGAAACCCCATTACTTAAAATTTCAAAGCTTGAAAGAAAATACTGTTTTGATAATAAAGCTTGTGAACTATCTGATGCTAATATTGAAACAGGTCCTTTGACATCTGGAAGACAATCGAAAATAATGCAACACCAAAGAGTTAATTTTTCTGTAAATTAAAAATGTTTTTTCATTGTTTTTTTTTTAATTTTTTTTTCTATACGATTTAATGCAATCAACCATATTGGTAACATTGAATTATGAACAAAAGCATAGTACAAGACGAATCCAAACGAAAGAATAGCTATAGCCAAAGAAGTAACCTGAAAATTAAAAATTTTTTGTTTAAATATTAAATTATTTAACCTCGAATTCTGAAAAAATTGGAATCACAACTAAAGCAATTGTAATGAACAAGAAAAGGTAAATGCTAAATATTATATTTTATTTATAATATTTTCTCAAGAAAATTGAATTGTTACCAAATCAAAGGTACTCTGACCGCATCCGGATGAACCGGAATACGACGATGTCTAATGAGCAATAAAGCCACCAGGCTGAAAATTCGTTGAGCCCAAAATCCAAACATGACATATCCAATTAAAGTATCTAGATCCCCAATAAATGTTATAAGCATTGCCAAAACACTCTTAAAACATTATAATCAACACATTTAAATTATTTTTTTAACCTGAGAAAAGACAGCAACTCTTGGTGAATCAGTTTCAACGTTTACACATGAAAAACAAGCTGGAAGATGACCTTGTCGAGCGGCAGCGTACATGTATCGACTTCCTGAGAATAAATTACTATTCAATGATCCAATAAGAAGAATTCCTATTAAGAATGGAATTACATTTGCAAATGATCCCAATGTTTCTTTACTGAAAATCTGAAAAGATGTCAATTGAATTTAGAACTTTTCGCTCGATTAATTGAAAATTATACCGCTGCAACTGCGTCAGTTGATTTTACTGTATCAACATCAAGAACAACAAAATATGCTAAATTGATTGCAACATAAACCGATGTTACAACACTAATTCCAGATAAAAGAGCAAGAGGAACATTTCTAAAAACAAAATATTCAAATATCTTTTTTTTTTAGCTGAAAATTTTCACCTTTTTGGATGAGCAATTTCTCCCGTACTGTAATTCAACACATCCCAACCGGAATATGCCCACAAACCACCATAAAATCCAAGAATTAAATTTCCAGTATTCCAATTTGATCCTTGCATCGGATTTTCCAGATACCCCTTCCAACCTTTGAAGAAATAAAAATAGAATCCAGTTGCAATTATTAAAAAGCACGATAAAAGCTTTGCGATAGTCGCAATTATTTGAAATCGAGCAGCAAACTTTGATAAAGAAAAAAAGTTCATCCACGTCACCAACCCTAAAACTTGTTATTTTTATTTTGAATAACAATTTTCTTTTTACATAATAGTGAAAATGCAAATAACTTTTGACATGTTGGCACCCATTTTTCATCGATATTGTAATACTAAAGAAAAATAAACAAAATTCAGAGTTTAAACTTGTTGATTATTTTAAACCTGTTTTAATCCTTCAATTAAATATTGACCAAAAGTTTCAGCACAAATGGCAATTGTGGCTGGATATGTCATTAGAACAGAAACCCACATAAACGCAAACGCAATTGAATACCTAAAAAGATAAAGTGAGAAATTGTTTCGAAACAAAAAACAATTACCATTTAACATAACAAATATAAGCGAAATCACAACCAGCTTCACGAATTGATGTACCAAGTTCAATATAACAAAGAGCGCCCAAAATAGCAATTACAGCACATAGAACCCAAATTGCTAAACTTAGTCCGATACTATCTACATTTCTGAAAAAAAAACGGTTGAATTTTTATATTTGTTTAAATCATTTAAATTATTTTAACCTAAGAATTGAAGCAGGCGTGATAAAAATTCCGGATCCAATTATATTTCCAATCACATATGAGGTGGCTCCTAAGAAGCCCATTTTATGAGTTTCATCCATTTTGATGGTTTAATCTATGAAAATTAATTTTTATTTAAAAAATAAAGAAAGAACAAAAAAGAAAAGGGTAAGTTCAAGATAATTAAAAGGGATAATCGGCTCAAAATTTTAAAAAATCGAAAATAAAACATAGAAAAATCTCAATATCAAACAAACATTAAACGTCAAAGTAAAAAAAAAAAAGAAAAAAGAAAGAGATAAAAGCCAGATTTTTGGAATTAATTCGATTTACCAACACTTTTCCTAAAAACCTTTTACAATTCTACTTCTTTCTGCTGCATAGTCAATATTAATTGAAATTTTTTATTATTTACACAATTACAAATATTCTTCATATAAAAAAAAACAAAAGCAAAATATTTAACTTAAAGAACAACATAATAGAAAAAATCATGCGAGATCTCGTGTGGATTTTAGAGAATGGGTGAAGAATGAATGAATGAAATCAATGACTTCGTAATACATGAGAGAATCAAGGAAAAGAAAAGAAGAAAAAGAAAAAGAGAAAAAGAGAAATGAATGAATGAGAAGAGCAAAGGTATTCAAGAAATGAGCTTCTTCTTGTTGCGGGTTCTATCATCATCTCGGTTTTTTCAATTTGTCTTTCTTCCGCCTTTTTTTCGTAGTAATGTTCTTCTCTTTTTCAACAAACACAATAAACATTTCAATCATACTTTAACTGATTCTTTCCCAAAATTAATTTTTGACGTTTGAAACTTATTTAGTTTCATTTTTTAAATTTTAAAATAAAAAAGGAACAAACGATTTTCAAAATATGAATACGTTCTTATTTTTTTGAAGAAAATTTTTTAAAAAACAACTGAAAACACAAAATAAAATAAAAATTAATGTGGACGGCAATTAGTTTCACTACACCTTACGCACTTTTGCACACAATTTTAAGTAAATTTAAAAATGTTATTACTGTGTTTTTAACAAAAATCGTTATTTTTATGGAGATTCTTTGTCAGGTGACTAGTTTTTTTAATGTTGTTTTCAATAAATAAAAACCTCGCTCAAATAAATACAGAATTCAAATAAAAAGTGAATTAAAATTTAGAAAAAAAAACGTTTTTTTTTCCATCTTTAATTCCAATTTTCTAAAGCAAAACGTTTCTCAAAATAAATTCGTAGTAAAAATAATAATCATCTGAGGTAAGATTTGTTCTTGTGCACCTCTTTTTGTGCGCAATCAAAATCTAAAGCCAAGTTGCGGGGCGTGAAAAATACGAAATGCAAACAAAATACGAGATCGAATTATCTTTTTGATAAATTCAATAAATTGGCACGTTTCAACTAATTTTTAACGTAAAAATTCTCGTGATAAAAGATATTTAAACAAGAAAAAAAAGAGGAAAGTTTAAATATTAAAAAAAAAAAAAAATAAAATAAACTTTTGCGACGTCGTCGTTGAATTATAATGAGTTCTAATTTCAGTAAAAATAAGAATAAATATGATTATTCATCTGACAAGAAATGTCAAAAAAAACTCAAAAAATCTGATATAAAAACTCAAGGGAACACGAGACTTCAGTTATTTCAAATTTGAAAAAAAAATCAAAAAATTGGCAACAACAAGCTCAATTTCAAACGAAAATGTTTTTTTTTTTTTGAATTGAAAATATTTTTCGGTGAAAAAAATAAAAATAAAATCCGGAATTCCCATGATTTTTGAATTGAAAAAATATTAAAAACACCACAAAATTTGGATTTTTCTTAATCTTCAACACACACACACGAGGAATCGGATTAAAAATCGGTTTTTCAAAAAAAAAAAAAAAATTAGAAAAGTTAAAATCAACGAAAAAAAAACCGAATGAATAAGCTTTTTTCTTTTCATTAAATTTCGTTCCCTCATTTTTTTTTCCTCAAAAAAATCACTTCAAAATGTCTCGCTTTTCTTGTTTTTTTTCAAAACCTGAATTAAATATTGACGTTAATTAAATTTTTCAAGGATTTCATTAAAAATGCATCATTCTTCTCTTTTTCTGACGTCATCAATATTCAATTTCTAAAAGAATCTTCAAGTTTCAAAAAGAAAAAAAAAACGAACATCGAACATCTCGAAAAACAAAGGAAGAAGAAAAAAGAAAGAAGAAAAGATGAAAATTAAATGCGAATTTTTCTCTGGCGAGTAATGTGTCCGTTAAAAAAGACCAAGTCCTTCTTTTTCTCATCGATTTCTGTCAACATTTCATCCTCTCCATGATATCCTCACTATTTCATTGCTTCATCTCCTAGTCGGCTCCATTTTTCTGTGTGTTCGATTCTTCGCTTTTATTATTATTTGTTCTTAAAATTTTCAAAAATACAAATTTATATTTAAATATTTGTTTTTAAAAATAACAAAATTCATTAAATATTTAAACTTTTAAATATTTAATTATCATATTTTTCAAGATATTCTAAAACTTCTTCAACATCTTCTTTTGAGCCAAGAATAATTGGAGCACGTTGATGAATCTTTAAAAATTTATAAAATTAAAATTAAAAATGCTTAAAAATAATCAAAAACCTCTGTTGGCTGAATATCCAAAATTCGTTGCTTTCCAGTTGTTGCTAATCCTCCAGCTTGTTCAACAATAAAAGCCATTGGATTACATTCATACAACAATCGAAGCTTAATTTTTAAAGATTTTTAATAAAAAAAAATGTTTTTTTTTAAATTTACTTTTCCATTTGGTGCTGACGCAGTTGGCGGATAAAGAAATATTCCACCATTTAAAATTGTTCGATGAACATCGGCAACCATTGATCCGACATATCTTTGTCCCATTGCTTTTTTTCCAGGCAAAGGTTCTTTTCGTGTTCGAATATATTCCGCCATTCCTTTACTCCAAGTTTTTGCGTAACCTTCATTTAATGAATAAATGCTTCCTTTTGATTTACATTTCATATTTGGATGAGTTAAAATAAATTCTCCAATTGACTGAAAAAAAAAAGGAAAAATAATTTTTTTAAAATTATTTATTAACCGGATCAAGTGTAAATCCATTAACACCTTGACCTGTTGAAATAACAACCATTGTTGCTGAACCATACAAAGCATAACCAGCTGCAACCATTTCTCGTCCTGGTTTTAATACATCTCCAACAACTGGTGGTCCTTGATCAGTCTGATACACAAATCTTTTTATTTTTTTTTGATTTAAAATTTTACTTTTTTATAAATTCCAAAAATTGTTCCAATCGATACTAAACAATCAATATTTGATGAGCCATCAAGTGGATCAAATGTCACAATATATTTTCCTCTTTTCTTTTCTTCGACTTCAATTAATTCATCATTTTCTTCAGAAACCAGAAGACAAGTTGTAAAACTTGATTTCAGCATGTTTATCATTAATTCATTGCTTAAAACGTCAAGTTTTTTAACTTCTTCTCCTTGAACATTTGTTGCGCCAGCGATTCCATATCTTCAAAAATTCGAAATAATTTTTTTTGTAAATCAAAAAATAAATTGACGAACAATTTGGCCAAACCAGCTTTTTGAGTTGCAGAGGCGATTGCTTTGATGGCAACTAACATTGAAGTTAGAAGACTTGTTAATTCTCCACTTGCGTCCGCATATTTTCTTTGCTCATGTAAAACAAATCTTTGAAGAGTCATTGAATCAGTTTCAATTCCATATTGAGAATGTGAATCGTTTGACATTTTTTCAACTGAAAAAAGTAAAATAAAAATTTTAAAATTCCATCTAAAAATGAAAAAATTAAGAAAAAATTGTTTTTTATTAGGATCGATCGGGTTTTACAATTGAAAATAAAAAGTTCGGTGGCCGATGAATTGACAACATCGAAACAATAATCAGAAAAAAGGCGAAAAAGAAAAATAGTGTGAAAAGAAGTTGAGAAAAGAAAAAAAGGAAAAATTGAGACACAAACAATTCAAATTGAAATGTGATTGAGCGCAGAGAACAGATCAAACATTTCTGATCACTTTTTTTCAATTTTTTAAAATATCGATAACTTTTTTTTAATTTTTATTTATAAAAAACGAACAAAAATTCATAAAAATCCTATTAAAAATATAAAATTCGGAGAAAAAAATATTCAAAGTATTTTTTGAAACATTTGAAAAATCCCAATAAATTGTTTTATTTTTATCAAATTCTTATCTTAAAATCAATTTTTATTTTCTCTTTGATTTTTCTATTTTTTATCGTAGCAACATTTTAAAAACTCGATAAAAGCAACGTGATAAATACCGATAAAATTCGAACAAAAAAAACAGAATCAAACATTTGAAAAGAAATTAGAAAGTTGGATTTGAAAAATGTAAAAAGAAAATAATTTTTTAAACTGAGAGGCGTTGAAAATTTAATATAAAATGGGGGACACCTCTATTAACAATCTTTTTTCAAAAAAAATATTTCTTATTAAAAAAAAAAGAAAATTTTTCGAATTATAAAGTTAACAACTAATTTTAAAAAATCAATAAATATTTCAGATAATCGCTTAAAATTTTTTATTTATTTCCAGAAGTTTAGAAGAAAAAAATCAAGTTGATCGAGAAAATAATAAGAAAAAAAGTATTAAATTTATTTATGAAAACTTAAAAATAATATTTTTTCTATCGCTGACGTAGTGTTCAAACACATAATTGATCTGAAAAATCTTTTCATTGAACCTTCTAATTGATATCACCTCATATTCCCAGCAAAAAGGACCGATTAAAAAAAAATTGGGAGCCTTTAAATAATTCATTTCAATCTCGAAAATTGAATTCGATTATGAAAACACTTTTCTATTTATCGGATACCCTCCTTCCAACTGATTTTAATTTCAGAATTGAGCAAAATTTTATTTAATTCAGAAACAGTTCCACCCAAATTATATTTTTCTACAACTTCTAAATTTTGATTCATATAAATATGGCTTTCAACGTTTTTTTCTTTTCATTAAGTTTTCTCTTCAAAATATCTAAAACTATCAAAAATTCTAAAAAAAAGTAAAACGAATGCTCTAATAACGAAACAATCGGATTTTTAAAATTAATTGAACCAGATTTTAAAGTTAATTTACCCAATTTGAAAAAAAAAACTGTGGATTTAAATAAAATAGTATACTTTTGTTTATTTATTAGAACATTCGTTTTATTTCTTTTTTTTTGAATTTTTGATGAAGAAGGTTTGAAGAAAGAACTAAAATTTAATATAAAAATTTAAATAAATTATTTTTTTTTTAATATTTAAAAACTGTAACATTTTTCATTCCTTTTTCTGTATAAAATTCAAAAATGTGTTACGCAAGTTTTTTTTTCTTTTCTTCTTTTTATTTTCCTTATTGAAAATGTGAAAAATGCCAACAAACGGTTTTTTAAATGAAAAAATAAAAGAAATTCAGATTTATTTTCTTCTCTCCTTATATCAGCTGCTTAAAGAAATGATACTCAGTTTTGGCAATAGAGCGCAAAATGAAAAGTGGTTTAAAGTTTTGTTCGTAGTGATGTGCCCAAATCAACAAAAAAAATGTTTTTTTTTGTTTTAAATGCATTATTGGTTAGTACACGCTGTTAAATGTTTTTGAATTCAAATTTTATTGAAACCCAAAAAAATTATAATTTAATCACACTAAAATACAATGGGTTAAACCATTTTTCCATTTTTTAATTTATTTTTATTAATTTATTGAATTAAAATTTAAAAAATAATACACGGTTTTACTTAAATACTTTTATTTATAGTTTGAGAAAATGTTTTTCTTATTTCCATGTCCTATGACTAATTTTTAAACCGCACCATGTTCGCCCTAAAAAAGACGCAACGCATTTCAACCGCGTTGCGTGCAGAGCTTATGACTTCTTTTTTCACTCAGCTGTTCTGCCTCTCTGCCTCTACTCTTTCTCATTTTTTATTTAATTTTCATTGTTTCATATCTGTCAATGTTAAACTTTTCTTTGTCGTTTTAAATATTTTTTTGTTTCGTTGTCATTACAATTTTCATCACATGAGATTTCATTTTTCATTTTTCATTGTTTTTAAATTAGTGTACTTTTTCTTTAGGTCGATCTTTTAAAATGAATAGAAATCATGATTCATCAAATCATATAACTTCTGGAAAGAAACGGGAAGAATTAGGTCATTTTTATTTTGTTAGGTAATGTAAAAATTATATTTTAGATCCACATTGTCACTATAAAAGGTTATCATATTTTCCGGTTACCAATGCCGGACCTCAGCCAGTTAGTTCGATTTTTTTCAACAAAAAAAAAGGAGAAATTAATTTTTAGATTAAGTGTACTTCTAAGTTCTCAAATAATCATTTTTCAGAATTCAAATAAATTAAACAACCAGGAGTTATTCGTAGTGTTTTGTCAAAACAATTCAAATCATATAATGAATAAAAATCGTTTAGAATATCATTTAAAAAATGAGTGCGAAGACGTTAAATGGAAACCTGGAGAAATTATCCACAAAATTCCATCGTTTGAAAATTGAATTGGCTTTTTCATTATCTTGATTTATTCTCAACTTATCATAATTTTTGTGTTTATATTGCTATAACCTAAACGTGTAAATCATGGCCCATTTTTCTAATAAAAATAGTTTACTAACTTGATATTCGTCATCTTTTTTTCTTTTAATATCGGTTACTTTTTCCGTTAAATGTCGTTTTCTTATCTTTTATTGATTTTCGTGAATTATATTTTTCTTATCATTTTTTTGTCTTTCTTTCATAAATTTTCAATAATTTTATATTTATTTCAGAAAATGTCTGGAACTCGAAAGAAGGCGCTTCTTAAAGTTATTATTCTCGGAGATTCTGGAGTTGGAAAAACTTCTTTGATGAATCGATATGTTAGTCGACGATTCAGTAGCCAATACAAAGTAAAAATAATTTTAAAAAAATGATTTTTTTTTCTCAATTTTTGTAGGCCACCATTGGTGCTGACTTTTTAACCAGGGATGTGCAAATCGACGATCGAACCGTAACTTTACAGGTAAAGAAATATGACATTTTCTTAACAAATCGGATTATTTTTTTAGATTTGGGACACTGCTGGTCAAGAGAGATTCCAATCTCTCGGAGTCGCATTTTATCGAGGAGCAGATTGTTGCGTTCTCGCATTTGATGTAACAAATGCCGCATCATTCAAATCACTTGATTCATGGAGAGACGAATTTTTGATTCAGGCGAGGTAAAAATTGTTTTAATCAAACCAAATGATGAAATTTTTAAAAATAAACATTTGATTGTGTGAAAAAAAATTGCGAAATTTTTTATTTATAAAAATGAAAAGCTTTTTTTAAATATTAAACTTTCATAAAAATAAACGAAATTTTAAAATATTTCTCTTTTTCAGTCCACGTGATCCAGATCATTTTCCATTTGTTCTTCTCGGAAACAAAATTGATTTGGAAACTCAAAGAGCTGTTTCATCAAAAAGAGCTCAAACATGGTGTCAAAGCAAAGGAAATATTCCATACTACGAGGTAAAAAACCTTTAAAAATAGTAAGTTTTCAATTTTCAATTTATAGGTTTCTGCAAAGGATGCAATTAACGTCGAAGCTGCTTTCTTAGCAATTGCTCGTGATGCACTGGCTAGAGAATCACAGGTTAAAACAAGTTTAAGCTTTGAAAATCTATAAAAAGTAATAATTTAAGGACTCCAACGATTTCCCAGAGTTTCCTGATCAAATTCGTCTTAATGCTAATCAGCAAAGCAACCAAAGCTCAGGATGTAACTGTTAAATTCTCTCAATTAACCAAAAACAAACTTCACAATTCGTTCCTTAAAAAAGCAACTGTAAATCGCCCAATTTCACTCGAAAATTTCTTCCCCAGATTACGGTAGTTGCTGACCGGTCAATCAATCCATTCATTTTTCTAACATTTTCTATTTTTGTAGAAATGAATTAGTCCGTTTTTATTTTCATCTAATTGCACGCTTTTTTCTTTCTTCTATGGTTTATTGCCATTTCTTATATTCATTTCGTGTGTTGTCTGTAAAAATATTTTTGAACATGTTTCAAGTTTTTCATTTTTTTTCCTATTTTATAAATAAAGTTTTGTAACCCAAAAATTTAAATTTTTTGATTATAACACAGTTTTCTTATCACAAATTATTTAAAAAAAAACGATTAAATTTAATTAAATGAATTCGTAGAGGAACGGGCTGTCAATTACAGCGTGCCCAACAGCTACACCACCCTGAAAAATATGAATTTAATAATAAAAATAAAGGCTCAGTAACCTCATTAACAGTTTCCCCCTTTGTTCGTAAAAGATGTCCGGATGTTTTAGTTTCCGGGTTTCCACGAACTCCAAAAGCATATCCATAAATTCCCAACTCGCTTACAGTTTTTGATAATTGTGAAGTTTGATTACCACGAATCAAATAATTCTGAAAATTAAAGAAAAATTGGTTTCATATTTAAAAAAAAAGTTTTTACTTCAAAAACCAGAGGCTTCAATTTTTCCATTAAAATGTATGCACCTTTTTCATCATCTTTCAATGTTTTTAGCAAATCTGTCATTTCTTTTCCATAAAAATTTCCAGCTCCACCTTCCAATTGTGGTTTTAATACAAATTTATCATCATGATTAATTGCTGAGTTCACTACTTTAAGTGTTAATGAATCATTTTTATCCAATGCCCACATATTTGCAAAAACGGATCGAATTGCTGCAGCTTCGCGTGTCGATTCCACAAATTGTTCAACTGTTCCGTCTTCAGCTAAGACTTGTTGGGTTTTTTTTGTATTTGCTAATTGTAAACCAATCCATGGAGCTTTTATTGCAGTTGATTTTTCCATCATTAATCTCATTTTCCAATCTGAAAATAATATTTTTTTGATTTAAAAATTAATATTATTTTTGTTTACCATCTTCAGATTTATAATGATCTGGTGAATACCCAGCTCTGAAATAAACAACTGCAATTTCATCTCCATTGTACAACAATTTATTGTCTGTTAATTCCATTCTTAAAAATTTTTATTTTATTTTCAAATTTTAAAAACTTTTTACGTTTTATAACAATCTGAGAACGTTTTTCGAATAATTCGTGATAATGGAACGCCAAGTTCTTCTAATTTATAATCAACAAGTCTTTGATCAATTTGATTTTGATTTATTTCTTCCACAACAACCAAAATATAAGCTTTTGGATTTTCAAAAAAGTTCCTAGAAAATAAAATGTTTTTTCTTTTTTATAAATCAATGAATTACCATGCTTTAAAAAGGGCTTCTGCAATTAATAAAATTGGATTGTTCTCCGGAATTGTTTTTTTCACAAATGAATCATCAAATCCCAGACGTAAAAGTGTATTTTTATGAAGTTTTGTCACCTCAAAATATTTCGGTTTTAAAAAATTAATAATAATAAATAAAACAAACTCTTTCAGCATGAGCTCCCATACTTGATGCAATATTATTTACTTCAACTTGTTTTAAATAATATTCTCCAGAATGATCATTTTTATGAGTCATATAATCCGACCTTTGGATTGCTAAAGTTACTGGTTGTACTAGTCCTAAAATTAAGTTTTACTACTATTTAAAAATTGAATAAATTTACCTTCTTTCATAACTTCTTCATAAATTTCCATCATTTTTTTTGTAAATTCATCGGATTTTAACACATTTTTATGGGTTTTCACAATAAATTCATAATCATAAGCAATATCATGATATAAACTTGCTGTGGCCTGAATTTGAAATGTTTAAACTTTAAAGAAAAACAAATGTTTACGTTTTGAACATTGACAGCTTTTTCAAATAAATTTTTTGGAAATGGTGAAGGTAAAAGAGCAAAAGGAGCGGATTGGCATAAATAACTTGAAGTTTTAGTCGAAGGAGTTCGCATAACTAAACCAAAAGACTGTAAATTGAAAGAAATTTGAACAAAAACAAAAATCTAATTTTTACATGTGCAAAATCATGAGCTTCATCTACCAATTCGTCGACATACTCTTTGTCTAAAGGCAACTTCGGATAATTGACCAACAAAATACGATCATTATCGTTGGTTGACATTATTGAAATACTTGTAGTTGAAAACTTTTTAAAAGCTGAACACAAAAAAGACAGATTTCGAGTAGGAAAAGAACGAATTTTGTTTGTCAACATTTTATTAATTCAAAAGATTTGATGATTTTACGTTTGGATCTTTCAAATTTATTGCGTGTAAAAAATAGAAAAAATATAATTAGGCCAAATTTACATAAAATAAATTAATTTTTGACTAATTTGACCAAAAAAAACTAAAATTGAAGATATAAAAATGATCTGAACATAAAACTTGTAAGCTTTAAAAATAAAATAAGATTTAAGATAAGATAAATTGAGATACATAAATTGAAATGAATCAACAAGCAACATTTTATTTAATAAAAATAGAAGGAAGAAGTACTTATTGTATTTAGAAACGAGGGAAAAGGGACAATTAATAATCAAAAAACATTGTTTTAAATAATTAAATAAATATTAATTAAACTTTTCAACTTTTATTTTAAAATCTTCTTCCAAGAGCAAAGAACATTGGTTGCACAATTGTTGATATAGACGCAAAATGCGCTGACCCGGACTTGACTGACACGTTTTGTGTTTTGGAACTGATCGCGTATTTTTTTTAAGTTTTTTTATTTTTTAATTTCCTTTTAGAAATTTCAATTTGAATTAAATAAGTAAATCAATTATAATCTTAAAGCTTAATAAATATTATGTATTCCTTTTTTCAGAAAAATATGAATAATAAGTCGTATTTCATTCTAAACTATATTAAATTTTAAATACAAAATCAAAAAACTTCAGATGGGTTCTTCACAAAGTGCCGAGCAAGGTAATCCGGAAGTGGTTCGTATCGACAGAAATGAAGTTCCTGAAGAATACAAGTAAACAAAATTTAAACAAAAAAACTCTTGTTATCATTTCAGAACTGTTGGAGTTTCATCAGATGTTGTTAAACGTGTAAATGCCACAAAAACGAGTTCATCTTCAGGCACTTTAGATAATGGAGAAAATATCAAATTAAGGTTTATTTTAAAACAATTAAAAAAAAAACCTAAATAATGTATAGACAAGAATTGCAAAAGGAGCGTGAAGAAAAATCAAAATTAAGAGAAGAAATGGCAAAATTGAGCCAATTGCAACAAAGAAAGGTAACACATTAATTTGGAAAGAATAAAACAATTTTTAATTAAAGGACTTTGGAACAATTGCCGTTAATGCAGGAACAGGTTCGGATTTGGAGGAAAGAAAAAAGATCTTTGATGAAACCGTCGAAAGAGTCCAAAAACAATTCTTCTCATATCACAGAGAGAATGTTTGTCAAGATAATGAAAATGTAAAATTTCCAGCAATTAATCAAAAAAAAAAAATTTGTAGGAAATTGTTAAATGTCTTCAAACAAACCAAGGAAGAGTTTTAAAGTGTGCTCCATTAACAGAAGTGAAATAATTTTTAAAATTTTAAGTTTGAAATTTTTAATTTTTACAGGCATACGAAAAATGTGTCGGCCAATTTAGACAACAAGTTCTTAAAGGAAATTGAGGAAAAGAGTGAAATAAATTTCAAAAAAAAATTTTTTTTATTTTGTAGTTTATTGTATAGGAATGGGTGTTACTTGTATTTGTCTTCCTTCTTTTTGAACGCTTCCGAACGATTTCCGATTTTTTAGGCTGAAAAATGAAATTTTTTAAAAACATTTCTACCTAAAAAAACCGTTTTAATGTTTTTATCGAACTTTTTTATATCTTATCACTTTTCAATTCATACGTGACAAGAAATAATTTTTAGAAATCATGCAAATTTGTTTTCAAACCAGCCAGATGGTGAGAATCATCGATGATTTTAATTTAGGAAATATTTTCATTTCTTTCAGTTAATCACAAACATTATCGAATATACCTGTTTTGTCATTGAAATTTGGCGATAAAAGGAACAAAAAAAAAGAAGGTTTTTGTGTTTGCTTACATTGCTTGCTTTTTTCATACTCATCAAATTTGGCTACGCTCTATAGTCAATCGTATTCATTTTTTAACCAAAAAAAAAAAAAAAGAACGAAAGAAAGAAAAAAAGCACAAATATAAGCAAATCAGTCATATGGTTTTTGGAATTGTTTAAAATTTGATTTCAATTTATTTTTCAGTCTCAATGATTCTCAATGAACAGTTAGTTCCGCATTTATTTTTGTTATTTTAATACATATTAAATTATTTACTTTTTTATTACGTTCGAAGTTTAATTAGGCATTAAATTGAATTATTTTAAACAATTTAAAAAAAATGGCTGTTTATTTTTGGGTTTTAAAAAGCGGTTTTTTAAAAAAACGAAAATTGTTTTCTTGCCAGATTTTTTGATTTTTGTTAAATTGGTGTTGTGAAAAAAAAGAAGGAAACTTTAAAAATAATTAGATAATTAGAAAACGCTTGATCAATTCTGGTTTCAAATTTCGTTCTTGTTTTATTAATTCATAATTGAAGAAAAATCAATTATGACGAGGATAAATAATTGAGAAACTCGTCTTCTTAAAATTTAAGTTTTTTTCATTAAAAAATTTCCGAAGAAAAAAATGGGATGAATCGGTTTTTTTTCTATTCTGTTCACAAAAAAACAGAATAAAGTGGAAAATGCAAATAAGTTGTTGCATCCGCCACTTGTTTTTCGAGTTTTCAAGCTTTTCCTTCAAAATGGCAGGTTCGGCTTTTCTGCTCTTCCCGTTTTCCATTCTTTTTCTTTTTTTTTTCCTCTTTTTCATTTTCCCCATTTTTCTGTTCATTTCCATTTTCCCAATCGCAAAAATGTTCGCCTATTTCTTCTTTATGGTGGCTTTCTTATGGCTTCATGCTCGAGATTAATTTAAATAAAAGAAAAATAAAACTAGAATCTAGGAAATTTTTTTTTATTATCAGTTATGAACGAAATTTTCTTTGACAGTGGGAAAGAGACATCACCAATTGATATAAAAGCGATAAACAGAAAAAAAAAGAAGAAAATCGTTAAATTTTTTTAAAATTAGGTTTTGATTTTTTTTTCTTTTTTTAATCATAGGCATTCTTTGTGTCATTTTCATGTTTTTTTTATATTCAAAATTTAAAACCAAATTTTGCTCGCCGAGTTGTGATGTCATAAAATATGCTCTTGTGACGTAAAAAAATAATTGGAAAAGGCAAGGTCAAAGATTTTCAAGTATTCGTTTGTTCACATAACTTTCGAGTAAAGCTAATCAAAATCCACTTTTAAATTCGATATAATTTTCTAACAAAATGTTTCCTTAAAAAAAAAGAAATAAATTGAACTTTTTAAACTTTCAAAACTGTTTTTTTTTCCAATTGAGAAATTTCAATTTAACACGCTCGACATAATTCTTTTCCGTTTTTTTTTTCATTCAAATTGGAAAAAAAATTAAACGTAACATAATAATATTTTCCAAAACGTTGAGCCTCATTTCAATAAACAAAAAAAAAATCAAAATTTTTCAGCAAAAACAAAATATGAAAGAAGTATTTGTGCCAGTTGGAATTTTATATTTTCTTCTTGTTCTCAATTTTTACTATCAATCAAATGGGTTTAGAGATCATTATACATATTCCTATGCTTTTTGGTCAGTTTTTTTTGCTTTTTTTTCTTCATTTCTTGCAATGATTGAAAAGTTTTGTTCATTTTGTATTGTTTTGTCAAGATTTATTCAAAACAAAGTTTAGAGCTATGAAAGGATTGCAGGAAAATAACACCAATCGCTTTTCTTTCGGCATTTTCGTTTATTCATGGCGGAAAGCTCGATTCAAACGATAAAGTGACAGCAGCATTAGGATTGGTTTTTGGTGGACTTGGAGATTGGATTATTGGAGTTCAAAAAAATGGAATTATACTTGGAGCAATTGCATTTGGAGTTGGTCATCTGTTTTATTTGGTACAGATCGTTGAGTACGATAAATCAATTTAAAATATGTTTTTTTTCAGTCAATTCTAATTAAACATCAAACACAAGTTCATAATCGACTTGTAATTGCAATTCTTGTGTGGGGAGCAATAATTGGACAACTTTGTCTTTTGCCACTTTTTCCGGGAAATGAAGTTTAAAAAATTGATTTTATTTAATTTGTATCTTTTTTGTTGCAGTTTCCCGTAACAATTCTAGCGATTTATTCGCTGATATTGTCTGGAGTCACAGTTATTTCGATTTCTCAATTTTTAAATGGAAGTAAAACCCAGAATAAAGAGGTTTTTCAATTTTCAAAAAAAAAAAAAAAAAAATTCAATATTTTGCAAACGAAACTATAGAATCCTACAAAATTTACAGGGGCTGTACTTCCGAGCAATTGGATTCGCATTGTTTTTTGTATCGGACTCAGTTTTAATAATGTCACACACCGGTCTATGGAAATTATTTTCGGAACTCATTGTTCTTGGCACTTATTATTCAGCCCAATTCTTGATTTTATATGGAAATAATTTGGCAGCAACACCATTAAAAATTTGAAATGACAAATGACGAAACAAAATAACATTTTTAATTTAATTTGTAATTTTAGAACAGAATCTTCAGATTTTTAAAAAAAAACATGTCTAATATTTTATTTATTTGGTTGAAAATGTTTTTTACCAGCTTTACACATTTTTTTTTATTGATTAAAATAAAAAAATAGTCAAAAGTATCGGGATTTTTTGATTTTTATCGGATTTTTTGTCCATTTGTTTTATCTTTTAAACGTTTTACTGACAATTTAAAAAATGCCATTAATTTAACACATTTTAAAAAAAAGTCTGTAAAAAAGCGGGAAATGTTATCACCTGCTCAATCAATTGCAATTTATACGGGATGCACTATTTTGACATACATTGAAACATCAGGATTTGAAAATAATCATCGAATACTTTTATCATTTCCAATGATTATTCTTGCACTTCTCACATTAACAACGACGATGAATCCAAAGTTTGGTTTTGTTCTTTTTTAATTAAAAAATGATTTAAAAATTGTTTGAAGAGTCAAATTTACAACGGCAATGTCTTTTTTAATGTCAGCATTTGCTATGTATTTTCAGGTTTTTTTTTGTTATGAATTCTATTTCCAGACATTTGCCACATACAAAATTAAAAAATTTCAGTCATTTAGTAGAACAACTGGAATATTGTCATCAATAATTCATACAATGGCCAATGGAATGTATTTTTTATCCTACAGGTCTCGTCATTATTTTTTATTTAAAAAAAAATAAAATATTTTTCAGAGAAATCGCCAGAAAAACGTCATCGCCAATCATTTTGTTAGCAGTTTGTGCCTCATATGGACCGTTTTTTCATCTTTTACAAGATTTGGTAGTTGCAATTCCGTCTTTGGTAATTTGGAAATTATTTAAATTCTGAAAAAGAGGAAAGAAAAGTTTTTAGGTAATAATATTGACAATTCTTCTTGCTTCACATATTCTTGTTATGTCAACTGCAGCAAGTCTTTGTCGCTATGGTCAACATGGTGATTTTGATGCAAAACAGGTTTGAAATTAAAAAGATGAAAAAAAGAAAAGAGAAATCAATGTTCAGGCATCATTTGTTCGATTATTTGGAGCAATTATTGGATGGTTATCGACATTTTTGTTTATTTACAATTCATTCCAGACGCACACCAAATTTCTAAACACAGTTTCACGAGTTTTGTTTTATCTTTCAAATTCGATGCTTTTCATTTCAAATGAAAGAGCTTTTTGATTTGTCGTCTCTGCTTGTTTTGTTTGTTTTCTTCTTAAACTCAAATTCATTGTTTTTTGCCATAATTTTCTTTTTTTTTCATCAAAAAATTCAAATTTTTTACGACCGGTTTTTTTTTCGAGATTTGTTTAATTGATAAAATTTATATCGAACGAAAAAGTTAGCAAAAAAGTGACATGAAATTTGAATTTAAAAAAGAAAAGGCAAAAATTTATAGGCAATTATTATGAAGTTGTCGAAGTTTTTCACGTTCTTCGAAGATTTGTTCCATTATTTCTTTTGTTGATTGTTTACAACTTGAAGAAAATTAAAAGAATTAAATTTAAATTTAAAAAAAAGGAAGAAATCTTACTCTTCAACCAACGGACAACATTTTGATAAAGATGAACAATGTTTATGCCATAATCTGGCAGAATTTCGACATTCTGTTGCTTTTATTGATTTTTTAGCTTCTCGTTTCAAACGTTTTGTTGATCTTTTTTTTCGATTCGACTTTATTGTTGATAATGTCACATTTTTGGTGAATCGAAATTTTTCATGAACAGAAAAGCATTGTTTTTTCTAAAAAAAAAATTTGATTTTTTTTTCAAAACTTTTTTCCCTCCAAACCATTTCATCATCCAAAGTTGATTCAGCAATTTGAATATCTTGGGAATTTTTTCGAACACAATCTCGTGCAATTTCAGCTCGTCTTGAAAAAAAATTATTTGTTTCATTTAAAAAATATAAAAAAACCTCATATGAAGAGCATTTAATTCAACTTTTTTATCCCATTTTTTACGCGAACAATTATCATTCAACCGTAATCTCAAATTGATTTTTACTTTAGTTTTAAAGGAGCATTGCTTTTCAATTACCGAACATTTCTATCTAATTCTAAACATTCATGTTGTTTAATTTCTAATTGTTCCATACATTTTAAATAATCATCACAAAATGAAATTTCCTAAAAATAAATAAATTTAAAAATAAATTAAAAAAAAATTTTTTTTTGAAAAAACCTGGGAATAAAATTGATGAACTAAAATGAAAAAAGTGAAAAATTGTAAAATAATTTTGGCGCTCATTTGAATATTCTAAGTTAATTCATTTATGTATTAAAACGAAACCAATTCTGGAATGAAAAAAATTATTGAAAAAAAAGTGAGAAAAATGTTGAAATATCGTAAATACAATAAATGAAAAGTAAATATGATTTTCAAATAAAAAAAAATTGTACAAAATAAACAATATTCGGCCTCTTCTTTTTTAGGTGAAAAAAAACGAGAAAAAATCGACGACAAGTTGAAAAAGGAAACAAAAAAAAAGACGAAATTGAAAATGACATTTATGGGAGGTTTTTAAATCAAAATAAAATTGATCATTATTTTAATGATAAATTTTTATTAGAAAAAATATCTTTTTTTTTTCTTTCGCCATTTTTCAGATAATTTCAAACCAAAAAAAAATTGAGTTTCTCTTTAAGAAAAAAGCGGTTAAAATCAAGTTTTTTCTCCCAAAAAAAAAAAATTTTCAAATTTTTTCGCCAATTTTTCCCCATTCAAAATTATTCATTGAAGCAGAAGAAGGAGAAAAAAATGTTCAAAACTTGGAACTTTTGGATAAAAGTTGGTTCAACCAAAAGCGCCCCGCTCAACAAAAAAAAATGTTTAGAAAATCAAGAAAAAGTTGTCGAATTTGCTTGTTTATGAGAAGCAGAGAGTGAAAGGAGGGGGAGGGGATCTTAAATTGGCTGCAATCAAATAAATAAATAAATTCATATTTGAAGAAAAAAAAAGAACTTTTTATAGCTTTTTTCGAGCCGCATTAAAAAAAGTCAAAAATCTAATCTTTTTTTTTTTTTTAAACAAAAAAAATTATAAATTTTTGCAATTTTTGGATTTCACGCTTCATTTCATTTTCAAAAAAAAAAAAAAAAAAAACAATTAAATTCAGTAAAAAACACAAAAATTTATAAAAAATCCAATGCGCGGACAAAAAAAACAAACAAAACCAGAAAAAAATTTTTTTTGAAGAGTACACAAAAAAGAAATTGAAATGTTCGATTGATATATTGACAAATGAAAAATGAAAATTTTCTCCCCTCAACAATGTCTGGAATAATTTTCAGCTTTTTTTTTCGTTGATTTTTTGTCACTAAACGAAAAAGCAACGAAAATTCACGAATAAACAAAAATGAGGGAAAAGTTGTTTATGAAACCAAAAAAAAAAAAAAGAAGGAAAACAGGAGGAAGAAGAGGAAGAAGCTTAAAGACAGACACCAGCTTTTTAGTAATATTCATGAAGTAAAACAAAGAAAAAAGGAACAAATTGAAAAATAAAAAACGATAAACAATTTACCAAAAAAAGAAAAAAATACGATTTTTTACCTAATTAAATTTGATTTTCTTGGAAGTAAAAAGGTGGAAAATATTTCCCCCAAAAAAAAAAAAGAAGTTTTTTTGTTGTTTTTCCCATTAAAAACCTTTGGGGATTTTGAAAAATATCAAAAAACAAAGATTGAAATTCAAAGATATAAAAATGCACCAAAAAAAAAACTTTTTTAAGCTTCTCCTTCTTCCTTTTAATCGATTAATTAATCAATTTTTTCCAAAAAAATGTGCAAAAAAACCTTAGGAAATAGTCAAATTTTGAGCTTCTTCTTCATTTTCTTTTTATTCGTTAATTTGGCTTTTAGAAAAATGCAAATGAAATACAAATTAAGAAAGGAAAAAAAAGGAAGAAAATTGGATGAAATGAAAATGGGAAAAGCCACTGAACAAGAATCATCTAATGAGTTTTTGGAAGCATTTTTTTTAGAATTTAAATTGGAAAAAAAAGACAAAAAGGTTTTTTTTTTCGTTTGGTTTTGTTTGCAAAAAAAAAAACCATTTCGAAATAAAAAAAACCATTGATTTTTATTGAAAATTGTCGAATAATCCTTCCTGTTTGTCGGCGTCGACGATTAAACAATGAATTGAAAATGAGAATCATTTTGAAGAGTTACTTTTAGCGGTTTGAATGGAATTCACAAATAATTCATGCAAAAAGTTTCCTTCTTTTTTTTTAAATCGATTTTTCAGTTTTAAAAATGTGAAAATTCACACAAAAATCATCAAATAAGTCACACAACAGAAACAAAGAAAACAAAGTATTTAAGCACAAAAAACCTTTAAGCTTATTCCCCCACGGGAAAATATTTCTAAAACTTTCAGCGCCTTTGATAAATTTGATATAAGAAGACAATTCCCAAGGATATCATTTTCAACAAAAAAAAGCAGAAAAAAGTTAAGTTTTTTTTTGTTGCAAATGTTTCTTTTTTTTTTTTCTCTTTCGTTAGTTGTCAATTCCCGCAAAAATGTCTTTTTCAAATTCAATTTTTCTGTCGGCAGCGCTGCTTCATCGTTGTCGGTCCAAAATAAGACGACAATTCATTTCTTTTTTTCGCAACACGAAAATTATTTTATTTGAAACTTTTGCGTCAGGGGTGGATACGTGGTAAAAACAAACAACAACACAACAACAAATGGAAATCTACTAAACTTTGGGCGGAAAAATTCAAAACGTTTCCGAAATCAAACGTTAACTTTTGATATCTGGTAACTTTTTTTTGTGCCAAACTAACAAGTTTTAGTAATTTGAGATAACGAGGGAAACAATTCAATGACAGAGAAGAAAGAAGATTGACAAAATATAAATAGATTTTCAAAAAAATAAATTTAGTTATCATCCACTAATAGATTAGGAATTCCTTGTCGAATCGGGAAAACTCTTCCAGTATCTGGACATTCCAATTGTCCTTCAACAATCTCAATTCGGCAAAGAAGTCGATGAAGCTGAAAGTAAAAATTAATTTTTTTTCTCAAAAAATCAATTATACTTCTTGTAGAAGTGGCTCGTTTGAAATCCAATCTTCTGGAAGCACATCTGGAATATTTGATCCTTCCCCAATGGACTCACAGGCAGACTTTAGGGCCGGATAATCACACTTGAAAAATTTGAAATTTTAATTTTTTTTTCAGATAGAAAATTCAAACCTTGGGAATCAGATTTTTAATAAACTCTTCATTATAGTCAACATCAAGTTCAGTTTTTTCAGTTGATGCTAATTTTAACGGATAACCTCCTTTCACATCTTTCAAAAATCTTGAAGACAAAAAGTTATGAGTCAATAATTTCATCTGAAAACGAATTCAGTTCAATTAATAATGAAATAAATTGAAAAATATATAAAATCGTTGAAAACGATTAAAAATATTAATAAAAAATTATAAATCATGTTGTCTTTTCCCATTTTACCCAAAAAGTCAGTAAATTAAAAAAAAAAGAAAAGAAAACATAAGCGAAATAAATCGAAAAAAAAACAAGAAGGCGCTTACAGTGCCTACAATACACTTTTACAATTGATAATCTAGGAATGTGATTAGTTGTCGATAAAGAAAAAAAAAACATCTAGAAAATGATTAAAAAAAAGGAAATATAATAAATATTCAAAAAAAATAAGTAAGGGTAATAAAATACAAATGATTTGCAATACGTTAAACGATAAGTTGACAAAACAAGATGAAACAAAAAATTCAATTCAAAATTCAGGTAAAAAAAACAAACATGGAATATTATTTTACAGGCAATACAGACGAAAAAGAAATTTATATTTGAATATAAATTCCAAATAATACTCGAGATTTTAGATTATAAACAACAAATGAATTATACAAACTCATTTATTGTTGTCTTTTGGTGTTAATAATTTTTTTGGATTTATTGGAGATAATTCAAACATGAACTCATGTAATCGTGATGAACCACAACTCTTTTCTGGAATTCGACGAGGTGTCCAATCAAGATCTTCTCGTTTTGGAGTTGCAACCGTTGCACAAGATTCATCAAGAATTGAAAACTCATTGAATTCTATTTCAAAAAAATGTTTCTTTAAAATTATTAATTTTTGAAATTTACTTAAATGTTGATCATCATGAAAAAGACGGTTCTCATCACTCAAATTCTCTTCATTTTCTTTATCGTTATTTTCAAATTCTTCTTCTTCTTCTTGATCCTTAAAAAATGTTTGCATTTATAAAACATTTCTCGTCATCTTACTATTGACTGCATCATACAATCATTTAAAATTGATATATTGATTGCTATTTGTGATCTATGAGACCTGGAAACATCATTAGAGGAAGCAACTTCTTCATTGTTTTCCTCATTTTTATCATTTTCATCTTCTCGTCGAACAGGCGACAATGAATCATTCTAAAATAAAATAAAAATGCATTCATTTGGATTTCTTTGCAACTTACAAATCGTTGAGAATCATTCATATTATCACAAGATAAAAGTGAAGAATTAGCTTCTTCATCGTCATTTGCCTTCAAATAAAATTTTTAAAAATATAGCCCAAATAATTTTTCTTACAGAAAACAATCTTCGTCTCATTGAAACATTGGAAGACATAGAAACATCAAAAACTTCTTCAACGTCATCTTCTTCGTTTGGCTCATATATAAACCCTTCTCCTAAACAAAATATGACGGTAAACACATAATAATAATTCTTTTTTTACCTAGGATTTTTTTGAGATCAAAATCCATGGAAGGGGGAATGGTAACATCTGTTTGTGAGTTTCTACATTGCATTTTTCGAATATTTCTTAAAGAAAATATAAATGAAATGTCAAATAGTATGTTAAAATACCTTCTCAGTCTTTGCTTAGGCGATGACGTTGCATAAGCAGCTTTTACAGCTTCTTTTTTTCTTACAACATCACATAATGATGGTGTTGCATCTTTGCATTGTTTTGAAGAAGATAATTTAACATTTTCTTCTGATTCGTACATTATTGTAGTAACATTTCCATCTCGAGAAGGAAGATGAACCTTAAGTAATATTTTTATTAAAACCTTATAGGATTATAAATTTACAAATCTGGGTCCATCTGGAGAAGGAATGTAACTGACATTTTTTGACCAATACTCATTTAATGCTTCTTGAACTTTTTCTTCAACTTCGGGGATTCTGAACGGGCATTTTAAAATAAGTTTTAAAAAATTAATAAAATCAATCTAACGGTGAGTGATAATTTGCAGCGATTTCATCTTCTGATATATGTGCAGGTTTTAGAATAGCAAGCTGTTCAAGACTCCATTGAAATTTTTCACCATCGTTACTGTTACTCGTGCTCTGTGTCTAAATATTTAAAATTAAATTGAAAAATTACATTTTAAAACCGTACTGAAAAAATAACTCTTGGACTAAATGTGAGACTTTTATGAAGGCTATTCATAACTAATGAATCAAATGGATGAAGACTTTTGTTTGTTATTAAGGATGATAAATCAGCTGATTGAAATGATAAAGATGGACTTTTATGACTAAAAATAGCAATTAAAAAAAGATGTTTTAATTATATAAACCTAAATTGCTGGGAAGTTGAACATTGTTCATTTTCTCCTCCAGAAACATCGCTATCTACGGTACTTTTTGTTTCGTAACCAGAAACTTCATCCATTTTTGAATTACTCTTAAACAAGACCATTTGAAAAAATTGTTACTTACATAAAACTTACATTTAAAGATTTTAAAGGAGATTTAAATTCATTTTTTAAAGAGGATGAGCCATGCAAAGAAACATGAATTTGTCGATTTTTAAAGATTGAAGATCGATTTTCTTCGGCTATAATTGGTGATAGTTTCCATTCTAAAATAAAAGAAATGATAAAGAGAATAATTCATTTTTAAATTGCCATTCTGTTGTTGATTTTCTCTATCCTGATCGACCGCTGTACTATTTAGTTGACTTCTAGTTTGACTAGTTTCTTCTGATTCAAAAAATGATGATGCGTTCAAATCCATGTTATCGACTTATGATGACTAAAATTATTAATTATTTTATTTTTTAATTTGTTTCTGGAGAGAAAAACAAAAAAAAAATAAAAAACACGCAATCGCTTTTATTTCGCGCGTCGGTTTAAATGTAAATTGTGCATATTTGAAAAAGGTGTGTTTGCACAGCTCGTCTACCGTATAAGTCTTTGTGCTATCAAATACCCTATACATTTTTTCAGGTTTTTTTCAAAAACTCATTTGACTAAAAAAATTTCAAAAACTCATTTGACTATGTTGTTTTCTTTATAAAACTATTGACCTTGACATTAAAAAAAACATTTCGATTTTTGCAATATCTTATCTTTTTCTTGATTAACAAAACTTTTATTTTTGAGTTTTTTCAGGGAACAACCATTTTAAATATCTCATGTGTAAAAACATGGGAAAAATAATTTTTTTTGGATTCATGTAAGTTCCATTTTATACTATTTTTCCAAGTTTTCAATTATTTCAGTGGACTATTTATTTCCTGGACAGCATTATATTATAGATATAGCGACGAATCTGTAATCACAGCAAAAAAGTTCAGGTAACTTTAAAAAAAATTTTTCTCAAGTTTATATAAACGGTTTCAAGATTGGATAGTCCGCCAAAATTAGAAGGGCCATTAGCTATAAATGAACAATTTAAAAAGGGAAGCAGAATTTTAGAAGGAAAAATAACTGGGCCAGAATCATTTGTTGTAGAAGATGGTATTAAATTTTTTTGAAAGACACAATTTAACATTCTTCAGATGCAATTTATGCATCCGTCTACGATGGAAAAGTAATCAAAATTGTAAACGATCAAATTGTTTCTGAAATTTCCTATTCAGAAAGAGCCAAATTCTTCAGAGATTGTGGTATTCAACATTTTAAAACTTGATTTTATTCTTCTGATGTTCAGGAAATTTTGATAGTGAACCAACTTGTGGTCGCCCTTTAGGAATTCGAAGATTAAATGAAAACAAAAAAATATTTGTATTGGCAGACGCATATTTGGGAGTCTTTGTTATTGATTTTTCAGATGAAAAGAATCGTAAGCTTTCTTTGAAAATAATACATAAAATCAGTTATATTAAGCCACATCAAAAATAGTTTTTAATTCTGAAACACCAATAAATGGAATCCGCTCAAAATTTTTGAACGATTTGGATGTTATAAATGAAGATGAGTTAATTGTTTCGGATAGTTCGATAAAATACGAAAGACGTAACTTCATGGCAGCTGTTTTAGAACACAACGCTGATGGAAGGTAATATATTTTTTTTATTAAAATAAAAGTTTAAAACATTTTAAAGAATTATTCATATCCAAATATCTACTAAAAAAGCCACTGTTTTACTGGACAAGTTATACTTTCCAAATGGAATTCAAGTATAAAAAGAATATTGAAAAAAAAACAAACAAATATAATTTACAGCTTCTTCCAGATAAAAAGTCAATAATTTTTGCAGAATGTAGTATGGCCAGAATAAAAAAATTAACGATAAATTCAAAAAAAGTTGAAATGTTCGTTTCAAACTTGCCAGGAGTTCCAGATAATATTCGAAAAACTGATCGAAACACGTTTTGGGTTGGATTAGGAGGTGCCATTTAAATTATTCAGTATTGATTTACTCTCAAAAATTAAAGCAATTCGACATTCAACTTCACCATCATTGTTAGATCGTCTTGGAAGTTTGCCAGGAATTCGGCAATTTCTTATTGATATTGTGCCACAGAAATATTGGGAAACAATTGTTCATTTAACAAAAAAATCTCATTCAATTATTGTTGAAATTGATATAAATGGAAAAATATTGCGATCAATTCATGATACAAAAGGAAAATATTTTGGTGATGTCTCACAGGTAATTGAATTTAAAAAAAAAATGATAAAATCGGCATTTTTCAGGTTTCAGAACATAAAAATGTATTATATTTGGGAAGTTACAGTGCTCCGTACATTGCAAAAATTGAGTTATAAATTTTCAACATGTTTTTTAGGGGTTTTTCGGGTTTTTTCATTCAAAAAAATGTTCAATAAAAAACATTTATTTTCAAATTTTATCACAATTCAAATCATTTGGCCAATCAAATTGAAAATGTGCAATATTTGCGCCTTCTCTTTCTTTATACCAAACAATTAAAGTGTCATCAGTCCACCAGGCATTTTGATATTTGCCGTCGTATTTAAATTCAATAAAATAATTTGATAAAATACTTATACAATTCGAAATAAAATTAAAACGAGTTACAAACATTTTTTCGGGATAAATAATTGCAATTAAATAATGATTTGATTGTTTTAAATATTGAGAAATGAATGTTGGTGGAATATTTGTAATATTAAAATCATAATTAATAAATGTTTGAAAATTGGAATATTTAATCATTAATTCACCATTATAATTTAAAATATTCAAAAAATAATTGGAATTTTGAAGATTTTGCATTTGAAAATTTGTTGTTTCAATTTGCCAAATATTTGTTAAATTTAATGAAATTGTTTTACCAACTTTTGTGATCTTTGATGTTCCATTTAAAATTATTGATTGAATTGAATTCAAATCATCGATTGAAATTGTTGTTAATAATAATGAGCTTCCATCTTCGGATATTCTTTTTTCAATGATTTTATCATAAATATCGAACAAATATCCTTTAACACTACATCTCGTTATTGATTTTGATATTTGATGACAATTTGAGCAACAATAAATAATTGAAGAATTTGAAATTTGAAATGAGGAAGGAATTGATAAAATTTGACAAAATTCACAATTTAAATTAATTGAAATATTAAACACTTGAATTTCAGTATTCATCGTATCAAATAAATAAATTTGTTGATTTTCTAAACTCCACCCAATTAATTGATTCTGATATTTGAATCCTAATTTAAAAGCAACCAAAGAAGTCAAATTTGTCTTAAAATTCTGATATTCTGATGAAGTTTTTGATAAGAAGCCGTTCAAATATTTTTTTGAGTTTTGAGTTGTTGATGTTGGTTGAGTTGTTGATATTGTCGTGAATATATTGCTCTCATAATTATTATTATTATTATTTCCTTTAAAAAATTTAATAATTTTTTTTTTTAATTAAAAAAATTTAAATACCATTTGAAACCATTAAAAGAATAAATAAAACAATTGCCAATGCAATAAAAAATAGAAGAAGAATTAGAAAACCTGCCAATATTAATTTGGTCCTTTTTGACCAATTTCTAATTGAATTTAAGCATGAACAATTAAAAAAACCTGAAATTCTTCCAAATTCTTTCTGTTTATTTTTTCCTGGAAAATTTAAAGAAAAAACCAAATCGATTTTCATCATCTTCATCATTATTTCTCCACGAATCAATTCTTACAAAAACATCGTTGGTTGTCAAATGAGAAGACGGAAAACGAACAGTTTTCTGAGCTTCTTCCGAATTTCCAATCGTGCTGGCTTCTCGTTGATGGCCGCGTCGGAAAATCTCGCCCCCCGCAGTTTCATTCGTTGATTCTAATGAAGTTTCGCCATTTCTCGATGATGTTTCAGTTATGTCATTTTCACTTTTTCGACGATTCCTAAAAAAAAAAAAAGAAAACCAATTTTTTTTTTTAATTTTCAAAAAAAAAGAGAAAACGTACATTTTTTTGTCATTTCGTCATTGAAACTTTTTTTTTCCTTATCACTTCAATCATATTTGATTGTTGTTGATAAAAATATTTTAAATTAAAAAAAAAGCAGATAAATTCAAAGTTTAAGTTTTCTTTAATTTTCATATTTTTTTTCAAAATGTATTAAGAATAAAAAATTAATTGTTAAACTTTTTTTAATCCTTCATTCTTTTCCTTTTTCTTCCCCTCAATTTAATATGAAACACTTTGGTAACCAAGGAAACAAGCGAAAAAAAGGGGAAGAATTTTCTTGAGAGAGAGAGAGAGAGAGAGAGAGAGCTCAAACGTAGTTGGTTGAAAGTGTTTTATTTCTAAAGATATAATCGGCTTTTTATTATTTTTTCCGCGTATTTTCTTTTTATTCAGATTATCCCTTTTAGTCCTATTTAAATATTAAAATAAAACCAATTAAATATGATATGATATTATCATTAAAATTTGAATAAAATGACTTTTTATTATCATTTTTTAATATTTAATCTATTTTTTATTCCTTTATATTCTCAAATTCAATGCTATAATTGCATTTCTCAAATTAATATTAATTCTGTTGGACAAAATGAAAGAAATGCTTTAAAAACAGCTCTTTTTTCAAGGTTTTTTTTATTTTTTTGAAAATTTTTAATTTAAAAAAATTAAAGATATAATATTCCGGCGTCAAGTGAATATTGTTCCGATGGTGGAAGTGATATCATTTTTAAAACAGTTCCAAAGGAAATTTGCAAAATTCGAAATGACACTTGTGTTCGAATTCAGTCAACTGGTAATTAATTATTTATTTTTGTCTCACGACAGGATTAAAGCTGGATCCTGCAATTAGTGTCTCAACCTACTTCTTGGATAAAATGTCTTGTTTCTTTCAGTTGATGATGAATCTCATTTGGTTTTAACAATTCGCGGTTGTGAATCAACTCTTCTTAAGCATGGATATACTTTAGATGACAAAAATTGTACTCAACCAGATGGTTCGAAATGTGTTTTGAAATGTGACACATCATTGTGCAATTTATCGAAACCACCGCTTAATTTTTTTCAATTATTTTTTGCTTTTGTTTTATATCATTTTTACGCAAAACAATAAAGCTTTTGTAAATATTTTAAATACAGTAAGTGTAATCGCTTAAAGTAAATGCAATTTAAAAAAAAAATTTAAATTTAATACTTCAGCTTTTTTCAACATGCTTCAACTCTTCCAAGCGTGCCTTCTACATAACGCGGTGTATTCCAATTCTAAAAAAATATTTATTTTTTCAATAAACAAAAAACCATTTTATTTACCGTAAAATCTTTCGCCACAGCCGTATGAACACAAAGTACAGTAACCCGTTCATTCATTGGAAGATTATGCAATAATTTTGGTGTCAACCTCAAATTTGAGACATTGAATTAGAAAAAAGCTTAAAACGGCATACAAGAAATATTGAGTTTTGGCCAACGCTCCATTTTCACTCCATAAATTGACCATAATTTCAAAAACTTTTCTTTCATTTGTTGGATCCATTCCTAATAATTTTATTAATTCATTTTTTTTTTCCTTTTTTTTATAATAATTTTTACCTTGATTAATTTCATCAACACATCGAAATGGCACTGGACAAAGTTGTTGAAGAGCCAAAAGATAAAGCATTGTTGAAACACTTCGTTCACCTCCAGATTGAACCTTTAAAAAGTTGAATTTGAAGCCAAAAAAAATATCGAAAACAGTTTTTACTCTTTGATCTAATCGTTTTAATTGTTCTCCTTTCCTGAATGAAACCATAATCATAATTCCATAAGCTTCAATATCTAACTGAACAAATTTTTTTAAATTCAAACTAAATTCAAAATGCATTTGGTTTACCGGATTTTCAGGTTCTTCTAAGTGAACTTCTCCTAAACATCCCAATTTTTTAAACGATTCTCGATAACTTTCATTAATTTTTACAATCATTTTCAACACTTTTTCTTTCCATTCATTAATTGATTCTTGCAAACTTTCATGAACTGTTAATTTTTTGGCTTGAAGTACATCTCTTTTCGTACTTTCTTCAATCAAAAATTCTTTTAATTTTTCCATTTTTCGTTCATCCTAAAATATTTTTTTTTATTTCAATTGTTTTATCGATTTTTAGAAATTTTAAAAACTACTTCAATATTTCCATCTTCTGAACTGCCTTCAGCTAATTTAAGCTTCATATTTTCAGCATTAATTTGTTGTACTAATTCTTCTTTATCATTAGGAATATTTTCTTCATTGAACATCTAAAATTTAAATGTTTAAAATAAAAAATTTCTTTTTTTTTTTAAACTTCAATAATTTTTTCCCAGATCAGTTTTTCTACACTGTCCATACTTTCGATGTTCAATGTTTTTAATTTACATTTTTCGTTTAAATTTTCCTTGGCTGCAGTTTTCTTATTCAATGAAATACGTAATTCGTCTTCAACCAACACTTTGTTCACCTTAAATTATTTTTATTAAAAAAAAAACACATTCAAAGTAGAATACCTCTGCATTTTCCAATTTTATTTCAATTTTTTTCAACATTTCCTCCTCATTTGAAGCTTTTTTTGCGCAAATCTTTTCAAATATTAAATATTGACCAATTTCTTGATGATAACCAATCAATTTTTCTTGTAAATCAATACAATCACTCAGCATTTTTTTTGCTCCTTCTCTCACGTCAGCTTTTGCTTGTTCATATTCTAATTCAGCTTTTTCAATGTCGATTTTTTCTGCTTCAACCTTTGCTAATCTAAAATTTTTTTAAATTAATTATTGAAACAAAATATGAACTTTTTTTTACTTTTCTTGAACAGTTTTCAAATCATTTTTTGCTAAAGTTTCTTGATGTTTTCTTGATTTTCTTACAGAAAACTCATTTTTAATGATATCTCTTTCTTTTTGAATTTGCTCTTTTCTCATTCTTAATTCCGATTGACTTTGCGAAACTTCTAATTTGGCTTCTTGAATTTGTTTGTCGAAGATTTCAGTTGACAAATTTTCTTGAACAATCGACTTTTTGAAACAACTTTCAGTCCAAAAACCAGCGTTTCTCATTTGTTGTTGAGATTGAATCACTTCTCCAGAATATTTTGAAACAGAAATTTTAACCTTCAAAATGTTTTTTGAGTTAAATTTCTTCAAATTTTAAATTTACTCGAATATGTTGGCTTAAAAATAAGAAATAACGCATTTCAGCCATTTTTTCAGAAACTTTCCCTAAATTACGTTCAATTTGATTTCCACCAACCGGAATTCGATTAATCTGAAATTCTTCTTTTTTTTTCTAATTTCGTAATAAAAATAATCTCGCTTGATTCTACCTGATAAACATTACATAAATATTGTTTTAGAGAATCTGGAGCGTCTAAACATTCAGATACAAAAAACGAAAATCCAAATTGTCGCAGTTCGTTTGGTAATTTTGCATTAATAACAGTTTCGTGAACCTGAACTTGAGATGAAGTTTTGGTGAAAAAATGAAATTTTTTACAGATTTTTTCGAAACGACCGTTGTATTGATGCAGATTTCCTTATTTGAATTATGAAGAAGTTTTTCGTCTTCCTAGAAATTTTCATTTTTTAGCAAAAACAGATAAATTTTAGTCGTTTTTTACCTCACAGGAACAAACAAACATACACCAATCTCTTCGTCCAATTAAATTTTCAACCGTTTTTGCAGATTCGTCAGTTTTCATTATTAACTTTAAAAAAAACAATTAAAAAAACATTTTATATTTTTAGTTATCTTACATGCATTATTGGAACATAAACTTCGTCTTTAAATAAATTTCTATTTTGTTGATAAAATTTCCACGCTTGAACAGCGTCTCGAGAAATAAAGCTCATTTGCTTCAATCGATTTTCTGATACATTTTGAAATTCTCTTTCTTTTGCTTCCTTTTCTTAAAAATGATTTTCTGGTTTTATTGGAGAACAATTTTTTTCAAATATAAAATTTACTTTCTCGGAGACTTCTTATGTTATACATTTTTGTAACCAGTTTATCTTCATAAACTCTCAAATCTTTTTCTTCGTCATATAATTTTTCCTCTTTAATTCTGTATTTTTTAAAGAAATCCTGGAAAAATAAACACATTTTAAAATTAATTTTTAATCATTTTATTTACGTCGTAGTCACCAAGTTCTGCTTCCATCTCTTCAATTTTTTTCTCCAAATGTTTAATTCGATTAATAAGATCTTGTTTATATTTTTCAGATTTTTCAAACAAACTTTTTTCGTTATCTAACTTCATTTTTGCTTCGTTGACCTGAGGCATTCAATGTAATTTATAAACTTTTGAACGAAAGCTTGAAATATTTACCTTATTACTAATGTAATCTTTGTCTAACATTTCCGAAATTTTAAATCGTAATTCTCTACATTTCCTGTTCTGAAAAAAATTATATTGGAAAACAAAAAAGGTTAAAAAAAAACAAGTTAAACTGTTTCTTCAATTTTTTGACGAATATTATTGGATTGCGACTTAAATTTTGGAATCGACAATTTCGCTTTTTCGACTTTTTCTTTCAACTTTTCACAGTTTGCTTGAACTTTGTCTGCTTCTTTCAAATTTTTGTTATAAACGTCTTCGCAATGTTTAAATTCCTAAAATGATGTTTTAATAATTTTGAAGAAACAAATTTTTTTAAATACTATAATGGCCATGTTTTGTTCTAAAAGTCTCAGTTTTGTTTGCATTTGCTTCTTCTTTCGATAATTTTCTACTCTTGGTTCTAATTTCGAAATGTCTTCTGAAAAATCAAATAAATAAATATATTTGTACATATTTTATTTTTTAAACATAACCTTCAATTTGACGAACAGAGTTGATTGCTGTTGAGCATTTGTTTTCTAATTGTGAACTACTTTTTCGTTCTTCAATCAGATTTTTATGATTTTCAACTAGCTCACTTGAAGCTGCTTTTTCGGTGTTAAAAAGAAGTTCAACGGGAGATTGTTCTGAGAAGCTTTTAACTTTATCTTGCGCTAAAAATGCGCAAGGATTGTCAATCTGATATTGAGGAAATTAAGCAATTTAATTTAAACTTTCGATTTAATACTTGAATATTGAATTTTAAGCAAAGTTCTTTAATTGATGATTGAGTACTTGCATTGCCATTTAATTTATATTCAGGTGAGCTTCCAATACGTAAAGATAACCGGATTGTTTGTGGTTTATCTTTTTTATTAGCACTTTAATAAAAATTTTTTAAAAGAAATTTAAGAAAAATTTTACATTGTAACTTCGACAAATCCCTCATTACAACCATGTCGAATATAATCACTAATTTTTTCTGATCGGCCCAAAGACTAAAAATAAATTATAAGAATATATATTTTTTTTAATTTTTAATTGACTTTTGGGCTTCCCCCAAATACTAGGCACAATCCACAAATAATTGAACTTTTTCCACTTCCATTATGACCAATAATTAAATTTAAATTTTCTCCCGGTTTACAAACCGTATCTTCATATGTTCTGTAACTCCAATGTAATTTTTTTTTAGTTACAAAATGAAAATTCTTACAAAAAATTATGAAAATGAATTCGTAGAATACTTCCATCGGGATAATTGTTCCAATCAGGCGGTAGATCGTCATTTACATCAGACATAACTTTAAATTAATTTTTGTTTACAATTTTTTTTATTCGAATAAAAATAATTTGTTATTTAAAAAATTAAATAAAAACAAAATTGTTTTTTATTTCAAAATTTAAAAAAATGGAATATTTTTTTTGAAAAATTGCAATGGAAGAACAATTTCCTCGGCCACTGAATTAGTGGTAGACATGTCTCGCTCCCTCTTCACATTGCACACTCTTTCAAATTTCACGTCTTAAAAAAATTTCAGCTGGAAAAATAGTGAAAATAAATAGAAAACTTGAAAGAAAAAACATTTTTTCATTTTTTTTTCTATTTAGAAAAATGTTGAAAACACCAATTTCAAAATTTGAAAAGTATTGGGTTACTGTAGATCAGATCTACAATTAAAAATGAATTTTCATGAGATAAGGGAAAAAAGCGTAAATTCACAAACAAATTTTTCCAATTAAAAAAATTGCAAAAACTTCTTCCAGTTACTGAATAATTTAAAATGACGTAAAATGCCACACAAAAAGTTGTTTTCTGGATTTTTAATGAGACAAATCAAGTTTATCAAACAAAAATTGCAAAAAAAAAATGTTGAAAATCAAAGATTTTATCCAATTTTTCTCATTTTTCTTTTCATTTTATTTCGATTCAAAAAATCTCGAAAAAACTTGGAATATTTTAATTTTGATTCAATTCAATTTCATGCTCAATTAACCTTTTTTTGGCCAAATTCCAACTTGTCAATGAAAAAAGAGAGAAAAAAATGTTTTTTCAAGACTTTTTGATTTATTCAAACACAAGAAATTGAACAATAAAAAACCAGTAATTTTGAATTGTTTTTTTTTATAATAAAATAAAATAAAATAAAATTGTATTGTATGATTATTATTATTATTGACCCAAACAGATAATATCGAAAATTGCCTTTTTCTTCTTTTTCTTTTTCATTTTTTTTCAGTTTAATATTAATTAGCAGCAGCAGCAGCAGCAGCAGCAGCAGCAGCAGCAGACGTAGCGCTGGCTGCAGCAGTAATGATTTTTAGGCGATATAAATTTAAAAAAAATTTTTTTTCTTCATCATTTACTCTTGATTTTCTCTTTCATTTTCTATGAAAACCAAGCAAAATCTATCTTTTCATTTTCCCTTTTTTGAACGTTTTTCTTCTTTTTTTTTGGCTGAAGGTCAAATTCTTAACATGCTTCCTCAATTGTTTTGGTGTCCATCCAACACTTTTCTTTTTTTTTTAAATTTTTGTTATTAAAATTATTTATGATCCCCCGTTCGCTTTTCTTGCCGCCTCATTTTTATTGACATTTGTTTTTCTTTTCTTTTTCTTTTTTAAGTCTTCAATTCGAATTGAGCCCTGCCTTCTTCTTCCCCCCCCCCCCCCGTAAGTTTTGGTGGGAAAATTTTGAATTTAGCTTTAAAATAAATAAAAATTCATTTTTTTTTCCATTTTTCAATTTATTTTTATAACAAAATTCTCCAGAAAACATTTTTTGAATCTAAAAATTCAAAAATTTCTAGATTTTTCCAAATTTCAGTTTCCGAATTTCATTGAAATAAATGTCAATTTTCACGCCTTTCATTTATTTACAATTTTTATTTGAGCACACATTTTTAAGCCACAAAGATAACTTGTTTTCTTCTCAGCTTTCATTTTTTTTTTCAATATCGATTTTTCTGCTCCACAAGAAAAACTGTCATTTATTCGATATTTTTTATTTGAAAAAAAAGAAAAAAAAACTTGGATAAAAATGGAAAAAAATTGTCTTTTTAGTTGTTTGCTTTCGGTTTTCCTAAAATTTCAACTTCCTTCCGTTTTGTAATTTAATATTTCTCCTGTCAACCATAAAACGATTTGTTGGGGAGTTTTCCTCAAAAAAAAAAAAAAAAACCACAAAAAAAATCTGAGAAAATTGTCTCATTGTTGCACTTTCAATCACTTTTTATTTACTCATTTTCGAAACTTTTTTCAACCATAATTTTTCCGCGGCGCATTTCTCGCCCAACTTTTTTTTTTTTGTTGTCTTGCCATGGTATTTTGTGACATTTTGTCATGTTCTTCGAACAATTTGTGTTCTCCCCCCTTGTCTCCTTCCGATTTCTTACAAATTTGAACTTTTCCAGTGTTGTCAAAACTAGACGCATTTTTTTCTCGAATTTTTAATTCTTCTTCTCCTCCGCCCCATTTTTTTTCTGGTCTCATAATTTTTATTGATTTTTTTTTTATTTTTGCAACAATTCGGGTTCATTTTCTATCAAGAATTTAGTTACCTTCTTTGTTAAAATTCAAATTAAGGAAGAGGAGGGGCGGGGATCATTTTTTTTCAATAAAAAATCGCATTATTTCCAATTTTCTTTCACATCAATCAAATAAATGAATGGGGAGAAAACATTGAATTTCGTTGAAACAATTTTTTTAAACCAAAAAAAAAAAAAAAAACGAAAAAAATCATTTTCAATGTTTTCCCGCATTTCAAAATTGTTCAAATTTTTGAATAAAAAGGCAAAAAAGACAAGAAACGGATTGGATTATTCGAATTCTTAAGACAATTTGAAAAACGTCATTGAATTTGAATTGTTTCAATTGGAAAATCCATAAAAATGCTTCCTTCAATGCTCAAATTACATTTCATGTCCGCGCGGCGTCAACTAAACAATTCGGAGTATACAAAAACCGTAATGCTCTTCAAAAAGTTTGCGCAAATCGTTTTTTTTCCCCTTTTCTTTTCCGTCTTCCGCTAATTTTCGTCTCTAGATTTCAGTGTCTACCACAATATTTCCATTTCTCATTTTTTTTTCTTTCTTTTTGGCTTCCTCATTCCAGAGCAAAACTAATGAACATTAACTTCTTTTTTTCTTCCTTTTTTCCTCGTTTTTCCTCATTTTTCCTTCTTTTTTCCTCTTTTTTTTTCTTTTTTTTCTTTTTTTTTTCCTTTTTCCATCTTTTTTCCTCATTTTTCCTTCCTTTTTTCTTCCCTTTTCCAGTTTTTCCCTTTCTTTTTCCTCGTTTTTCCTCATTTTTCCTTCTTTTTTCCTCTTTTTTTTTCTTTTTTTTCTTTTTTTTTTCCTTTTTCCATCTTTTTTCCTCATTTTTCCTTCCTTTTTTCTTCCCTTTTCCAGCTTTTCCCTCTTTTTTTCCTACTTTTGTTTTTCTCCCTTCAAAACCTTTTGAAATGTTCTCTTTTTTTCCTCTTTTGACCTAAAATTATTTGGTTTGGATAAAATTTTCATTATTTTTCAAATCCTTTTTTTTCAAAACGGATGTTTTTATTTTTATTTTTGTTGATTTATGCTAATTTTGTTGTTGTTGCTTAGTGAAATGTTGATACGGTAGTTAAATATCCAGATCAGAGAAAAAAATGAAAAATGCGAGTATAAAAATGAAAAAAATGCGAAATGAATTTTACAGGCCAAAATGTTGCTGATTTTAATTTCCTTTCTTTTATTATTTTCCTCCTCAATTCAATGCGCTCCAATCTCAAACACAACTCAAACAATCTACGATGTGATCATTGTTGGAGCTGGTTTGACTGGCTTAACAGCAGCTCGAACAATTCAACAAAATCGTCCTGACCTAACGGTTTTAGTGATTGAGGGACGAGGTCAAGTCGGTGGAAGAGTTCGATATTCAACGATGCAAACAAGAAATGGTGTTGAATTTATTGATATCGGATCACAATTTATATCACCAAATGATAATTTGTTATTAGAAATTTTAAATGAAATTCAAATTGATGTTAAACAACAATTAACATGTGGAACAAATTCATTATTTGAAGAAAGAAAAAAAAGGTTTTTTTTCCCCGTTTTTTTCTTGCAGAAAAAATCTCAATTTTCAGAAATATTAAAAATGTAACTGAAAGTAACTGGATAAAAAATAATTTTGACGAATTATTGATTTCTGATGAATTGAAATCTCTGACAAATATTTCAATAAGTCAATTTGCTGAAGGATTAGAAATATCAGAAGCTGATTCAATTAATCGTTTAATGCAGGTTCAATCAATTTTTGAGAAAATCAAAAAACAAATCAATATTTGCTCAGACATTTTTTGATGCTCCAGCTGAACAAGTTTCGAGTGCTCAATTAGCATTGACATGTAACAGTCAAAATGCAACAACACTGGAAATTCTTCGAAAATTTGGACATGGACAATCATTGATAGCCAACGGTGGAATGAATGAAGTTGTTCGGAGATTAGCTGATGGATTATTGATTGAATATAATCAAAAAATTGTGTCAATAAATGATAGTTTGTTATTTCAAAAAAAGAAAAAAAAAATTTTTTTTAATTTTCAGCTTCATCTCCAACAACTTTAAAAACGTCCAAAAATCGATTATATTCAGCTCGTCAAGTGATTTTAGCAGTTCCAATTTCAACTTTATCAAATATTCAACTTATTCCTCAACCAGAAACTCCGTTTCAACAATTTATTGGTAAATTATTATTTTTTTTTAATTTAAAAAAAAAGAAAATTAAAGAAAATTATGGGCCAACTGGACATGCTTATTACTTCACAATGACGTTTCAACGTCCAACATGGCGATTAAATGGAAAATCTGGAAAAGTCATTTACACATCACAAAACGGACCATTGGTATGGCTGACAACATTTGATACAACTTACGCTTCATCCTGTTCCAATTCAACAACAGCTTCTTCTTCCCTATGGGGAATTGCTCATTTCTCATATGAAGTTCCATTTGAAACTCGTCGAAGATTGTATATTCAAGCGTTGATTTATTCGTTTAGATTCGCTGATTTTTCACCGCTCAGTGTTAGGTAAAACAAATATCGATTTATTGATTTTTTTTTCCGCCTTTTGATTGAGTTTTCAGTGATGTGAGCTTCGCAAATGATGAATTTGCTAAAAGTACAATTCCAACTTTTCGTCTGAATATTCCATTTGATACTTTAAAATATATTAATAATTTCCATACAATTTATCAAGTTTGTTTTAAAATTAATTAATTTAATTAAATAAAAAATAGAATGCTCATATTTCAACATCTGACATTTCAACAATCACAATTGGAACAATGAATGGAGCAATAAATGCTGGAAAATCAGTTGGAAGACATGTCTTAACAATTTTATCTGAAACCAACTCACAAACAAATAATTTGTTACGTGATATTCCATTGGAAACCACAACACAATTTGTTTATCATACTTCATCTCATTATCCGCCATCATTATTTCAGGTTTTTCTTTTCTTTTTTTTTTCCAAAAAATGTCTAATTTATTTGTAGAAATCATTAAAAGATGAAGAATCATCAAGCAGCTTAATTCAAAGAGATGATCCATCTGAAAATCAGCAACAACAAAATGGAACTTTTCATTATGAGACTTCATCCCAATATCCATCAACACTTCAGCCGACAACAACAACAATGAAGCATTTTGTTTTTGGAAATTTAGGTTTTTCTTTTCTTTTTTTTTCTTTTTCAAAAATTTGCCTTTTTTAAGAGAAATCGAACGAAAAAATAATTGAACCATTGCCAATTTCTTATGATAATCAGGAAATCGATCCGAATCCTTCGAATGATAATAATAATAATTCAACAACATTTTTATATAAAACGTCCAGTGTTATGCCAGTAACTGAAAATATTGAAACGACAACTTTTATTCATTTTAGTAATGGAAATTTATTCGAAACAAATCAAATTCAACGAGGTTTTTATTTCTGAAACCGATTCCCCCCCCCCCCCCCCTCCCCTTTTTTTCAAATAAATTTCCATGTTTTTTCAAGATTTTATCAATGGAGCGAGTGTTCCGAATCAAGTGAACACAAATAATTTTGAATATTCAACATCAACTCATTATCCAATATTGAGTAATAATAATTTAATAGCAAATCGAGAAAATAATGTTACTCCATCATCTCAAAT
Source organism: Caenorhabditis drosophilae (assembly GCA_963572285.1). Taxonomy (NCBI): domain Eukaryota; kingdom Metazoa; phylum Nematoda; class Chromadorea; order Rhabditida; family Rhabditidae; genus Caenorhabditis; species Caenorhabditis drosophilae. The sequence continues at coordinate 6,420,378 of OY751561.1, read as the reverse complement.
TGTTCAAGAATTACATCAAGTTTCAGATAATGTAAGGATAATTTAAATAAATTATCATTTTAACCGGTTATTTTTAGGCTCCAAATTCAACTTCACTAGAATTGGCAACAAAGTTAACATCTTTAGTGCACACAATTCTCCAAGGATTACGTTTGAATTAAATCTTAAATGCTCTTTTTTTTAAAAGTTTAAAAAGTTAACCCATTTAAATGGCCACTTAAATGGCTATACGGTATTTTGTGCATTTTCTCGTCAACTACCGTAACCATTTGCGAAAATTATTTAATTTCACTAGATTTCGACGCTTTTTTTGTAGATTTTTGGTGCATGTTTTGTTTCCAAGCGTTTAATACGAGTTCAAACAGCTTTTTTTTTCAGATTTTGCCTGTAATGTGTAAATTTTTGCAAAAGAAAAAATAAATTTTTTGGTTTTTATATTTCAAGTTTTATATTTCAAATAAAAATCAATTTCTGTTGTTTCTTGTTCAGGAATGTTCACGCCTCCAAAAAACTATAAAAGGTTTAAATTAAAATTAAAAAAAAATAAAATAAAAAGAATTTCAGAAAACAAAATTTTGATTCTCCATCAAGTTCAATTGAAAGAACATTTGAGGTTCAAGAATCTCCCACAAGCACAACACCAATTTCTGAGGAAAAATTTCCAGCTTCGGTATTCTAAAAATTAAAAACCTTGAAAAAAAATATTTTCAGTGGTTTTATGAAGGAGTTGATCTTGAAAATAAACTAATGAAAATTCGTGCTGAGTTTAATATTCAAATTCCGGTTGCTGCACCTCAACAATCACCATTTCGAACTGGTTTTTTTTCAAATTCTTTTAAAATTGAGAAAACGTTTAATTTCAGAATTTCAGAATATCGCCGAATATTAACAGCCATAAACATTATTGAAGAAGCTAAATTACAACAGGACAATCAGATTGAATGGAGTAAAAATGTTTCTCTCATTTTTTTTGAATATAAAAATTTTTTAAGTGGCTAAATCAGAAGCAATGGCTGAAATGGATTATCATAACATGATTGAGCGGCGGAAAATATTAGAAAATAAAATTAAAGAATTAAAAAAAGAAGTTTTAACATTAAAGTAAATTAATTTAATAAAATCTCAAACCAAAATTAATATTTTCAGCGCAAATATAACTGAAAATACCCAAAAAGCAGTTGCAACAGTTGTTGCGATTCGTGAAGAAGATGATGTGGATAGTTTAGAAGAATATACAAAAATCAGTAGATTATGTGTTAATATTTTGATTTTTTTCAACATTTATCATTTATTTTCACTGGGAAGTTTTTCAGGATGTTGCTCTCACTTCTTTCAATGCAATTCATAATTCAATTGATCAAATCAAACGAAATTCATCGATTCTTCGTCGGAAATTAAAAGTTCGCCGGAAGTTGACGGCTGAGTGCAAGATTCCTCCTGGAGATCAGCAAAAGTTTGAAAAACTTTCGAAAATTCTACAATTTTCCACATTAGAAAATCTTCGAACTATTACCAAATTCAATTAATTTCTTGCATTTATATGTAGTATCGTGTAAATGAAAAAAATCCAAAAGATCGTGTAAAATAAATCTTTTTATTAAAATGCTTGGAATCGTTGAACGGTAAATATCCAAAGAAAACTTGTGTATAGCCAAACAATTGTTAAATTTTCAACACAAAAACTAAATGCAGAAATTACAACACTAAACATTTTTTTTCAAATCACAGGGTAACAAATAAATCACTGCACAATGAAATATGAATTGAACCGTAACGTTGTTAGGGGGCAAAAACAAATCAATAAAAATGTTTAAAAAAGTGAACTAAGAAAGATGTGAATGCTGATTAATTTTGTTCTTAAATTTTAAAGTGAAAATTAGCGACTAGAAAGAGACAAAAGGGTTAAAAGCTTATGCTTTTTTAATTAGAAGCTAAAAATATTTTTTTCCAAATAAAAGATATTTTTGTTGAATTATTCTGAAATTTCACTAGAACTTAACAATAACCGCTCATGACCATTTCCTGCAATTATAACATCACTTGCTGTTCCACTTGCTCCACCTCCTCTTGATCCACTTCTTAGTCGATTTTCATCTTGATGTTTCGTTCCTTTTTCTAATTCGACACATTCGTCACTATCAGTTAATTGGTCACTAGCTAAGACTCGTTTCGTCAATGCAGCTAATCCATCACGGTTTTCAATTCTTTCTGCTGCTGTAAATTTACGAATAAATAATGATCTCATCAATCGTCCAGCGGCTGATGTTGCATCTAGAGCACTTTTCCGCGGTCCCCAATCATCATTTCCAAAAAATGACTGAAATTGTTTATTTTTAATCAATAAAAATACATTGAATTACCATTTCTTGAGTTTTACTCATTATCAACGATCCTTTTGATGTTTTATCTGTTGAGCTTTTTCTAGGTGTTCTTCTTCTCTTTCTTTGCCTTTCGTTTGGATAACATTTATTGATAAATGAAATAAATGGGAGAGCTGATCCTCCAAGAAAAATCGTTGTAAATAAAATTAAAAATAGCACAGTTGTCAATAAAACTGATTTTTTTTCTTTATCAAGATCCATATAAAGAACGAGAGCAAAGCAAACAGCTCCGCGCATTCCTTTAAATATTTTAAACTTTTTCTCTATTTTTTTAATAGAAAAAAAACTTCGTACCACTGAACCACATGATTATTTGATTTTTCATTGAAATTTGAACATCTTTTCTACATTTGTTTACTAAAAATGATAATGGGAAAATATTAAGAGCTCGGCTTGCTAAGCAAAGAACCTGAATTATTCTCTTAATTTGAAAATTTAATTTAAAAAACTAACGATGCTCCAAAAAATTAGCCACGGCTCAAAATTCAGCTTAATCGTAAAAAAAGCCATTCCAATATAAGCAAACGTTGACGTTTCTGCAAAAAATGAAACCGTTTTCAAATTCAACCTTGATAAAAACCTGCTACAAAAGACATTGTTCGAAACGTATGTCGAAATGTTATTTGTGCAATTGGACTGACGTTATGTCGAGTATATTGGGACATTGTTATACCACAAAATAAAATTGCCATAATTCCAGATAAATCAAGAGCTTCAGCAAAACCATATGGAATATATGAAAATATCAAGAGAAGTGAAAATTCAAGTGATGGAGTTTTGCGTAGATCGACATGTTTGAAAAGCTGAATAATTAAAAAGAAATCCCAATTAAATTTAAAGCAAAACAAAAATACCAATGCACTGAACAATGCAACACAAATTCCAAGAATTGCCGAAAGGAAAAACATTTCACTAAATGTGATAAAAGCGCTGGACATCATTTCGAATCCTGTCATTGAATTAAATGGTGGTTTTGAATGACGAACAGCCGTAGCTGCAAGTACAATTGAGACTGCATCATTTAACATTGATTCACCAAATACAAGCATATAAAGAAGACTTTCAACCTTTAATTCAATTTTTAAAAAAAGTTAAAACTTTAAAAAAATTAATTACTTTTACAGCTTGAAAAATCGCTAACGTTGCAACCGGATCAACAGCTGAAATCATAGCAGCAAACGCAAAGCATTCAAAAAATGAAAACTCATAAACAACGCCAATCTAAAAAATATTACATTTGTTTTTTTTTTAAATTTTATCTTTAAATCTTACAGCTCCCAAAAGATACAATCCAATTCCAATAGCCATTGCTGATATTGTAGTACCAAGTATAGCAAATGTCAAAATTGGAACAAAATTTGAGAAAAAATACCCTTTGTTCAAGTTATACGCATTTTCAAATATGATCGGCGGTAAAAGAACAAGGAAAAATACGTCGGGACTTAATGCTTCAATTTCACTCCAATCTCTTTTTGAATATGACAATATTAGCCCAATCAATGATCCTGAAAAAAAAATAAATAAAGAACAAGAATTTGTATAAAAAGAAAGCTTCGAACCTAATATTACTATAGCTAAACTCTCAGGAATGTAATGAATGTTTGATATGATGAGCATGTGAACCACTAAAGTTGCAAGAACAATAACAAATAAAATAAAAAATATTGCTAAAGATCTCTTTTTTTCTTCTGTATGATTTCCAACAATTGCAGCTCCATGTTGTTCTAAGCTTGTTGAATTCGCATCGATTGTTTCTCTTTAATAAAATTTATGAACAAAATTAATATAAAAGAAACAAAAAAAAATTTTTTTTTTTAAACCAACAAACCCAAGCGCATCTGTTTTATTTACAGCAACATTTTCGATAATTTTTTCCGGTGTAACCATTTCTGCCAAAATTGTGCTCATCTGCACACACACCAACATTAAAAATATAGCTGCTACTGAAAAATTGACTTTTTTCCATTCAAAACTTCAGCAAAACTCTATTTTTACCACATTTCCTCATGGTTATCGTTTTTATTTTTTCAGATAATTGTAGAAAAGTTAAAAAACGTGAAGCCCAGTTGACACTTTTGTATTCATTCGTGTCGCTTTTCTGTTAAACGCAAAAACATTTAAACACATTTTTATTATTTTAAAATTTTGGAATTATGTTTAGAAAATAAAAAAGAAAAAAAAGTAAAGTAATAAGATGGAAAATGCGTCAACAAAGCTTTGAAAATGCGTGGAAAGTTATAGACTATTTGAAGTTGAAGAGAGTGCGAGACAAGTAGACGGCTAGTCAAACACGCTCCAGTGCTAAATTTTTCCTAACCATTTTTTTCCCATTTTATTTTGTAAACATTTGCTTTATTTATATATTTAAAAAATCACTCACCATCATTTAGTAACAATCTCAAAAATATAAATATTGTTGGTCAATAGTTTGAAAATCATTCATATTAGATTTCTTTCAACACAACAAATCTCAAGTTTTGATCTTTTTATTTGGAACAAAAAGTGCAGATTCGAATTCGATAATTTTACAACAAACATTTTCTTATTTTGTTTGAAAAAACCAAATTTAAAAAATCTTGTTTCTTTTTCTATAAAAACACGATTGCCACACTGTGAAATCATTAAAAAATTATTTAATTTAAAAAAAAATATTTCCAAAAACTCAAATATATTTCCTTCAATTTACCAAAAAGAAAAAAAGAAAATAAAAACAATGCGCATGTTCCAAACTACATATGCAAATTCAAAATATAACTAAAAATTGAAAAAAAAAAGAGAAAAATTTCAATAGGTCGGACTCGCTTCGAAGAAAAAATAAACGATATAAGTTTCTATCGATAGAACATTTCACTTCATGGAATAGAATAAAACGACAAAAATCTGGTGCCACGGAAAAAAATGTACAGAAGAAAAGGAGAAAAAAGCGACTGGAAAAGAATTGATCGACAATCAAAAAATTAAATCAAATTCGATTCTGCTGCAATTTGTACAACTCTTCATATAATTAAATAAGAAAAAGGGACTCTTTGACAGCAAATGAGAAACAGAAAAATCTTTCAACAACTTTTTCAGCGGTAATTAACTACACGTTTTTGCATCAAACAAACAAAACAAAAACTGTGTCATGAATAAAGGAAATATTGGAAAAATATTCTAGTTTTCATAAAAAAAGAAAAGAAAAAAAAAACGGTTCGCATCAATAAAGAGACATATAATAACTTATATGATGATGATGATGATAATAAAAATTCTGATTAAAAAATACCAAATAATCATGACAAATAAAATAATTAAAATATTTGCAAAAATATTTGAAGTGTATAATTTATATCATGAATTAGGAGGAACACAATTAATTTTTAGCAATAAAAATAATAATTTTTTCAATTAAAAATTAAAAATGCGTACACGAATGAATGCACACAATTCAGCAATAGCAATAGCAGAGAAAGAGAGAGCGAGAGAGAGAGAGAGAGTGAATGGAAAATATCGAGGAAAAAAATTTTAAGAAAAATAAATTAGTCAGTGTTTGGTTGGTATTCCGACTAAAAAAATACTACATTTTTAATATCAAATCAAATATTTGAGAAAATCACATCAGAAACCGACAAAAAACCAACCTTTTCTTTCAACTTCATCAAAAATAGCCATTTTTAGTACTCACGTGGAATAGCAAGACAGAAAAAAAAAGATGTTAAAATAATTAAAACACAGTTTAATTTTCAAAGCTTCATTTTAAGAACCTTTTCCAGTATGGTAAAAGGATGTTTAGATTTCCGCTTTAAAAAAACGAAACTGTTTTAACTTATAATGCTCGATAGAAAAAAATAAGAGACACAAAGAAAAAAAAGATATAAAATCGGAAATTTGGGAATATAAGAGCTAGGCTCCAGATGCCCGTATTTTCGTGTCTATTTCTCATCAGATACTGTTGCTGTTGCTGTTGTTGTTGTTCCAGTCGCGTTTCCACTTGTTGCGCTTCCTGATCCTCCGCTATGTGAGCCTTCTCCACTTCCACTTGCTGATGTAGTTGGTCCATCAGTTTCTAAAGGTGGCAGAGGTCGACCAGATGGAAGTCGAGTTTCTGGGTTTCGAAGTTCATCGAAAAACGGATGCTGGCAGGCCTGGAACAATAATTAATAAAAATTTCAAAGAAAAAAAACGAAATTTTTTCGGACAGTTTTATTGGAAAAAATCAACGAACCGCTTGTGGCGTAGGCCGCTCAGTTGGTGTATATTCGACAATTTTCGAAATCAAATCAATTGCTTCTGCTGGCGTATTTACACGAAACACTTTACTCCACGGATGTGCTTTTATTTGTGGAAATTTGAATTCTCGATAGTTCGGGTTCATACTTTGAATTTGTTCTCTTGTCGGTGTTCCAAGAACCTGAATACAAAATGTAAATTAATCACTTTAAAGGATTAAATTACCTTAATAATCTCGACTAGTTGATCTACACCCGAATCTCCTGGAAATATTGGTTGCCCGAGCAATAATTCTGCCATTACTGTTCCCGCTGACCAAACATCGATTGAATTTGTGTAGTTTGTTGCTCCAAAGATCAATTCTGGTGCACGGTAATATCGTGAACAAATGTATGAAACATTCGGCTCATTCTAAAATGTTTTTCATAATTAAAAATAGTTTACAATTTAAATTTAAATGTTTTTTAATTACAAATTATCTTAACCGAACTCTTGTTTTATAAAAAAAAAACTTTTAACACAAGAAAAAAAAACCTTGACAAGATATTTGGCGGACCCGAAGTCGCACAGCTTGAGTACTCCACTTTCTGGATCGATAAGCAAGTTTTGGGGTTTGATATCTCTGTGACAAATACCAATTCCGTGAATGTAAGCAAGAGATCTCAACAGCTGAAAAAGGTGTTTTTTTTAAACAAGTAAAGATTGAAATCACCTGATACATGTACAATTTTACATATATCATCGGAATTGGTTGTCTCTGTTTTGAATAATGACGAGCAACTCTGAAAAATGGCATTTTATGACGTATAAACAAAGGATAACAAATTTACCTGTAAACTGTTTCTGGAACATATTCAAGAATTAAATTTAAATATAGTTCGTCTTTTTTATCTCCGCTTGAATAAAAAAAATACCTGAAAAATTCAATTAACTTAAACAAACATAAATTAATTAATTTTTTACTTGAGCTTAACAATATTTGAATGATTTAGTTTTCTCATAATTTGTAATTCTCGATTTTTAAATCGTTTATCTTGCAATACTTTTTTAATTGCCACCATTTCATTATTCGCCGAAAGTTTTGCCAAAAAAACGACACCAAAAGAACCATTTCCGATTACTTTTTGATCATAATACGAAATTTCCACCTAAAACCATTTTCATTTTTTTCCGAAAATTGAATTGATAAATAGAAAAATGCAAATTTACCTGTTGATCAACTCCATCTGTTGCCACAGAAGCGACAACCATCATTTCCTGCTTTCCGCCTTTCAATGAGCACGAAAGTAGCTGCTTGTTCATTACCCACTTGGTTGTTAACTGTAAAAAAACGAGTAACACTGAAATCCAAAAGTCGATAACAAACAAAAAAAAAAATTTTTGAACAAAAAATTATTCTATTTTTGAAATATTTCACAATAACTCGTTTTTTATAATTCGAGCATATAAATGAAACATTTTAAAATTGTAAATTCAATCACTTGAAAAATTTTTAAAATTTATATTTTATCAAAAGATGTTCAATTAAATTATATTTTGAAATTCCCCGAAAAAAAGGAAAAGAAGAAAAAAAACAAAGAGACGAAAACTTCTGTTCAAATATAATTTTATTTTTATTGAATTTTGTTCAAAATGCTCGTTTAAAATTTTTGAAAATAGAAAAACAAAAAAGAAAATATTTCTTACCTATAATCAGCCCACAAAAGATGTTTCAAATTCAATGTTTTTTTGACAAATTCCACTTTCAATAATGTGCCTTTTTATTTGGCTAAAATGGCAATTATTCCGCGAATCGCCAAATACAGGGCACAGTTTGGACAATTTTTATCTGAAATGATTCCCTTTTAGTTTAATTTTAAATTGTAACACGTGAAAAAATGTTATAAAAATTAAACTCAAAGTTAAAAATGCAATAGAAAAGACACGTGATAAAATAACAACTTTTTTGAAAATAACGACTTCAATCGATAAAAAACTGCATAAAAAGAGTAAAAATATTGATTTTTAGTTTCCTAATGAAAATACGTGATGATTTTGAAAAAAGAACAGCTAAAAATAACCGAAATTATTTTTGCTAAAATTGTTTTACAATAAAACCAATTTCATAGTTAAAAAGATAATTTTTTAAATAATTATTTAAAAGTGAAGCTGAAATATAATATACAAATATTTCAATTGAAGAAAACTAGTTTTATACGTATTTGTGTTTGGTTAGATTAATAAAGATATATTTTAAACAAAATCACATGATAACAAAATGAAGATACTTGAATTTCAACTTTTACCACTTTTGCACTTTAAAAAAATAAAATCTGTTCAAACTAAGGTTTATTAAACTATTAAAACAATTTTTGTAAATAATCAATAATTTTTCACTTTCAGTATCTTTTGAAACTTAGTTTTGATAATAAAAATTGAAACATTCAGACTTTTTCCTCTAAAAAGTAGCCATAAATAACAACTTATCATTGATAAAAGAGAACAAAACTCGCAAAAATAACAAAATCACAACAGACATACATACACACCCAACGAATTAGCACGGCCGCCCGTTAGAGAAAGTTCAAATCAAAGAGAGCAAAAGAGACAGAAAACGGGGAAAATGGTAAGAGAAGGAGGAAACGATGGGCCTAACAGTTTGACATAGAGAAATAAAGAAAAATGAAAAAGATGGAGAGGGCGTCGATTGCATGACATCAGCTATACACAACGAGACATTCACACAAAAATGCCAGCAATAAGAGGTAGTAAACTCGGTAGCACAGGCACACAAAGACAACGAAACAACTGGAGTGCGAGGGCGAGGGAGAAAAAAAAATGGAAGGGGGAAGAGAGGGGGGGGAGGGGTGGGTTAGAAGCAGCAGCGGACATTATTCTCTCTCCGACATTTTTCTCTATCGACATCACCACAACACTCATACAACAACGTTAGCATTCATTCAGTGATGAGATGGATGAAAAAAAAATTGAAGAAAAAGGGAGATGAAGAAGATGGAGAAGAATCAATACAAGTTATAGTTTTAGTAGTAATAGAGACGCATACAACTACATTTTATATTTTTATAAACATATATATATATATATATATATGCTTATTGCGCAAGATCGTCGTCATTGCCATCGGCATCTAATAAGAATTACTCGCTCAATTCTCAAAAGCTCGGGTATGAATAACACACGTGCCAAACGTCATTTTCTACTCAATGAAGGCAACTATTGATTTCTTTTTTAATTTTTGAAAATACTGCAAAGAAATTTAAAGAGAACAATTGTAAACAAAAAAGTTGATTTCCAAAATTGGAGAAAAGCAAATAAAAATGTAGAACAGTTAATTTTTAAAAGAAATAGATTTAAAATGTATGAAGGGCACATAATTACTTTTATTGTTTTGGTCCCGTATGGACAAGTATCGTAAATTATATAAAAACGAAGAAAGTCTGCTCTTTGGTACTACTTTTTTTTAAAACGTTGATAAAAAAATTGAAAATCATACGACTAACACCTTTATCGCTATTTATATTTATTTATCTATATCAGTCTTATCTGCTTTATTGATTTAAAAAAATCTTTTCATTTAGGTTGAGAACCTCTATCCGGAAATATAAATGGTTTCAATAATTTCAAAAAAAAATGTTTCTTTTATTGGGTAATTATTTTTTAATACATTATTTTCTCCTTTTTCGGTTTTGAGACAGAGTTTGGCTGCAAAAATTGATCAAGATCTATTTTCCAAGTACGGATTTAAAGTTGAACAACTGATGGAACTTGCGGGATTAGCAGCGGCTCAAGCTATTGCTTCGCATTATCCGAAAGGTTTAACAAAATTACAAGAAAACACAATTTTAAAACATCTACAAAATAAAAAGAAATGTTTTTAAAGGAAATGTAGCAGTTTTATGTGGTCCTGGAAATAATGGCGGAGATGGTTTTGTATGCGCGCGTCATTTACAACAATTTGTAAGATTTTATGAAGTTTTTACTTGATGAATATTGAAAAATTATTAGGGATTCAATCCTCATATTATTTATCCAAAAGATTCGAAAAATGAGTTAATGAAAGAATTGGTTCAACAATGTGTCACTTCTGGTATCAAAGTATTTCAATTTTAATTCTAAAAAATAACAATTACAGATATTCCTGTTGAAAAATTCTTGCCATCAAATCTTAAAAATTTTAATTTAATTGTTGATGCATTATTTGGGTTTTCATTTGTTCCGCCAATTCGTGATCCATTTAACGAAATTATTGAAAAAGTATCTGAGTCTCATGTTCATATTTTTTCAATTGACATTCCATCAGGTTTATATTTTTAAAATATTTAATCAAAATTTTAAAAAAGTAAAATTTAGGTTGGGATGTTGAAAAGGGAATTTCAGATCAACATACTCAACCATTTATTAGACCTCATGGAGTTATTTCATTAACTCTTCCAAAGAAATGCATGCAAAATTGGACAGGACCGCACTTTCTCGGCGGACGATTTATTCCGAAAAGTTTAATTAATCAATATCAGTTAAACATGCCAAATTATTCTAATTTTGAACAAATAGTTAAACTTGAAGATTGAATTTTTTTCATATAGTTTTGAAAACATTTTTTCTCATGTTTTATATGAATTTTATTTAAAAAAAAACGTATAAATGTTAATAAAAGGTTGAAAAATCAGTCATAAGGGATGCAGAAATATATTTGGCTTATTTTTTCTGTTGTCGCGGCAACAAACACAGAAATTTACATTTTTGGATCATCAAAGTGTCCAGATACGACAAGGTAACATTTTTTTTAAATTAGAAAACTAATTAATTTTAAAGATTTTTGAAAGAACAGCTTATTCCCTTTTTGAACGAAATTAAAACGCTACCAAGTGGTTTAGTGATTGACTATTTTCCTGTTTATCAATCAGTAGAAATTTCGAAAATTGGCAAATACGAGTAATTTATTAAATTTATTATGAAAAATACATTTTTCTTAAAAAAGAATCTCTTGTTCTCATGGAAAATTAGAATGCGAACTCAACACGTTGCAAATTTGCGCAAAAAAACATTTATCTAACTCGAAACAATTTCTGGAAGTAGCAACTTGCATTCAAGATTTAAAAAGTCTTGAAAGTGGCTTTCAATGTTTGAATATTAGCAAAGTTGAGTAAGTAAAAAACAAGTTAAGAAAAACGAACAATTAAAGTTTAAAGAATAATCGAATGTATGGGAAAAGATGGAAGAAATGAACTTATATTGCAGCAACATAAATATCGCGAAAAATATACAAAAAGCTTAAATTACGTAAGAATAAAGATGATTAATTAACTTTAAAAATTATTTAAGCTACCTTCAATTCAAATTGATGGAATAATATATAAAGAAGCCGAAAAGAAGTTCAGTCAAATAATGTGCAAATTACACAATTTTAAAGAAGAATCGATTTGTAAAAAATAAATTTTAAAATTTTAATTGATTTCAAATAAATTTTTTAGTAAACATAAAACCTTTTTTATTTAAAAAAATGAAATTTAAATCAAGGTGAAGCCGAAATATTTGCTATTTTACAGAGCGAAGCTGTGACGCAAAAATGCACCTTCAATAGAGCGAAATTTATTTTTTTTTAAATTATTGGTTCGAAAAATATGATATTTAGTTTTTTAAAATCAATTTTCAAAACAAAATGTTTTTAAACATTTTATTTTAATTTATTAAACCATATTAAAGTTAAATAATTTTATAAATATTACGAAAACGCATAATTTTCAAAAAAATTATTCAAAAGCTTTTAAAATAAGTCAAGTTCTTAATTTTAAGTAGTTTAAAAAAAATCAATTGATTGTCATTGTAAAATACTCAAAAAAATGGAAGAATAATTTTCTAAAAAAAATTTATCAATTTTCTCTTCCATTTTTTTTCGAAACTAAAATTGTTCATTTTTCTTTCATCGTTTCTAATTTCAGTCTTTAAATACTTTATTTTTATTAATCATGGAGGAAGATACAAATGTAAGAATTTATAAATTTTAAAAAAATGTGTGTATCGAATTTCTTAATTTTTTCAGCGAACATGTGACAATGAAACCTGTAAAAATACATTGAAAAACTTGCAAATGTTAACACTACGAGCAAAAGGATCAGCACAAGATCGTGAAATAATTGGCCAACTAAAGCAAGAAAACGAATTATTAGGATATAAATTAGCGGAATGTGAAAATATGATAACAGAATTGAAATCGATTCAAGAAGAAGTAGTGAACAGAGCTGAAACAGCAACTGCGGAATTGCTTAGAATGGAATCAGAAAGAGATTTATATAAAAATCGAGTACAAGAAATGTTAGAAAAAACTAGAGATGCAGAAGTAAATTTCAACCAATTATAAAAAAAAAACTTTTAAACTTTTTTTCCAGAAGCATCTTTTAAAAGCAAACGAATTTGCCGATAAATATGAGCAAATGGGTTTAGCTGCTGATAAACTATTAGAGCAGTTAACAGAATTGCAAAAAAAATACGAAAAAACTGTTTCATTATTAAATCAAGTCACAAAAAAGTAATTAAATGCATATTTTTATTTTGAAATTGAAAATGTTTCAGATCAACTCAACATAAAAACAACGCAGATACATTCAAACGTAATTTTGACGAGTTGAACACAAAACAAACCAAGTTAAATAAATACCTAAAAAACTCCATTTCGTTAATAGATTTTCTTGGTAGAAAAAATTAAAATGAATAATAATCAGAAAAAATAATTTAAATAATATTTTCAGCTTCTTCTTTGAATATATCTAATTTGCCCAATGATATTTCGGATTTAATAAAAACATTCCGAAAAGATGATGTTCGATTATATTTTAATAGTGATCCATGGAAATCAGATAATAATGAAGGTTCATCAGTATCAACGTTCGTTGATTCTCCTTCTCAAGAAACCAATACAACACGAGATAAAATAACGGATGATTTTGGGCTTACACTTAGTGACGAAGATGACGAAGAACCCGGATGTTCAGAAAAATCAATGGTATTCCTTAAATATTTTTAAATTGGCTAACTATGGAAATTTTAAGCTTAACAATACGAATTCACCGAGCAGAAAAATTATCAAAAGCATTGCCACCGCTTCTGATTCTTCAAATAGTCAAAATTCAACTCGTCCAAATTTAGACTTAAAATGGAATGAATTAAAACAGAAAAAACAAAAAGTAATAAACCGAGTGGAACGGGCACCGAGAAAAATTAAAAATCCTGGTAAATATTAAAATTAAAAATAATTAAACTATTCATTTTCTTTGTTTTTTTTGTAGAAAGTGATCGAACAGAATTATTAAATCAAGGAATATTCTGTTCACGTACTTTTCAAACAGTTTCAAGTTCACATTCAAATAGGAATAAAAATGATTTTGATAAAATAAATAAAGCAGCCGATTTTAGAAGTAATTTTTATTTGATTAATTTTTACAATATTTATTTAATTTTTATAGAAAAGGAATTATTAGAAAGAGGAGAAGGATCAACATCTCAACCGAATTCGGAACCAGGAATTGGTCAAAAACAAGGAGCATCGTATGTTTTTCTTCTAAAATTTATTAAGTTTTCAAAATTTTTTTAGAACAATTATTGGAAAGAAAGGAAAAACTGTTCGTGAAATTCAATCGGATATGATGAAAAAAGTATCAGCAAAAGAAATGGCAGCCAAATTAAAAGCAGAAGAAATTCAAAAAAACGAAAAAAGAAAAAATCGTTCAGAAAAAGAAGCTTCAATGCCGGAATTAACAGAAACAGATGAACAAACTATCGTAATTTGAAATAAAATGGCACTTTTATATTTTCTTTTTTCAGAGTACAAAATCGCCCGTTGTTCCAAAGATTGTAACTCCCGTAACCACAAATGAAACATTGGTAAATTTGAGTGACATTCCAGTTATTAACATACCATCAAAAGGAATAAGTGAAGAAAGAAAAAGAAGTTGTAGCAGTTCAAGTTCAATGAGCTCAACAGTAGAACTAAGAAGATCATCTCGATTGTCAAGTGTCAGTTTGAAATTTTTTTTGTTTTATTTTTAGAAGTTGTTTTCAGGTTTCTACGACAAATACACCTTCCGGTTCACCAAAAAAGGTAATCAAAGGAATACAATCCAAAAGAAGCGAAAGCCAATCAAGAACAGTAAAATATTTCACAAATAACACCCAAATAATTAATTTAAAAAATTTTTCAGAGCATGAAAATATCAGATGAAGAAAAATCATCATCTGAAAAGCTGAGAAAATGTTCAGAATCAAGTACTTCTACGACGATTTCAACGAGAGAACAAAGATTAATTGAAAGAAAAAGTAGAAGTAAATTTGAAAACGAGAAAAAAGGAAAAATTGAAAACGTTCAATCAAATATTGAAATTGTTCAAAGTACAAAAGAAAAGGTAAATTTTAAAAATAAATATTTTTTTTGATAAACAATGAAATTTAAAATACATATTGAATTTTAAAAAAATGAGTTCTGTTTTGTTTGAAAGCTTAAAAAATCTTTAATTTTCTAAAAACCTTTATGTATAATTTGTAAAAATTACTTTTGATAACGCTTGAAATTATTTCAGAAAAATGAAAAAGAAAAGGACAAAGTTGCGAATGAAACAGAATCAGAAAAAGATGTAATCATCTCCTCGATAACTGAAAATCAAATATTACCAAGTTTAACAGTTCAAGAAAATTCTCAAATCGCTGTTGCAAATGTCGCAGTTCAAGAAGAAGTTTTGGATCTTAATATAAATGAAAACAGCCAAATTAATAAAGTAAATTTCAATAAAAATAAGCAACTTTAAACATTTTTGTTCCAGAAAAAAGAATCAACTTCCACATTAAAAAAAGCTGACGAAAATTCTAAAAAAGAAAACACCGAATCGAAAGCTCCAGAACAACGAAAACCAAATACTGTTTGTTTCATTTCTTTATAAAAATCTATGTTGTATTTTCAGATTTCCATAGCTAATTCAAAAGCAAAACGATCAAAAGCTTCAGTTGTACCTGAAAATGGACCACCGAGTAGAATCACAACAATCGGAAAAATGTCGGCACCAGTAAGTTTCTATTTTTGCAATTAAAATAAAAATAATTTTAAAGAAAAAAAAAGTTGAAACAAAAAAACAAGAAAATGAAGAAAAACATTTGAAACGACCAAGAGTTGAAAATATTTTAACAATTGAAAAAGAAACTACGAAAAAGTCAAGAATTGGAAATGACGAAGAAGCGGAAAGAATATTAAATTTGGACGTAATATTTTTGTTATTTAATTCCAAATCAAATTTAAAATTTAAGGAAATTTCTCCACCAATTATTGAAAACGAACCATCATGTTCATCGGTTGCTTGTGAAATATTGACGGAAGATTTTTCTTTAATAAATTCAATAGAAAAAAAGCGAGAAAATTTAAAAACAACTGAAATTAAAGATAAAGAATGTTGGTCAGATGAAGATGCAGAAGATGTATTAATGATCGATGTTGATCAGGTAGTTTACTGTTTTTTTGTTTAAATAAATAAATAAAATTCTTAAGAGTAATGATAAAATGAAGGATTGTTTGGAAGAAGAATCTTTTGCTGTTCATGTAATAATTAATTTATGATCTATATTAAAAAGAATTATTTTAAGGATTCTCCAACAAAGCCGTTAGAAACATCGCCTCAACCAAATACTGAAAATAAAAAAAAATCTGTAAGATTTTTAAAATATTTGTATGATTTGATTGTTGTATATATTATCAATCTCAAATAATTATAGGTTGTTGATCAACAAGCAGATCTTGGTCTTGATATAAGTGATAGTGATGAAGAAGAAAATGAAGAAAAAAGGAAAAAAGAAAGTAAAAAATTATCAACAAAAGAAATCGTTGTTAAACAAAAATCAGCTGAAATAAAACAAAACAAAACAAATTTGGTTACAAAAAAACGTGAAGGAACAGATAAAAAAACAATTCTTATTGAACCAATTATCAAGAAAAGAAGAGGAGTTAAACAGGAAGCTTCAAATTTAGAAAAGAAAAAATCAAAAGCCGATAAAGTTTGGCATAACAATAGTTTTTGGAAATAAATAATAATTTTCAGCTATCAGGAGCAAAAGCTCAATTAAGACAAGCTTTAGATTTAAAATTGCCAGTACACGAATTGAAGCGACCAATGGAAGAACGCGGATATATTTTAGAAGGATCAATTCCTTTATCAGCAGAAGAAGCAGTTGATGTTATGATTGAAGTAATTTCAATTAGTTGTAACCTTCCTTCATTTAAAAAGAAATGTTTCAGTATCTGCAACAAACAAGTCATTCTGATATGTGGATGGTTTTGCTGAAATACAAATTAGAAGGAAACTTCAGTCAATTAGTAAATCACGAAGAGCAAAATTTCTTGAATGTTTCAGTTTCTTTGAATGATAATGATCAAGAATTATTGAGAATTTTTATAAGGTTTTTATTCGTTAAAAGTTATAAATTTTAAGCTTTTCAAATTTTAGAAGAATCCTTTTTGAATTATCAGCTCGAAGTAATCTTAATTCGACTCAATGTGGGTGTTATTCGCGATTGTTTTGTCATGCGGTTCGATTTGTTGAAGCTGAAAGTGAAGAAAAACAGAAGTGGTTCAGAAACTTGATTGAATTATTATTCTTAAAACACGAAGTAAAACAAATTTAAAAAAGTAAAAAAAAACTGATTCTTTGTATTTTTTCAGACACAAACGATAAAGTGCATCGCTTATTGCTTGAATTCGGAAGTTTCAGAACATTGCAAATGGATTGTGGAAGAGATTGAAGCCAATTCCGATTTTTCACTAATTTTTAAAAAATTTTTGCATATGGTGAAACGTTTTTTTTTTGTTTGAAAAAATAAAAAAAATAATTGACATTTCTAGGATCCGGACCAATGTGGAGTGGTTAATTGGTTGCTTAACTGCAAATTTCAAAAATCATTTATTGTGCAGCCAGAAAAAGAAGAAATCGTTTCGAAAACAAAAAATGTATTCGAAGAATTTCTCAAAACTTACGATATTAAAATTGAAAACGGAAAAATTATCAAAGATAACAATGAAAAATCAAAAGAATTGCAAAAGTTGTCAATATCACTCGGAAAAACAGGAGATTCAGAGTTGCTTCAATTTATTTTCGATATTTTGAAAAAAAATATGAATCGAATGGAAAATGTGTTTTTAGATAAAAACGATGAACAAATTGGTTTTAAATTTTGAAATTAAAGAAAAAAAATTATTTTTTTTCAGCTTCATCAATTTTCAATCCAGTTTCAGCTATTGATAAAAAGATAAGCGTAGAAGAATCGATCAGAATACTAAAAACAACTGAATGGCTTAAAAATATGTTATTAGTGTTTATTGATAATTCTCATAATACTCATTGGAAATTAATTTTGTCAGCATTGGCACAAATCTCAATTAAAGTTTTCCAAAAGATTAAAAAACTAATCGATAACGTATTTTTTCAGATTGTTGAATTAAAAGAAGAATTAGAGAAATGGAACTCGGAAAAAATCGATAAAGATGGATTGATAATTGTGAGAGATGCAATTTCAATATTAGCTGAACTTATTTCTGAATTTACATGTTTTCCATTACAAAATGGGGCTTTGGTTGACAACTAAATGTAAAATCTACAAATTTCAATTTTTTTGGTTTAATTAAATATATTCTAAACTATCTGAATTGAAAACACTGTTAAATGTATTTTTTTTATTTTGGAAAAATTTTATTTTTCAAGAAAAATATTATGGGTCTATCTATCATTCGGTATTTTCAATTTTTTTTTCTTCATTCAGCAATGTTAACTTTTCTCTTTTTTTTTTAGTTTTTAGCATATTTTTTTTGTTATAAATTTTTTTTAAAAACGTTCATTTTAAACAAAATCTTGTTTAATTCAAAAGTACTTTAAATTTAAAAATTCTTAAAATAGAAATAGTGAAGTGTCAAGACCTCATCGCATATTGCGTCAACTAGAAATTGATGACGTATTTGTTGATAGAATATTTAAACAATTTCTCTTTTCATAAACGTTTTTTTACAATTTTTTTTCAGAATGGCAAATATTCAGGAGCAATTTGAAGAAGAAGTTAAAAAAATGAAAAATCTTGAAAAAGGTTATTTTTTGTTTTCAATATTTTTTCTTAAACAATTATGTTTTCAGATAAGGAAAAATATTTGAATAGTCGACAGGAATTAGAAATGAAATTGTCAGAAAGTACAAATGTTAAAGAAGTACTAAAACTTAAAAGTTTTGATTTTAAAATAAAATAAAATTAAGGAGCTTGATCTGATGGAAGATGATTCAAAAATCTTCAAGTTAATTGGAGCGGTTTTAGTGAAACAAGATTTAAACGAAGCAAAGTCAACTGTTGAAAAAAGATTAGATTTTATCAATGCCGAAATGTTAATTATTGTTATATTTATCATTTTATATTTCATTTTTTAGCAAACGAATTGAAGCAAATATTGCGGATTGTACTGCCCAATCAAAAAGCCAACAAGATAAGCTTATTGCTCTTCAAAAGGCATTCCAAGCTCAACAACAGAAATAAAACGCTTTATTAATTCTTTATTGTTATGATTCGCTTTTTTTTAAATTGTTACCTTGCAACGTTTTTTTTTCAAATAAAAATCATCGTCCCTTATTGATTTGTTGTTACTTTGTTGTTTGCGTTTTTTTCGCAATTTTTTAAACTATTTATAGCGATAATTTTTAAACAATGCAAAAATATTTTCCAGCTGAATTTCCTAGTTGCTGTTAATTATAATAAATTAAGGAGTAGAATTATAGCAAATGAATCAAACAGTAAAATACTTTTTTTAAAAAGGAAATTAATAAAAGAAAAAATTGTAGCTAGTTAGTGGATATGTCATTGGAAATAGTCATGATAAATTTGAACACTTTCTTCTTTATTGGGAAAAATGCGACAATTTAGTTAAAATTGATACAAATGTTGAAGAAGTAAATGCAGGAAGATGGTTAAGGTTATTTAATTTTTAAAACAAACATTTTCCACAACAAAATGTTTTTCAGATTAATAGTAAAACACCCAAATTTTAATGGTGAATTCGTTCTTGATTATGAAAATTGTTCTGGTTATAAAAATTTTAATGTTAACCCTCATCCCTTTTATGCATATGGAAGATTTTTCCCTTTAAAATATAATTTTATTTTTGGCGAAGTTTTGGTTTGTTACTAAAATGACCAAAATAATTGGAAACAATTTTTTTTCAGATGGCACTTCGAGCTAAAATTAGCGTTAATCATGACTTAGGAACTTATGAACTTGAATGTTTTGAAATCAATAAAAAACATATTTATGATCCAGATAAATTATTAGAAATCGGAGGAATCTGGAACGGAAAAGAAATTATCATTGAAGTAAAAAATTTCTAATTAATATTAATTTAAAAATGGTTTAGATACAAGCAGTTAAAAACGGATGGAGAATATTGCGGGTGCACGAAGATCCAAGGAAATCGTTAAGTTGTGATAATGTAAAATATTAAAATTTATTTTTTAATTAAAAGTTAAATTTTTTTCAGCTTGCCAATAGTTTTGTGCCTTATACAGCATTCTTTCTAGATGAAACAGATCTACCGTCTGTTTTAACATTTTATCAATCAGCATTTCGTGAAGATTCTGTCAACATTCCATTATCAACTGAAACAAATCCAACAACGGCTGCATCAACAATTATTTTAAAGTTTTGATATCTATTGAAATACTATTTTGATCTAAAAAAAATTCAATTTTTGAAGAGAAATAACGGAAAATGAAATTGATAAAATCAAAAAATGCATTGGAAGCATGGAAAATGCATTAAATGAACCATCTTGTTCAACAATAAAAAACGAAAGAAAATCAAACAAAAAAGATGATCGATTTTTTTTAATTAATGACACAAGCTTAAAGGTATTTTTATTCGGTATTCTTGTTTTTATATTTATGCTTTTTATTTACAAAGTCTTAAAAATTTATATCAATAAACACAGTGCGCGTCAGGACTATATTATTATAGTTTATTGTTTAGTTTTTCAGTAATTTGTATTTCAGTACACCTCGGGAACGAAAGGATTATCCGAACGTGAATATGATTTTAAAATTTCCAACGAGCAAGAGAATTTGTGGTTAAATCAAGGAGTTATTGAACATTCAGTAAATTTTCAACAAAAAGTTTAATTTAAAAAAAAAATTAATTTAAAGGTTATTAAAGTGTTGTGTCTTGTAGTTGACAAATTTTCAAATTTTGCTGTTTTATTTACAACAAAAAGCAATGTTGCCAATGTTCTGTTAAACCAAAATACTTGCAAAGAGTAAATATTTTTCAAAAAAATATTAAAACACATTTTAATTAATTTCAGATTAACCAAAAAAGTGAATGTTGGTGACATTGCGTATTTTGATATCTGTCAGAGAAGATTAGAAACTGTCGATTGTTTATTTAATCATATTCCGTATACTCATGTTGCAGGTTTAAAAAAATATATCAACATTAAAGTTTAATATTTTGAATTTTAGTGAAAAAATACGAAAATAATGTGCAAAGTGAAAAAAAAATAGAATCGTTCAAAAATCGAATTCGAACATTTGGCAATTTGTTAGAGGTGTTTAAAAATGTAATCAATTTAACCTTAAAACTTGATAAAATTTCAGATAAAAGTTGAAATTGATTTATCAATACCAAGAAACATCACAAAATACTATAATAGCGATGCTTCAACTAAAAAATCTGAAGAAGAACGAAAATTGTATTTTCTTAAAACAACGAAAGGATTTTTGGTTTGGTTTTTTTGTGCTTCAAAATTTTAGAGAACTGTTTTCAGGTATCAATTCCGTGTGGTAGATTAATGCCTCATCTTGGAGAAAATTTGCTAGCCAATATAAAATTGCAGTATGTAAAATAGTTGGTTGAATCAATTAAAAAGTTTTTTTTTAGAGCGTGGGCGGTTCGAAAAAAATCAGTTGAAAATGTCTGCCTTCACATTGGTCCAACGTGTGAAGTTTTATGCATTTATGAAAGTGGAAAAAAGACCTTTTTACCACCTTTGACAGAAGGATATTTAATGAATGGTTAAAAGTTAAAGACTTTTGAACTCAAAAAAAAAATCAAAAATTTCAGCTCCTCATAACACCGTATAATATAACAAACTTTTTTTTTTAATTTTTCAACTTTTTTGAAACGAATAAAACATTTTTTCAAAAAATTTCTTATTTTTAACAATTGGTTTTTTACCAATTCAAAAATATTTTTAGCGTGTTCAAACCTTCTTTTCTGTGGCTTCAAACCTTCTTTTCTGTGGCTTGTTTAGCATGCGAGTAATCCAATTATTCCTATTTGGAAGAGTTTTAAGCTCAAATTGTCGTAGTTCATTGCTTTTATCCAGGTTTGGATGATAAAAATCTACAAAATCAGATTTTTTCAGAAAAAGTGGTTTCTCGACAATGTCTGAAGTGGAAAAAGCTCAACACGCTGCTTTGAATAAAGATATTCAAGCGAATGATACAATTTTCGGAAAAATCATTCGAAAGGAAATTCCAGCCAAAATAATCTACGAAGATGAAGAAGTTTTGGCGTTTCATGATGTTTCACCACAAGCTCCAGTCCATTTTTTGGTGATTCCAAAAAAGCGCATAAATATGCTAGAAAATGCGGCTGAATCAGATGTTGAACTTCTCGGAAAATTATTGTTAACGGCATCAAAAGTACGATTTTATATTGAAAACAAAATTGGGAAGATAAACAAGGAAATTTAATTTAAGGTGGCAAAACAAGAAAAACTTGCTGAAGGTTTTCGTGTTGTTATCAATAACGGTAAAAACGGAGCACAATCGGTTTACCATCTACATCTGCATGTTTTGGGAGGAAAACAACTTGGTTGGAATCCCGGATAATTTCGATTTCACCTCATTTTCTCGTTATCATTTTACCCACCTTTTTTTTATCTGAAATTTTCAGCATAAAATAAATGTTTATTATCACAAATTTTAAAAAGAAGAGACTCAGGCTCAAATCAAAAAAAGAACGTGAACTGAAGTTTTTCGGCTGAAATTATTTTTATTTCTATTTCCATTTTTAATCGACTGAAAAAAAAACTAACCAAAACTAGAAAAAATGAATTTCGTTGAGATCATCAAAAAAGCGTTTAAAATTCCCGAATCAAATTATAATAAAAGTCGAATAAACTCGACAGAATCAATTGAATTAGAAAAATGGAAAATAACAGATGGGCAATGTATTTTTTTAAAAAAACCCCCCGATTTTTGTTTAATTTTCAGATTTATTGCCAGCACTACTAATTGGAACTTTATTTTTTTGTCTGATTTGTGTAATTTTTCATTTAATACTTTGGTAAATTAATTTTTAATTTTTAAGATTAAAAATTATTCTTTTTTCTAGGATTATTCTTAAATTTACAACGTGGATAAGACAAGACGAAGAAAATAATGAAAATGTAAGAAAAATAATTTTGAAATTTTATCTCAAAAAAGTGCAAAACTATTTTTGCAGGATCTGGAAAAAAACGAAAAAGAAGATTTAGATGAATCAAAAAGTTCAAAAAATCAAAAAAAATCGAAAGAGAAAAAACCGAACTAATTTAATTCATTATCCATCTCATCTAGAAATGAATTGAATTTTCTCAAAAAAAAAATTTGCATCAGCCCGATGCGGGGCTCGAACCCGCGACAGCCAGATTAAGAGTCTGGTGCTCTACCGACTGAGCTAACCGGGCCACGTTGAAGTTTAGGTGTATCATTAAAGATGTAATTGATTTTGAAATGCTACACTCAAAATCATTCATTCACTTTTACTACTTTACTGTTAAAGTTGTTAAAAGAAGTGAAAAACAGTTGTAAAATGAAAAACAAAGAGAAAACAAAATTCTTTTCATAATTGAAGATTGATTTGAAAAAAAAAGAAGGTGAATGCTGGTTCTTGTCAAAACAAGCAATCCTAACAAAAAATAAAAAATCGACAATTTGTGATTTTATTTTTTTTAAAAAATGCGATTTTTTCTTTTTCTTTTTATCAATTTTTGTAACGGACAATTGGATTGTAATCAAGCACCAACAGCTTCATTAAAAATTATTTGTAATCAAATATCAAAATGGGATCAAAAAGCGAGAGTGCGAACAAACGATAAACCAATTTGGTTTGATTTTGATTTTTTCTTTTTTTTTTCCAGACAACTCCATCATTATCTGGAGACGTGATGACACCTGGAATAAATGGAAAAGCAATGGCCGCTGAATTTTCACCAATTGCAACCAATGTTTTTCAATGTATGGATATCGCATGTCTTTGCGTATTTTTTCGAGGTGAAACAAAAAAAAATCAATAAAAAATCAATCGATTTGATTAAGGAACAGGCGGATCAAATTGTGTTGTTCAAGGAAAATCAGTTGGGAAAGTTTTAAGAAAAGAATATCGAATGTTATCAGATGACGAAAGACAACGATTACATTTGGCATTTCGAACAATAAAACAAAAGTTTTTCTTTTTTTTTTTTTTTGGTGTCAAATTGAAATCAAATTCAGTGGAGAATACGATCGCCTGGCTCGAATTCATTCACAATACGCTGAAAGTGGAGCAGCTCATTCAGGTCCAGCATTTTTGCCGTGGCATCGAGAATTTGTGAAACGAATGGAATTTCTTATCAGAGAGGAATCTTCTTCTTTTTCCTTCTTCAACTAAAATTTCGAAAAAAAGAAAAATGTTTCTAGGTTGATCCATCATTACATTTACCATATTGGGATTCAACTTTGGATCAAAATTTACCAAATTCAAGAGATTCTTTAATGTATAAAATATTAATTCACATTCACATTCAGAAAAAATTAATTGAATTAATCAATAAAATTCAAGGTGGACAAACGAATTTATGGGTGAAATTGAAGCTGGAGGATCTGTAACAGTTGGACCATTTCGAAGTTGGAGAACCATTGAAGTTTTTTTTTTTTTTTTTTTTTTTTTAATTCAAAATATTTTGTTTTTCTGTTTAAAAAAATAATTAAAGAATAAAGCAACAATAACCCGAGCAGTTGGAAAACAAGGAAAATTATATTCAGAAGACGAAATTGATTTCATGTTGAATCAGAATGATATTTCTCAAGTTTTAGCCTTTACGGCTCCACAAAGAGTTGTGTGCTCGTCTGAAAATCGAATAAAGTTGTTTGACATTTGCAGGGTTGCAGATATCAGCCAAATTTCAAAGTTTCCGAATACACGCACGGCAATGTTCATTTATACGTCGGCGGCGACATGTTTGAAACGACGACATCAGCGAATGATCCGATTTTTTGGCTTCATCACTCGTTCGTTGATCACCTATGGGAATTGTATCGGAATCGTCGTCAGGTGGGTGGGGGAGGAAGGGTTTTTAAGCGGTTTAAACCTTTTTTAACGATTCAATTTGAGACAAGAAATCAACGAGAAATTGCATATCCAACTGATGATCGTTTATGTAGCAGTGAGCATCATTTTAAAACGGCATTCATGAAACCATTCACACCATTAAGAAATAATGATGGATTAAGTAATATGTACACGGGTACAAATAAAATCAACAAAAAGAAAAAATCCTTTTTTCTATTAATTCAGACAATTTATATTCATTCGCTCCGAGACCTTCATGTAGCTTTGGAACTGATTGTGGATCACCGTATTATTTTCAATGTTTTTTTTGGGAATTTGAAAAATTAATTTTTTCCCCTTCTTTAAGATATTTGTTTTGTGATCGATCGCATGGCGCTCAACGTTGTGCTGCTCGAATGAAGCCTGGTGGAAATTGTTCAAGTTTTGTAAATGGTGAACAATGCTGTTATAAAGGAGTCTGTCGAGAAGGCAAATGCGTTTCGGCATCATCATCAACAGTGACACCAGCGCCAACAATTCAACCAACAAAACCAGTTGTAGTTGTTGAGGTATTTTATTTGGGGGAAAGCAGGGGGGTGGGGAGGTTTCAGCAAGAAGAAAATTGTGATTAAAGACGACTTGTTTCAATGAGAATCAATGTTGTCAGCCAT
This sequence comes from Caenorhabditis drosophilae, assembly GCA_963572285.1. Taxonomy (NCBI): domain Eukaryota; kingdom Metazoa; phylum Nematoda; class Chromadorea; order Rhabditida; family Rhabditidae; genus Caenorhabditis; species Caenorhabditis drosophilae. The sequence goes on along the minus strand of OY751561.1, from coordinate 6,394,769 downwards.
GGTCATTGGTAGGAGAATGTCAAAAAAATCCAATTTATATGAATGTTTGGTGTAAAGCTTCATGTAAACAATGCTCCGCTAATTACGATTTAAATAATGGTTTTTCTCTTCTTTCTTTTTCTTTTGTTTCGAAAAAAGAAAAGTTGCAGAATGCGCTGATCGACATTCAAACTGTATGAAATGGTCACAATCTGGCGAGTGCTCGAGAAACACACTTTGGATGTCGGAAAATTGCCGAAAATCGTGCTCAAAATGTGATCGTGCTCGAGCCGCCACGTGCTCAATTGGAAATGCGGCGCCGATTCGAAATGTTGAAAGTGAGAGAATTGAAAAAAATTTTGAAACGCAAAAATGTTGTCAGCAACAACGTTTCGAGCTGTAATTGATGGATCGATAAGATCAAATCGAAAATGTGATTCGCCAATGTGTTTTAATGAAAATGTTTGTTGTTCAATTTGGGCAGAAAATGGTCAATGTCAGGTAAAGTTTACAAAAAAAAAAGAAGATTTTTTAAATATTTTTTTTTCCCTAGATAAATTCAATTTTTATGCAATGCCAATGTAAAGTGAGTTGTAATGTTTGCCGTCCGCCATATCGACATGGAAGTAAAAAGAAAAAACATTTTTTTTTATCGAAGTAAAAATATTTTCAAGTTTGTGCTGATTATCACCAAGATTGTTCAAAGTGGGCAAAAACTGGCGAATGTTCGAAAAACAAATGGATGCCCGAAAATTGTCGAAGATCTTGTAACTCGTGCTTAACCAGGTTTCCTTCGATGTCGGACTTGATTCGATTCAGTTCTTCTTTGGAGTTTCAAACAAGCATTTTATTTTTTCAGACAACAACTGATTTCCAGATGTGGACGGATGAGAATGTGACGGAATATTTTTTGTTAAATAAATTTAATGAAATAAACAAATTTTTTTTTGTTTTTTTTTTTCCAATTGGCGTCGGTCGATTTTGATTTTCTCCCAAGATATTTTCAACATTTAATTTCATCATTTGTTTCCTTAATTTTCAAATTACAACCAGTTTTATAAGAGGGAAAATTTCTTTTCTTTTCTTTTCTTTTTTTGATTTTTTTAAATTTTGAACTTTGTTCAACAATGAAATTTCAACCGCTCAACCGCTGATTTATTACCAAAAATTTTTCTTTCAAAGAAATGATTAGATATGATTTTTTCTGATCAATTTATTTTTAGACATCAAATTCAAATTGTTTTGGTTGATTTTATTGTAGCCAAATTTAGCATTTTGAATTTTCCCTCGTTAAAATAACAAATTTCTTTTGGAAAAAAAAAAAAGTTTATTTCTTAAATATTTTTTGGCCGCCGCCGATTTTTCTTTCTTTTCTTCAATGAATTCAACCAGTTTTGTTCTACGAAAAAACACAGAGAAAAATGTGAAATTCTCTGCGTCTCATTGTTTAATGTGTTATTTCGTTTTTCTTCAGTTTTTCTTTTTGTTTTTCATTTTTTTTCAATTCGTGCGTCAAATCGGACAAAAATGATTTCACTCATCGAAATTTTGGTTGAAATCAAAAAAAAAAAAGGGTTTTTTAAGTTTAAAAAAATATTTTTCCCCGTCTTTTTTTTTGATTTTTATCATTGAAAAATTCGCGCCATTTTTTCGCATTCAAAATAACCACACCCGTTGAAACTTTCTTTCCAAGAAATTTGTTGAAATTTGAAAAAAAAATTGTTTTGAAAATATTCGGAAGAAAAATCTTTTGTTATTTTTGAAAAAAAAAAACGAAAATTGAAAAGAAAAGAAAAAAAGGAAAAAATAGTGTTATTTTGAAGGTAAAATGAATCAATACGATCAAATTGAACAAATTCAGCTTTTGACGACAAAATCCAAAGAAAAAAATAATGAAAAAGTGAATTAAAAAAATGGAAAAAAAATTAAAAAAAATGTTTTTTTAAAGAAAAAATCGTCAACTCCAAAATGGATAAATCGACCTTTCAATATTTGGAGAGACAAATTTCAAAAAGATCGATGCTGTAAAAAGGAAGACGTTAAAATTGAATTTTTGACGGCGGCTTTTCCGATTTTCCTATTAAATATTTGTCTGATGTTGTATTTATATTTTGGAAGTCAACTTTTTCAAAAAATCGATCCAAACACCAGCGAAAAAAGTTTGAATCAACTCATTTTATTCTGCTTCACAACACTTGCCACTGTTGGTAAGTCGGGGCATCGATCGATCGCCTCCATTTTTTATCGATTTTTTATTGATTTTGCAGGATACGGGGATATTTATCCGGTATCATTTAATGGAAAATTGGTTTGTATGTTGTATTGTGTGATTGGAATTCCATTATTGGTTACAACAATATCAACAAATAGTCGCATTTTTGTTGATTTTTATAATATTTTTCATCAAAGTTTCAATCAAAATGCTAAACATGTCAATGATCTTCCAATTTATATTTCACTTTTATTATTGATTTTTCATTGTTTGATTGGTGGAATCATTTTTAGCTTTTGGATTGACGATATGCCTTTTATAACAGCTTTATATTTTAGGTTTAATTATCAGCTTTTCCCCCCATTTTTTTTTTGCAAATTTCTTTTTCTAGTTTCATTTCAATTTCAACAATTGGTTTCGGTGATTTTACCCCAACTCCAGAAGATTGGTTTCAGCATTTTATTATCATTGCATTTCTTGCCACTGGTCTTATTTATTGATTGTTTTCCAATTCGGCAAAAAACGAACAAAAAAAAACAACGTGGCTTCAATTTCCAGGCATCGGAATACTGACAACATTCTTCGGCGCTCTTCAGAAGGGTGTCATGTGGATTCACAACATTGGTCGGACGTTCAGCGATTCGGGTGACGCTGAAATTTGGTTTAACGGAAATATGATGACAGTTCGTGAATTGGTGATTTTAGTTGCTCAACATTTTCATTCAACACCGGAAAAGTTACGAGATGTTCTTCATGATTTGGATAAGATTCTTGAAGTGGCTTGTAGACAAGCGGTTCGTCGCTTCAACCGTTTTTCCCTTTTAATATTGATTTTTGATTATTGATTTTTTTTTGGCAGGAAGAGGAAAATCATGGAATTGAGGAGTGTCGTCTCATAACTGCAAATGATCACAATGAAAGTCCAACAAAGAAAAAACGGGTGGTAATCCGAAGAAATTCATCCGAATCCGATGATAATCAAGCAACGATACATTCGATAACAACAAGCAATCAAGGAACCTTATCAAAAGAATCCGAACTAGCGATTCAAGCTCTCGGAGCAATTCAGCATCATCTTCGAAAACCATCGACAAAAGCCAAATCAGGACAATCACGCAATTTCTCGTCGACGTTCAAAAAAACGGCATCGGTTTCGTTGGTTTTTTTCTTTTCTGTGTGTTTGTTCTGCAAATTTATCTGTGAAATTTTCAGGAGAATCATTTTCTGATTTCGGAAATCGATCAGAAATCAGATGGTTTGAGGAAAAAAGTGATAATGAAAGAAGTCCAAAGTGATGCTCAGATTTTCAATCAATAATTTTGTTTAGTTTCATGAAGGTTAGGAGAATTTTTGTCTTGTTCATATTTTATTTGAATTCTCGCTTGTGTCGTGTTTTTTTTTTTTTTTTTTTTGAATTTCCCCTCCAAAACCGATTTCTGTGATTTTGATTGACGACTACGGTTTTTCCAAAAAAAAAAAAACATAAAAAATTGAATTCCCTCTGTTTCCTCTTTAAAGATGACAAAATAGTTGAGCTTAAAAATCATGACGACAGGACACCACAATCGATGAGGATGAGGATGAAGGAGGATAAAAAGACGAATACACACACACATCGGCTCTCACTCACAAATGTTGTGTGTGTGTGTGTGTGCGGTGCGCAAAAATTGAGTAAACACCCAGGAAAAAAAAAAGCAGAGAAAAAGTGTTTTGTGGTGAGTCGATGAGAAATATCCGAGTGGGCGCATGGAGGATCCACACACACAAAAAAAAAGAAAGAAAGAAAAGTGAAGAACGATTTTGGTGAAAGTTCTTCCAAAGAAAAAAAAACGCTTTTTTTTGGTAATTTCATTCCAATCAATTTTTGAGATTAAAAATCATTTTTCCAATTTGAAGTTTTAATCAATCAATTAATCAATAAATCAATGAAGGAAGAATCCATCTGTCTAGTGTCAGCAACAGGATTAAAAGGATTTTTATGAAAAAAAAATTGGAAAATTTTTTGAGAATTATTTTCAGAGAAAAAAAATAAATAAAAAATGAACGCCGAATGAGTTCTGAAATTTTTCTGAAACTTGAAAACCTCATTTTTCCTTTCTTTTATTTGAACAACCAAATTCGTCGGATTTTTTTTTGTTCTTATCGTTAACAAAAAAAGACGCAAATTTCAACAAGTTCTACAGTAATCTCAAATGTCTCTCAATATTTAATAATGTCTCAGTAACCATTCTCAAAATCATTTTTGAGCTTCATCCACTCCTAATTGGAAAATAAAACTGATTTTGAAGAGAATTGAAACATTCCGAAACTTTTCAATAAAATACAATGGGATTTTAAGAGAGTTTTCATCAAATACTGTATGGATAAAAGAGGTTTTCGACATTTGTTCGGCTCCGCCTTTCGAACAGAAATATTGTTGAAGACAAAGAGAGTTCAGTGTGATTGATCAAGAAAAGCGCGGAGGAGGTAAAAGTGCCGATCGGGACGCCGGTTGGCTCTTCTATTTGTGCCAAACTATTATCCATTGCAGAGCACAGTAGTGTGGAGTTGTGCGTGCGTGCGTGTGTGTGTGAGTGTGCAAGTGTATCCTCGTTTTTTTTTTTTTTTGGAGCATTTATCTCTATTCTTTATATTACAGTTTAGCTGATCTCCTTCCCTCTTAGTTTTGTTTCATTTTTGTTGGCGATTTTGACAAGCATCAGCAGCAGCAGCAGCAGCAGCAACTTTAAAGAAAAAAAATAAAAGAAAGGAAAGATGTCGCTCGAATACGAAAAAGATCCAGGATGGCAATACTTGAAAAGAAGCCGTGAGCAACAGCTCGAGGTATTTTATTGATTTTGTATTGATTTTGATGATTCATCATTCAAAATAGGATCAATCTCGACCATATGATTCGAAGAAAAATGTGTGGATTCCTGACGCCGAAGAAGGATACATTGCTGGAGAGATCAAAGGTCCCGGACCAAAAGCTGATACTCTTATTGTCACTGCCGGTGGAAAAGACGTTTGTGGTGGTTGCGAAATCGAATCAATAAAATCTGATAATTTTTGAAGGTGACTCTCAAAAAGGATCTCGTTCAAGAAATGAATCCACCAAAATTCGAAAAAACCGAAGACATGTCCAATTTGACATTCCTTAATGATGCTTCTGTTCTTTACAATTTACGTGCTCGTTATGCTGCAATGCTCATTTATGTAAGTTTCGATTTGATTTTCAATCAATAAATCGATTAAAAAAATCCAAAAAGAAAACTTCGAATTGTAAGAAGTGGTCGAATTGTCTTCTTTTTTTTTCCCCTCATTTTCCATTTCTCTCGATTTTCTATTGGAGGGGGAAAGAAGTGTGTCAATATTGCGCATCGCCCACGTAGAAAGTGGCAAAACGTTATCATTCAATGAGCTTCATCCTCCCCCCCCCCCCCCTCCCCCCTCCTCCTGCTCTTTCTCCTCCTTTCTTTATCTCTTCATTATTCATATCCTCTCACATTTTTTCGACATTTTTTCGAGTGGAGCTGAGAATCAAAAAAAAAAAATGATAAAAAACAAATAAATACGAAAAGGAAAAAAAATGATAAAGCACCGAACATGTGAATAAAGAGAAAAAATCGATATTGATGGATTCGGAGAAACATTTTTCAGACATATTCTGGACTTTTCTGCGTTGTCATCAATCCATACAAACGTCTTCCGATCTACACGGATTCGGTGGCGCGAATGTTCATGGGAAAACGACGTACCGAAATGCCGCCTCATTTGTTCGCCGTTTCCGATCAAGCCTATCGCAATATGCTTCAAGACAACGAGAATCAATCAATGTTGATCACCGGCGAGTCGGGAGCCGGAAAAACTGAAAACACCAAAAAGGTCATCTGCTACTTCGCCACTGTCGGTGCATCACAAAAATCGGGAGGAGCAGCGGTTTCTGATGAGAAACAAGTTACACTTGAAGATCAGATTGTTCAAACCAATCCAGTTCTTGAAGCTTTCGGTTTTTGAGGAAAAAAAATTGCGAAAAATGAAAAGAAAACTTTTTGCAGGAAACGCTAAAACTGTCCGAAACAATAATTCGTCTCGATTCGGAAAATTCATCCGAATTCATTTCAACAAGCACGGACTTTTGGCTTCCTGTGATATTGAGCATTGTAATTAAACATTTAATCACCAAAAAAAAAGATCCGAATTTTCAGATCTTCTTGAAAAATCTCGAGTTATTCGTCAAGCTCCTGGTGAACGTTGCTATCACATTTTCTATCAAATTTTCTCCGATTTCCGACCAGAACTTAAAGCTCAACTTCTTCTTGATAAACCAATCGCTGATTATTGGTTTGTTGCTCAAGCTGAATTGAGCATTGATGGTCATTTTTTGTTTTGCTTTCAATTTTCTTGAAATTGAATTCTTCAATTTTCAGGTCTTGATGATTCGGAAGAATTCCAGTTGACTGATGAAGCATTTGATATTCTCAATTTCTCGAAAACTGAGAAGAATGATTGTTATAAACTTATGTCAGGACATATGCACATGGGAAACATGAAGTTCAAGCAGCGTCCACGCGAAGAACAAGCTGAACCAGACGGTGAAGATGAAGCGAAAAAAGCGTGTGAGATGTATGGAATTGATCCGGATCAATTCTTAAAGGCATTGGTCTCACCTCGTGTCAAAGTTGGAACTGAATGGGTTTCAAAGGGACAAAACGTTGAGCAAGTTCACTGGGCAATCGGAGCAATGGCAAAAGGACTTTATGCTCGCGTCTTCAATTGGTTGGTCAAGAAATGTAATTTGACTCTTGATCAAAAAGGAATCGATCGCGACTTTTTCATTGGTGTTCTTGATATTGCCGGATTCGAGATTTTCGATGTAAAATTGATTTTTTTTTTAATTTAAAAAGCTTCAAATGTCTTCTTTTTTTCCAGTTCAATTCATTCGAGCAACTTTGGATCAATTTTGTCAATGAAAAGCTTCAACAATTTTTCAATCATCACATGTTCGTTCTTGAGCAAGAAGAATATGCTCGTGAAGGAATCCAATGGGTTTTCATTGATTTCGGTCTTGATTTACAAGCTTGCATTGAGCTTATTGAAAAACCACTCGGAATTATTTCAATGCTCGATGAAGAATGCATCGTACCAAAAGCCACTGACTTGACATTGGCTCAGAAGCTTGTCGATCAACACTTGGGCAAACATCCAAACTTTGAAAAACCAAAACCACCAAAGGGAAAACAAGGAGAAGCTCATTTTGCTATGCGCCATTATGCTGGAACTGTCCGATACAATGTTCTTAATTGGTTGGAGAAGAACAAGGATCCACTCAATGACACTGTGGTTACGGTAATGAAGGCATCAAAGAAAAATGATCTTCTTGTTGAAATTTGGCAAGATTATACAACACAAGAAGAAGCTGCTGCAGCAATCAAAGGTTTTTTTTTTTTTTAGATTTAAATTGAATATAAAATCAATATTTTCAGCTGGTGGAGCACGTAAATCAGGAAAATCTGGATCATTCATGACAGTTTCAATGATGTACAGAGAATCATTGAATAAATTGATGACGATGCTTCACAAAACCCATCCACATTTCATTCGTTGTATCATTCCGAACGAAAAGAAGGCATCTGGAATCATTGACGCCGCCTTGGTTCTGAATCAGCTCACCTGTAATGGTGTGCTCGAAGGAATTCGTATTTGTCGCAAAGGATTCCCCAACAGAACACTTCATCCAGATTTTGTTCAACGCTACGCAATTTTGGCCGCCGATCAGGCGAAATCGTCTGAAGATCCGAAAACATCAGCTGGCGCTGTCCTTCAATATTTGGTGAACAAGAAGAAGTTGAATGAGGAACAATTCCGAATTGGACACACAAAAGTATTCTTCAAAGCTGGAGTTGTCGCTCATATTGAGGATTTACGTGATGAGAAGCTCAACCAAATCATCACCGGATTCCAATCAGCTATTCGTTGGTACAAAGCTGTTGCTGATGCTGGAGCTCGTCGAAAACAACTCAACAGCTATGTCGTTCTTCAAAGAAACATTCGATCGTGGTGCGTTCTTCGCACATGGGACTGGTTCTTGTTGTTCGGAAAAATTCGACCACAACTCAAATGCGGAAAAATGGCTGAAGAAATGACAAAAATGGCCGAAGAGCAAAAAGTTCTTGAAGTTGAGGCGAAAAAATTGGAAGCTGAACGAAAAGCTCAAGAAGAAGCCTATAACAAATTGTCAGCCGAACGATCGAAACTTTTGGAACAACTGGAATTGACACAAGGCGGATCAGCTGCAATCGAAGAGAAATTAACCAGATTGAATAATGCTCGTCAAGAAGTTGAAAAAGGATTGAATGATGTCAACGATCGGCTCACTGAGCACGAAGAAAGAAATGCTGAACTCGAAAAGCAAAAAAGAAAGTCTCAACAAGAAGTGGAAAATCTCAAGAAAAACATTGAAGCTGTTGACGCAAATTTGGCCAAATCATTGGAAGAAAAAGCGGCAAAAGAAAATCAAATTCAAACTCTTCAAGATGAAATGAATTCACAAGATGAAACAATTGGAAAAATCAATAAAGAGAAAAAATTATTGGAGGAAAACAATCGTCAACTTGTCGATGATTTACAAGCTGAAGAAGCAAAACAAGCTCAAGCAAATCGTCTTCGAGGAAAATTAGAACAAACTCTTGATGAAATGGAAGAAGCTGTTGAACGAGAAAAACGAATTCGAGCTGAAACTGAAAAAGCCAAGAGGAAGGTTGAAGGAGAACTTAAAGGAGCACAAGAACTTATTGATGAGCTCACCGCAATTAAACTAGAAACTGATAGTTCATTGAAGAAGAAAGAAGCTGACATTCATGCTTTAGGTGTTCGAATTGAAGATGAGCAAGCTCTTGCCAATCGACTTGTTCGTCAATCGAAGGAAAACGCTCAAAGAATCATTGAAATCGAGGATGAATTAGAACATGAACGACAATCACGATCAAAAGCTGATCGAGCACGTGCTGAACTTCAACGCGAACTTGATGAGCTCAATGAAAGACTTGATGATCAAAATAAACAACTGGAAATTCAGCAAGAAAATAATAAGAAAAGAGATTCGGAAATCATCAAATCTCGTCGTGAACTCGATGAGAAAAATATGGCGAATGAAGATCAGATGGCATCGATTCGTAGAAAGAACAACGATCAAATCGCTGATTTGACCAATTCTTTGGATGGACTTCAGAAAAATAAATTAAAAATTGAAAAAGTAATTCAAATCGAATTTTAAATTAATTTCATTTCATTTTTTTAGGAAAAAGGGCTTCTTCAGAAAGAGCTCGATGATATAAATGCTCAAGTTGATCAAGAAACAAAAGCTCGTGTTGAACAAGAAAGACTCGCTAAACAATACGAGATTCAAGTTTCTGAGCTTCAACAAAAAGTTGATGAGCAATCTCGTCAAATCACCGAATTCACATCAACAAAAGGACGTCTTTCAAATGACAATGGCGATCTTCTTCGTCAAGTTGAAGAGCTCGAAATTCATTTGGCAACAATTAATCGAGCTAAAACCGCGTTTGCTTCACAATTAGTTGAAGCTAAAAAAGCGGCTGAGGATGAGCTTCATGAGCGTCAAGAGTTCCATGCGACTTGTAAAAATTTGGAGCATGAAATCGATCAATGTCACGAGCTGCTTGAAGAGCAAATCAATGGAAAAGATGATATTCAACGACAATTGTCCCGTATTAATTCGGAAATTTCACAATGGAAAGCCAGATATGAAGGTGAAGGATTGGTTGGTTCTGAGGAATTAGAAGAGCTTAAGAGAAAACAAATGAATCGTGTGATGGATTTGCAAGAAGCTTTATCAGCAGCCCAGAATAAAGTGATTTCACTTGAAAAGGCAAAAGGAAAACTTTTGGCTGAAACTGAAGATGCTCGATCTGATGTTGATCGTCATTTGACTGTGATTGCTTCACTTGAGAAGAAACAACGAGCTTTTGATAAAATTGTTGATGATTGGAAGAGAAAAGTTGATGATATTCAAAAGGAAATTGATGCAACCACACGTGATAGCCGAAATACTTCAACCGAAGTGTTCAAGCTTCGATCATCCATGGATAATTTATCAGAGCAAATTGAGACTTTAAGACGTGAAAACAAAGGATACTCGCAAGAGATTCGTGACATCAATGAGCAAATCAATCAAGGTGGAAGAACATATCAAGATATTCATAAATTGGTTCGTCGTCTTGAACAAGAAAAGGATGAGCTTCAACATGCTTTGGATGAAGCTGAAGCAGCGCTAGAAGCGGAAGAAAGCAAAGTTCTTCGTCTTCAAATTGAAGTTCAACAAATTCGTTCAGAAATTGAAAAGAGAATTCAAGAAAAAGAAGAAGAATTCGAAAATACACGGAAAAATCATCAACGAGCGTTGGAATCAATTCAGGCTTCATTAGAAACCGAAGCAAAGAGCAAAGCGGAGCTCGCAAGAGCTAAGAAGAAGCTCGAAACTGATATTAATCAACTTGAGATCGCCTTGGATCATGCAAACAAGGCGAATGTTGATGCTCAAAAGAATTTGAAAAAATTATTCGATCAAGTCAAAGAATTACAAGGACAAGTTGATGATGAGCAGAGAAGACGTGAAGAGATTCGCGAAAACTATTTGGCTGCCGAAAAACGATTGGCAGTGGCTCTTTCCGAAAGTGAAGATCTTGCTCATCGCATCGACGCTTCAGAGAAAAGCAAAAAACAATTGGATATTGAGCACGCCGAACTGAAATCGGCCAACACTGAGCTCATCGGCAACAATGCTGCTCTTTCAGCAATGAAGAGAAAAGTTGAGAACGAGGTTCAAATTGCTCGGGTACGACGATACGATTTTCCAGTGATTTTCCAAAAATAATTTTTCCCCGAATTTTCAGAACGAATTGGACGAATATTTGAATGAGTTGAAGGCAAGCGAAGAAAGAGCACGAAAAGCTGCCGCTGACGCTGATCGCTTGGCTGAAGAAGTTCGTCAAGAGCAAGAGCACGCGGTTCATATTGATCGACAGAGAAAATCTCTTGAATTGACATCAAAAGAATTGCAAGCAAAGATTGATGACGCTGAACGTGCCATGATTCAATGTAAAACTCCCAAAAATGCGTTTTTTTTAAATTTTTACCTCAATTTTTTTCAGTCGGAGCTAAAGCTCTTGCAAAGGTTGAAGAACGTGTCAGAAGTGTTGAAGCTGAATTACATTCGGAACAACGAAAACATCAAGAAGCTGTCAAAGGATTCACGAAACAAGAAAGACACGCACGAGAACTTCAATTCCAAGTTGAAGAAGACAAGAAAGCGTTTGATCGTCTTCAAGAAATGGTTGAAAAACTTCAACAAAAAATTCGAGTTCAGAAGAGACAAATCGAAGAAGCTGTAAATTTGTTTTTTTTTTTTTTTAATTTAAAAATTCTTTTTTTTTTAAGGAAGAAGTCGCTACACAAAATCTGTCCAAATTCCGACAGATTCAACTCGCTCTTGAGAATGCTGAAGAGCGCGCCGAAGTCGCCGAGAATTCACTCGTCCGAATTCGTGGACAAGTTGTTCGATCGGCTACAGCCAAATAAATCTTCTTCCTTCCTGCCCCCTCCCGTCTTCCCCTACCAAAATCAATCAATAAATCAATGACTCCCCTCGCTTCCCCCCCCCCCCCCCCCTTCAACTCTTCGATTATCAATGTCTCTCAACGTTTTTTTTTGTTTCTGCTCTGCTGCCATGAAAAATTTTTTCAAAAAACCCACCCCATCCGTCCTCCCCCTAAACTTCTCTTAGAATCTTCGATTTTTGTTCCTTTTTCAGCGATTTGCGCGATTCGTTCACCTTCTTAGAAGAAAAAAGAATTCAAATTTTATCGACTTTTTTTTTCGTCTCATCGATTTCCATACACACTCGCTCACATCTAAAAAATCGATAATTTCAAACAAAAAAAAATTGTGAGAAGAATGGTGATCAATTCGATATATCCGATCGATTATTCAGCGCCAGGGCATTTTATTTGAAAAATTCAAAAACCCATCAAAAAAAAAACTGGCATTTTTCGTCTGATTTTTTCTCTAGTTTCAAAGTAACACAGAATTTTACATATTTTCACGGTGTCCTAAAATTGGTTTTCATTAGAGAATAAAGTTGTTTGTTTTTTTTTTTTTGCTTTTTCCTTTCCTTTCCTTCGCCTCCCCACCCCCGCGCCACCCTCGCTCACACAATTTTTTTCTGCCAAATTTCCAAAGTGTAAATACATCGTTTTCAGAGCACTTTTTCGCCTCCTTTTCCCATTTCAATTTCTGTTTGCTCAACGAGAAAAAAAAATATTTTTTGAGTGATTCGAGGAAAAAATGAGATAAGAGATCACTCAAGTTTATCTCATTTTTGTTGCGCGTCAAAACTACTTCAGCCAAAAAAAAACCTTCCTCAACAATATTTGCCACAGTAATTTCAGTTAGAAAAAACTCGTTTTTTTTAAACAAAAAAATCGAAAAAGCACAAATTAAAATTGAAAAAAGATTAGAAATGTAGAAAAATCAAATGAACAAATTGAAAAAAATCGATGGAAACAATTCTGAATACACGTAAAAAATAAATGTGGAATGTTAAAACTAAAACTAAACGAAAAATCAATATTTTCTGGTAATTTATCAGAATTATCAGAATCAGAATTTAATTGAAAAGTGATTTGAAACCAAAATTATCAATTTTAAAAGATAAAATTATATTTTAAAAGTTAATTTAGATAAAATTATTGATTTTTTTCAAAAAATGCATTAAAATCTTTAAATTTCCAATCATATTTAAAATGGATCACACATTTCGATTTATGATCGAATTCCTTTCATGACATATGAATTTGCAAAAGCTGCTCGTTTTGAAATTGGCTCCTTTGTTACAGTTTTTTCCATCTGAAAAAACAAATTTTTTAATTTCAATTTTTCTGTCCAAAAATATACCGAATTTCGCAGAATTTCATGAAATTCGCATTCATTTTTATGGGAAAATAATTCTCCAGAATTTTCAAATTCTTCTTTACAATTTTGACAACAGAAAAGCTTCTGAAAAAATTTTTGTTTTAAATTTTTTTTATTTTTCGGAGATTTTCAGACTCTTGATCGTTTTATATGAAAAATGTCTTCTTTTCCCAAACATTTTTCTTCCATCACAAATTTGATATTTTCCTTTGGCTTTTCAAGCTGAAAAAAACCAACTTTTTTTCTTTCTTTTTTTCCCCCTGAAAAAACCTCTTTTTTATTGATTTTTTGCAGTTTTTCTTCGATTTTCATTATGGTTTTCTTTTTCCCCTCATTATTTTTGTTTTGTTTCGTTAACTGATTTTTTTCTTGAAGTTCTCGCTTTTTCTTTTCCTGAAAATTTGGAATAAAATCGACGAACAAACTAAAGAATATTTCCTTTACATTGCTTTTTTTTTGACGATTTGTGTTGGTTTTTGTTTTATCAAACGATAATGGTTTTATTTTTTCCGTTGAGCTTTTTGTTATTTTCTGAAATTTCCATTTTATTTTTATTTTTTTTTCCCGCGATTTTAAACTTTTTTCCCAACATTTTTTCGAATTTCGATATTTTTGTCGCACAAAGAGCTTCTTTTCAATATTTTTCCTTTCTTTTCGTACAATCCATTCAATTCATTTACCAATTTATATTTTTCTGTCTAAATTTTTGTTTTTTTAATTTGAAAAAAACGTCAACAAACATCATCAACACCATCACATAATGGCAAAGGTCTCAATATAAATTCCATTTTTCTATGATCATAACATATTCCGGGATTTGATGGGCTGAATTCGGTTGTTAAACTTGATCCCTAAAAAAATGCGATACAGGAAGAAGCGGAAAATCAAAATGGTTCCAACCAGAAAAAGAGCTTCAAGTTGACTTTTCGTGATTTTCGGTTTCGTCTCATTTTTGTTAGTTTTTGCCAAAACTTTTAATGGATTTTTGCTTCTTGTGTTCATCTTTTTCTTTTTTAAACTTGAAGTTTACAATTTAAAATTTCCTGAAAATGTGTTTTATTAAGAAAAAAAAGACATAAAATTTGAAAAAAAAAACAATTTTGAAATATTTCAATGAAACTTTTTCGAGGAGTTTTAAATCTTAAATTTTATTTAAAAACTCTTTGAAAATCTATTTTGCTTTTTCTAATTTCTGGTATTAAAAACATCGATGAAACAAAACGTAAAAAATAAAAAAATGATTTCAGCCGTAATTGAGTACAAATGTACAAGAAACAAGTTGTTGAAATCTCGTTGAAAATGTGTTTTCAAGAAAAAAAAAGAAGGAAATCATTGAAAATTATCGATTTTTTAATATTTGCAACACAAAAAAAAATGCTCAATGAGATATGAAAAAAACTTGATTTTTTCAATAAAATATTTCGTTTGACTTAAAATGTAAAAGAAAATGTGGAAAAAACGTGAAAATCTTTAATAAAATGACAAAATTCAATGAAAATTAATAAAGTTTAAAGAGTTTTTCTTTTAAAAATGAAGAAATCGTTTTAAACTAATCAAAAATGATTGTAAATCAAACAAAAGAAAACAATAATTCAAATGAAATTTTTAAAAAAGTGTCCAACAAACCCTAGTTTAAACAAACTCAGGTCTTATAGCGAAACTTTGAAACAAACCAAAATATTTTGAATTTTAAAAATTGAGAGAATAAAAATTCTTCATTAACTATTCGGACTTTTTTTGAGTTTTAAACGTGTTTATTTAACCAGAAAAACAAGAAAAAACGGGTTTTTTGTATAAAAAATGATTAAAATGGAAAAAATTGATATAAAATGAAAAAAATGTAAAATAATATTTCTAGAATGAATATTTATTAATTTAAAATTAAAAATTAAAACAATTACATTTGAATATTATAAAAATGAATAATTAAAAACGAAATAAGAAAACATAAACCAACAAATTTTTCTTTAATGATTTCCTTTATTTTTCTTAAAGATCAAACATTTTTTCTTTTTCAAAATAAAAGAAATGTTAATTTAAAACTTAATTGATTTATTTTTTTTAAAAATACTTGATTTTTATTATTTTATTATTTTTCTTGTTTTCCTTTATAGAAAAATAATTAACAATTATGTAAACAGTCTTTCCTAATTTTTTTCGTTGTGGTTTTTACATTTTCCTTTTTGAAAAGTTGAATTTATTGAATTTCATTAAAATTGGTTAAAATATCGATTTATAAACTTTTTTTTAAATTTTCTTAACAATTAATTTCCTTTTCCTTTAATTTCAGAACTCATCGAAATTGGTTATTTCATGTTGCAAAGGCGCTCCAATCGTAAAATAGAAATGATAAATAAAATATTTCCATTTTAAATTTTTATTATTTTTTGTTGAATGTTTCTTTATTTTTTTGTAACTTTATTTAAAAGTTTTCTTTATATAATTTTAATTATTTCTTCAGAATTTCGAATGTCGACATATCGAGAAAACAAAAAGTTACCCCGATTAACGTTACAAAAAGATTATCACAAAACGTATGAATGGAAGGATATTTTGCAAGGTAAAACGAATTTGTCTAGTTATTTTATTTGAAAGTATGTTTTATAGCCGAAAAATCAAATAATTTTAAAAATGGATTTCTACCAGTATCAGCCTTCAGTACTAATCTGATTCAAAATTTCACAGAGGTTATTAAAGAAGATGCAATTGTGAGTTTAATTTTAAAAAAAGAATAATTTTATTTGTTAATTTACAGTTTGAAGTTTTTCTTCCACAATATGAAAACAATTCACAACAAAAAGAAGTGAGATGGTTCGCCAAAATTATCAAAGTATATTTTTCAATTTTAAAGTTTTTATTTAATATAATTCAAACATCAAGGTCTGTGGTTATCGTGTACTTGCTAGATATATTGGCGCTGAAAATGATTCTTCTGAAGATTTCTGGATTAATATTCTTTCAGATGATGTTAAATATGTTGGAAGGTACTTTTATCATTTAAAAATTAATATCATTGTCATTATTTTATTTAACATTTTTTTTTCAGCGGAGGGGATAAAGATCCAGAACAACAGAAAATTTTGTATTCTCCACCCCCATTTTTAATGAATAAACATCAAGAACGATTAAGAGATTTTCTATCTGTAGATGTCGATAAGAAACTGAAAAAGAAATTATGTCTAGGAAAAGAATATGAAAAAAACAAGCAGAATCTTTTCAATAGCAAATTCAAAATTAATCAAAGACTGGAACTCTTAAATTATAACGATTCAAGAGAAATTCGAGTTGCAAGAATTCAAACAATATGTGGAAGACGATTAAATGTTTCAATAACTAAAGGAGATTATGATGGAGATTGGAGTAGTGATGACAGACAAGTAATATTTTATTTATTAATTAAAATAATTTTCAATTTTTCAGTTAAAACACAAACTTTCAGAATCTGAATATTGGATTGATCAGGACAGTTTTTTTATTTTTCCTGTTGGTTGGGCTTCATATAATGATTTTGGTTTAAATGTTAAACCAGAATACAAAAAACATACGGAAGCAATTGCAAAAAGCATTGAAAATGTACAATCCGTTTAACATATTTTAAAATAAAAAATTATTCGTTTTTAAATTTCAGAATCAAAAAGTGCAATATAACTCAAAAGATGTTACCCCTGAATTTTTCAGTAAACCTTCAATTAATTCCGAAGTAATTAAATTAATTAAACTAATCAAAACCCTTCTTTTTCAGGATTGGGCGAAAGTAAAAGTTGGACAAAAATGTGAATTAATCGATCCTTTGGCCCAACAATTTCATGATCTTAAAGTTGCTAGTGTTCTTAAAATATTAAAAAGTGAAGGGTATTTTCTGATTGGAATGGATGGTCCTGACGCTGAAGAAGAAAGTATTCCGTTGCATGTAACTTCGCCGTTTTTGTTTCCTGTTGGATATGCTGAAAAATATAATTTGAATCTTGTTCCTCCACCAGATAGAGAATCTTTCAATTGGGAAACATATCTGAAAGAAACAGAATCCGAGCCTCTTCCCGTAAATTTATTTAAAACAAACCCAAGCAAAGAGCGATTAAATTCATTAAAGGTAAAATTTGTTCATTTTTAGTTGCTTAAATTTTATTTAAAGGTAGGAGCAAAACTAGAAGCAGCCGATATGTGTGAAAATCAGTTTATTTGCCCAGGAACTGTAAAAACTGTTCATGGAAGAATTTTAAATGTTCATTTCGATGGTTGGGAAGATGATTATGATGAGCTTTACGATATTGAGTTAGTTTTGTTTCAATTTTTAATTTCGGGCGTTGTAAAAATGATAAAAATGACAGTTATCATTAAAAATGTTGATAATAATTTATAAAAATAGTTTTTCTACGTTTCTGTTTCCAGATCACATGACATTTTCCCTGTTGGATGGTGTGAAGCTCATGGATATGTTCTTCAGCGTCCAAAGTCATAAAAATTATTTTTTTTATTCCAAAAATTAAAAAAAAAACTGATCTCTTTTTTCAAACATCTTGAAAATTGAATAGTCTTTTTCATGATTAACTATTCTTTTATCGGGTGATCTGCATTTTTTATAATCAATATTATTGCTTATCTTGAACGAATTCATTTTATGATATTTTTTTATCCTAAAACAATTTCTATTTTGAATAATGTTAAGAACAATAAAAAAAGTTTATTAACTTATTATATTTTAGTGATTCAATTGGTTGATTTCCATTAATTTTTGGCTTTTTTTATCTTCAAACTTATTTCAAATTTATATTTGTTTATTCAGAACCAAAATGGCTTCTGAAGATAAATTTGAATCGGTTTTGTCGACAAGATATTGTAAAAATAGTCCATTAGTGAGTATTTTATCTGAAACCAATAAAGCAACATTATGGAGACAATTGTGGATTTGGCTTGCTGAAGCTGAAAAAGAATTGGGATTGAAGCAGGTGACAGAAGAAGCAATTGAAGAAATGAAGAAAAATCGAGATACGTTCGATTGGCCATTTATACGAGCAGAAGAAAGAAAATTGAAACATGATGTTATGGCTCATAATCATGCATTTGGAAAAGTGTCTTACTTAACTTTTGTTTTTAAAAATTGTATTCAAATTTCAGATTTGTCCGAGAGCTGCTGGAATTATCCATCTTGGAGCAACTTCGTGTTTTGTTCAAGACAATGCCGATCTTATTGCTTATCGTTGTTCAATCGATCATATTCTCAAAAGATTTGCTACTGTTATTGATCGACTTGCTGAGTTTTCTTTAAAAAATAAAAATGTAATTTAATAATTTTTTTAAAAATATAATAAAATTGATTTTCAGATTGTAACGGTTGGCCGGACTCATTATCAAACGGCTTCTTTGGTAACTGTTGGAAAACGGGGAATACTATGGGCTCAAGAATTGTTAATGGCATTTCAATCTCTGGCTGAATTTCGGAATAAAATGAAATTTCGAGGAATCAAAGGAGCCACTGGTACACAAGATTCATTTCTAACCTTATTCAATGGAGATGAAAATAAAGTTTAAAAAAACTGATTTAATCATTTAAATATGATTTTGTTTTTTCAGGTTGAAGCGCTGGATGAATTAGTGACCAAAAAAGCTGATTTTACTCAAAGATTTACAATAACTGGTCAAACATATTCAAGGCAACAAGTAAATTGTTTCTTTATTATTTTTTTTTAAATCACATTTTATTTAGGATGCCCAATTAATCTTTTCTCTTTCATTGCTTGGCGCGGCGGCAAAAAAAGTTTGTACAGATATTCGTGTTCTTCAAGCGTTTGGTGAACTATTGGAGCCATTTGAAAAAGATCAAATTGGATCATCAGCAATGCCGTATAAAAAGAATCCAATGAAGAGTGAAAGATGTTGTGCATTGGCTAGAAAATTAATCAATTCACCACAAGAGGCATTGACAATTCTAGCTGATCAAGGATTAGAAAGAACATTGGATGATTCAGCTGGACGAAGAATCCTAATCCCAGATGCTCTTTTAACTACCGAAGCGTTATTAACCACATTGCAAAATATTTTCGAAGGGTTGCAAGTTCAAACAGAAAATGTAAGAAAAGTTGTCGAAGATGAAATTGCATTCCTTGGACTAGAAAAAGCAATGATGTTATTGACTGAAGAAGGAGTTGATAGACAAAAGGTTATTTGAAAATACGTCACAAATGATAATAATAATAATAATATTCTTATCAGGCTCATGCAGTAATTCGAGAAGCTGCATTATCAGCAAAAGAAAAACAAGCAACACAACAAGTCAATATCAGACAAACAATGGCCGATCCATTTTTTGATTCTGTAACAATTTTTCTTTTTCAATAATCATTCCGAGGTTTTTCGATTTTTAGGTTCGTGACCGTGTTGTTGCATTAGTAGAAAATCCATTGAATTTTACTGGAAGATGCGTTTCTCAAACAGAGAATTTTATAAAAAATGAAATCAATCCAACAATTGAAAAATATTTGGATAAATCAGCTGTTAAAGTTCAACTCGATGTTTAGAATAGTTTAAATTGCCTAGAAGTTTCTTTTTCCCCCGGTTTTGTCTATTCTCTCTTTTAAAAGTTTTCTTTTCCACATTTTCACTTTTATTTTTTATTTTGAAAAATAAAAATTAGGTTTTTTTTGGTATTTCTTACAAAAAAATTGTAAAATTATCTATTTAAATAACTTAAACTTTGTTTAATTTCAAAATTAATCGTAAAAAAATTTTTAGTGATAAAATGATAAGCTTCAATGAAATTCCATATCAAAGCTGTTATTGTGAAGAGAATATTTTTAAATTTCTTGAAAAATTAGAAAATATTGACGATTATTATGCGGTTTTCATATCAAATAATAAACAAATGATTCCACTTTGGTCACAAAAATCAGCAAAAACTGAAAAGTATTTTTTTTGGAAAAAACCAATGAATTTTCAAAAAATTTTTTCAGTGAACCGGTTATTTGGGATTATCACGTGATATCAATAAAGAAAGAAAAGAAATCAACATTTGTATTTGATATGGATTCAAAATTGAAGTGGCCGCAAGATTTTCAAACTTATTGGAATGAAACAATTCAACCAAATATTCAAATTCATTCAGAATTGAGAAGGTTTTTCAATGTTTTTTTTCTTTAAATTTAATTAGAAAAAAAAAATTTAAAGACAATTTCGAGTCATTCGTGCTTCAATATTTTTAAAAATATTTTCTTCAAATAGAAATCATATGAAAAACAAGGATGGAAGTTGGAAAATGCCTCCACCAAAATGGTCAATTATAAATTCAGATTTAGAATCAAATTTAATGAGTCTTATCGATATGTCAATTAAAATTGAAAATACTCAAATATTTAATGAAAATGATTTTTATTCATTTTTTAGCTAATTTCAGCAAATTTTTTTAAAAATTAAATTGTTTATTATGATTCAATAATTCTAATAATAATTATTATTAAATTAAAATTATTTTTTACAATTTTTATTGCCCTATTCTCTCCCATGGATCATAATCGTGCTCATTTCTTGACTTTGATGTTGGGCTTAAAGTTAGAAGAAATTGAAAATTATCGACAAAATGTCCTACTTTTTGTATAATTTTGTTGGTTTTAAACGGATGTTAACCGCTGATTTTTTTGGTTGAAAAACATCTGAAGAATGTTGCATTCGTGCGGTTCCATCGAATTTTATTAATTTTGATTTAACGGATGTTTGAACTTGTGATGAGCTTCGCGCAATTTTCGGGAGACCAGCAACACGCTTGAAATTTAATTTCTTTTTTTTTAAATTAAACATGATCGATTACTTTGCTTTTTCCTTCTGATTCAATCAATTCTTTTAATAATCGATCTAATTCTTCTTCTTCTGGAACTGAAATATCAGAAGTCTCCATTATTGCCGAATTTCCAACATTTTTTTCTTGTTTTATTGTTGAAACTTTTGGAGCATCGAATTTCTAAAAAAAAAAGGTTGAATTTTTTGAAATTTTGAGATTTTAAAGCAAAAAAAAAACTTGAATTTTTGATGCAGATTTAATTGGAATTGAAACTGCTACAGAATCAGATGATTTGCTTCGTCTTTCTTCTTCTGATGAATATTTTTCAAATGACGAATGATCAATATTTTGTTCGATGTTTGGTGAGTCAATTTCAGACGAAGTTTTCAAATCTAAATTTAATGGTTTTTAATTTGAATAAAAATCAATAATTTGTTCGTATTTACTTAGAAATTCTTGATTCATTGGTTTAATACGATTCAGATAAATAACACCAGCATCCGGTAAACCCTTCACTTTTCCTCTGAAATCAACAATTCTTGTCGTCCGCGTTTATTTTCTCGTTTAATTTCCAAAAAACAAAAAATACCTAGAAAATTGTTGATTTGGGTACATCCCACTTGGATGTAATTGCGGATTTGATGGATACATGTAAAGCATTGGCTCAGTGAGCACAAATGATGGTAGCAAAAGACAAAAAACAAGAAGAATCATTTTAAAAATGTCACAGACAATTCAGAAACAAATAATGAAGGCAATTAATACAAAAATGAAATTGCTTTTGAGATCAGCAAGAATCTCGTTTGTTATCCAATAAAATGCTTATCAGTTTGTTATCCTCTTTCACTCCAACACTATTTCTTCTTCAATTTTTTCGCTAAATGCAGGCTTATAACAAGCTTTTTCTTTTCCTTTTATCATCGCTTTTGTTGTGGTTGATTTATTCTTTTCCGCTATGAAACAATTTATTTGAATACAATGCAAATAAATAATTTTTTAGTGAATTTATACACACGAAAAGGGTGATCGTTCATGAACTAACAGACGCAGAATCCATAGTTGCATGGAAGTCCGAAGCAATTATTGGCATGATTTGTTCCGTTGCATTTTTTAACATTACAGAATGATGTTAAAGCTGTTGTGAGAGTGTAGTTATTGTGATTATAGGCAGCATAACAATCACAAGTTGCTGTTACATTGTTGCATGCTCCATTGAAACCGCCACACGCGCTATCATTTTGACATCTTTAAAATTGGCTATTTTTTAATATTTCAAAATTTTTAAGCTTACGGCCATCCATAAACGCAGGCGTTACAGTTACATGTTCCAGCCAATGCTCCAATACATTTCCCACTTCCACATCCATTATCATCATAGCAAACCGATGATGGTGTACATCTAAGCTGTTCGGGATGAGTTCCGTTCAATGTCGTTTCAGCGTTTTGATAAATCTTCTCTGAATTGGTGGAAACAATCGTTGAAAGAGCCCCAAGATTTTGCGCGCTTGTCGAAAGAGTTGTCATCTGTAACAGAAAACGTTTTCTACAAAAAATTAGAAATTTTCTAGACAAAAGATCACCTGTGTGATTACCAAATTGGCTTGATGAATCAATTTTTGGGATTCAGCCTGTACTTGTTGAGCATAGGTGTTGAGAAGTCCGAGTTGTTGAAGAGTTACAGCATCAATTGGAACACCATCGTCAATTCCAGAACCTTCACCAGATGACTCAATGTCAGATGAATCAATTCCAGATGATTCTAAACAATTCTTAATTTCTAGGGTTAAATGAAACATAATTTTTTTACCTCCTGAGGCCTCTTCAGCAGCAGAATCGAGAAGAGCAACAGATTGATCGCTCAGAGAATCTCTCTTAGGGCGTGAAGTTTCAGAATACACGAAAGATGCTGTAATAAGTCAATTTAGAAGTTTTTAACTGAAAATTGAAAATTTACCGGAAAAAAGAATGAATGTTAGAAAAATAGAAAATTGCATTGTTTAGTAAAGATTTGAAATTGTTCAAACTGCCAATCATTTTCATATTTTTTTTACATGAGTTTGAAGATGAAAATTATTTTTGGCGCCTTAGCGGTAACCAAAATGTTCATATTTTGTTTTCATGCCGGGACACTTACAAAATTAGCATGCGCCTTTGAACGGAAAACAGTTACGGTAGAACATGTTTTGGTTATATTTAAGAAATAAAGGGAAAGGTTAAAAATAATAATTTTTTAAGAAAAATTAAAGTTTTCTGACGCATTCAATTTTAAATTTCCTTAATCCACCTCTTGCTTAGAATGAAAATAAAGGAAGGAACTATTACGAGAAACTCTTTCGGGTTAGAAAAATTAATAAATTATACTGGCGCCGAGTTCTTTGATCAACAAATTCAGTTATGAATCAGAATCATCTTATCACGTACGACACCATCTGCAACAATAATTTGTGTCTTGAATTTACTGATTTAAGCTCTCGCCTTTATTTTCCATCTCACAGGAGTTCGTCTTGGACGTCTTCTATGCTTTTCCCCTGTTTATTTGAGTTTCCAATGGAAAAGAAACAAAATAAAAAGAAACCAAGTTTGTTCAGGTGGAAACTACAAAATCGAAAATTCTTTTTTTTGCAAAAAAATGTTTTTTTGTTTCTTTTTTATTTGTTTTATTTGAACAAAATTCAAAAAAAAAATCTCATTTTAATTTTTATCCAAAATAAAATGCATCGATGGATAATAATTAAAAGAAAATTAAACAATTTCAAGTTTTTACTTGTAAGATTTTCAAAAAAAAAAATAATTTTTCAAATAAATTTGAATATTAAATTTCAGATTTTTATTTTTTTTATTATTTTTTCAATAATTTCAATAAATTCCAACGGCGGAAAAAATCGAATTCAATATTTAAGTGATCAGCAATTAAATGGATTAAAGTTTTGGCCATCATCAATTTTGTTTCAGAATTTTCTAGAAGAATCTTAAATTTCAGAAGATTTCGACATTCAGCCTATGAGCAAATACTCAAAGTGGCAAGTTTTTCTGAAAAATCATCAAATGATTTTCCTCTGTTAACACATCATCCATTTGATAATAAATGTCAATTTCCAATTCCAAATATTTATGCCAAAGACATTTATGTTGGTTGCCAATTTCTTCACTTCAAATGTGTCAGTTTTGAATTTTCAGAATGAAGCTTTGGCTGAAAGACGAAGACGAATTCAATGCAATTTAACCAATCCTGAATATGCGACAATGGATAGCGAAGGTTTCATGTATGTTCATCCTCATTTTGTTTATCATCCAAATATTGAGCGCAATGTCAAATGTAAGGTAATTAAAAAATTAATTATTATTTTTTTTTTCAAATATTTTAAATTATTTAAAAAAAAATTAAAATTAATTCAGGTTGTAATAATTGAAGGCGGTTTAAGAATGCCGGAAAAGAAAATGGGAAAAAATCAATACAAAGAAATCAAAAGTGTCGAAGTAAAAAAAATAATTGAAAAAATATTTTTCGACGAAACTTTTTGCTCAATTTTCAGGCTCCAGAATTATCAAGATTTTGGGTGAATGCCAATTCCTTCATTATAAAATGTTTTAATTTGAAACAAAATGACACAATAATTTGGGAAAAACCATTTCCAGGAATTATTGATGATTCAATCCCTTTAAATCAAGTTTTCTTCCTTTTTTTTTTCAAAAAAAAATCAAAAATTTTTTTGTTTTAATTTGAAGATTGTCATTTCAAAAGATTTAACCTCATTTGGAAATTATGGAAATAAGCTTAAACAAACCACAAATATTCCAGAAATTCAAAAATATTCAATCGATATTTTAGGGTTTGAATTTAAAAAAAAATTTGTTTTTTTCTAATTTTAACTTTCAAGATTTGATTCCACTGGTCGAACAGTTTTTATGAGGCATTTACCAAGAACTGTTGAAACAATGCACAAACTTGGTTATCATTTCTTTTATGGATACAATAAAGTTTTTTTTCCCAAAAAAATAATAATTTTTAATGACATTTTTTTAAATTTATTCACAGGTTGCTGATAATTCAATTGTTAATTTAACTCCAATATTGATTGGAAATATTGAAGAATCAATAAATGAGCCAAAAAATGATGCATCTGGAGATATCAATATTGATACTGTCATTCCTCATAATAAATCTTTAGATCCAACTAATTTAAATTTTTTATGGAAAATTATGAAAAAAAGTTGGTCAATTTTAAAATCTTCAAAAAAAAGAAATTTACAAAAAATTCCAGAATGGGGATGTAAAAGCATGTTTAATGAGGATATTTCAAGAGCAAATTATGGCTTATTCAATTATCCTTTGGACAAGTTTCAAGCAGGTATTTTTTGTCCAATCTGGTTTTTGAAAAATCAATAAAATCAATTAAGGTTTTCGTGAAAACCCGGCTGATAACTATTATCGAGCCTATTATTTGGCGATTTATAAAAAATGGCCCTACAAATCGTGTAAAAATGGTGAACAAATACAAAAAGAGTTTGTTGATCTTTGGAGAAAATTTGCTCATAAATTTAAAAATATTTGTCACTTTGGTTTTTCATTTATCACAACGTAAACAGAAGAAGAAAAAAATCACATTTTTCTCTGGTCATTTTTGTTTTCAGATTAACTCATGAGGATCCATCGGTTCTTGAAGTTTTAGATGAAAAATTAAATTCTGATTTAAGTATTTTACATTTAAATGGTAAAAAACTTTAAAAAAAAACAAGTTTTTTAATTTTAATTTTTCAAAAAGGAGCTCTTGATAACACTTTATCGATTATAATGGCAGATCATGGAAATCGAATTGGTGCCATTAAATGGTTTTCAACCTTCTTCTTTTTTTCCTCTGATTCTGTCATCATCAAACTTCAATCCTTCAGGAGATACACCGGAACCATCGAAGAGAGAATGCCACTGATGGCAATTCGACTTCCAACCGGATTCTCTCAAAAATATCCGGAAGAATATCAAAACTTTATTAAAAATCAATATAAATTGATCGGGTTGGTTTTGAAACGAATTTTGACGGCGTCTTCTGTTTTTTTTTTTCCAGAAATTATGATATTCATGAAACTTTATTTGACATCGCCACAATGAGATTCGGAAAAAATCGAGAAAATGTTGAGAGGCCAAATAAGAAAGGGAAAAGTTTATTCGAAGAAATTTCCAATAATCGAACTTGTTATGAACTGTTTATTCCTGAGAATTTCTGTACTTGTATGGTCGACGTTTCAAACGTAACAAATCCATTAAGAGGAAAAACAAAGAAAAGTGAAAATGATCAGAAAAAGGTTGCGGCCGGCAAATTTTTGTTTTTTTTAAACAAAATAAAAAGGAAAAAAAATCAATAAAATTCCAGACTTGTTTGCAACAACTGAAAAATTGGATCGAATCGGAAAATTTGAATAATTGCATTCAAACGGATTCTCTTCAAATTTCCAATGATAATTTTCAAACAATGGCAATTAATCAATTTGCTCGTTATGGTTTAAGAACAAAAGCAAATATTACAATCAATCAACAAATTTTATCATCTCAACCAAAATTAAATGTAAATTTTTATTTATTTTTTCTTTTTCTTTCAAATTTTTAATTTATTTCCAGTTTGTCAATTATGAATTTAATGTAAATGGAAAATATCAAAATGATGAAATTCTTGAATTACGTGTTCGAACAGAATATTTTTATGAAAAAGATTTAATGGAATTGGTTTTCGAACCATTCGTTATCAAATCACCAAACTTATGTAATTACGTATCATTGTTTGATGTTTGTCAATGTTTTAATAATTTTTAATTTTATTTCAAATGATTAATTCGTTTTTAAACCAAAAAAAAAACTCATTAATGTTTAAAGTTGAAGCTTAAAAAGACTGATAAAATTGTTGTAACAAAAATCCATAAATTGTTAACAAGTTTTCTAGATTTTTTTTTCTTTTTATTAAAACTTTCGTATATAAACTGAATAAAAATTTGTGATTTATTTTATAAAATTATTTGGTTTGAATTGAAAAAATGACGAATTCGACCACTTTTCTTTTATATTCTTCAACCATTTTTTCATCTTTTGCGATTTTTTTCGCATTTTTTTTCACAAGTTTTATGTACAACGATTTGTATGAATTTCATAATGACGTTGATCATGAATTAAATGGATTTAAAGTAACAAAAATAATTTTTTTTACAAAATTTACAAAAAAAAAAAGGTTTTTCTAGAATGTTTACAATGATGCTTGGCAATTGATTGCCAAATCGTCATCAAACCACTTCTCGCCAACAATTCAAATCGAACGCATTTTTAAAAGAAATGCTGACAGTTGTAACTGTGCAGCACGTGCTGCAAACTGTCCGAAGGGACCGCCAGGATTACCAGGACAACCCGGTGATGATGGATCAAATGGTGAGCCAGGAGAGAATGGGCAGAATGGCAATGCTCATCAACGTGATGATTATGGTGGTGAAGTGAGCAATGTGATCTCATGTCCTGTTGGACCGCCAGGAGAACCAGGAATTGATGGACCACCAGGACCGCCTGGCTATGATGGAAAACCCGGTATTGATGGACAACCTGGTAATGAAGGACCAGCTGGACAACGTGGTCCAATTGGATCGAAAGGACGATCAGGACAACCAGGACAAGATGGTCAACCAGGACGTCCTGGAAGAGATGGAACAAGAGGAGTTGGAACGCCAGGACAACGTGGTCCACCAGGACCTCAAGGTCAACAAGGACCACGTGGAAAACCTGGAAATCCAGGAAAAGAAGGACAATATGGAGATGTCGGATCAATTGGTTATCCAGGAAATGATGGGGAACAAGGTTCAGATGGAATTCCAGGAAGGTAACAACAAATTATAATTTAAATATAATTTAATATTTTAAATATTTAGTCCCGGTCCAAATGGAACTCCCGGAAGTGATGCAGCATATTGTCAGTGTCCTGAAAGAACGTCAGATGTTGAAAAAACAGCTGGAGGATATAAAGTTCGTCGTCGGCTTGTTAAACATGCCAATTAATTTTTGATTTCCCCAAAAAAAAAAAATAAATAAAATTGTTCATTTCAATATTTCGACAAACAAATTAAATTATGTACAGGAATTGAGGTGAAACCAGCCGCAACGATTCCAATCGTATCAGAAATTGAAACAAAACCCATACTGAACTCTCTTTTTTCTTTTCCAATCTGCAACAAAAAACAAACAAATCGATTTTTTCTTCGATTTCAATTTCAAACTTTTTGATGAAGCACTCGAAATGTATTGACATACGACGCTCCACCAAGAATTCCTTCGCAAAAAATCAGAAAAAACGCTATTAAAATATGAGGAATCAAATGATAAATTGCAGATGCTGTGAATAAAAAACTATTTAAAATCTGCAAATTTAAATTTTTAAATTATTATTTTGTTTTTTTTTTTTTACTTGTAAAATGGCAAGAAATGGCAAAATTTTCGATGATAATGGCAAAATATCTGATGATGATCTTGAAACAAAAACTCCAAGTTGATACATCACTTGAAACCATCGATATTGACTATTTAAATTTAATGAGAAACCATGAGAACAATCAAATTCAATTAATTCAATCTGAAAAAAAAAACAATAAAAATTAATGAATTTTAATTATTTTTCTTCTTACAATTCCTTGATTAATATAATATTCTGCATAATAAACCAATATTAATGGTATCATAAATGGTAATAATGGTTTTATTTGAATTATTTTTTGAAAAATATTTTCATTTCCTTCTTCTTCTGCTTCTTCTTCTGATTCTTCTCTTTCGATTAATATAGTTTCATCATTTTCTTCATTTATTCTTCTTGTTGATATCGAATTTTGAATAAAAAATGTTGAAAAATCACATAAATTAACTCGATGAACACTTCTTGGAATTTTTAAAATTCTCCAATATGTAAATGAGAATAAAATTGGTATAAAAAGCATTGAATAAATTGCATTTTTTGGTTGAAATCCCAAAAACTTGGGATCCGTTAGAAAAGCATAACTAATTGCTCCAATTATTCCTGCTCCACCAGTACCTGACGACCAATAGGAGACAACTTTTGATGGATAATTTGATGTCAATGCTAAATATGAAATTTCTCCAAGTCCACTACCAAAACTAGCGAGGATGACGCCTTAAATTGTTGACTCATTTTCAGATCAAATTGAAAATGTCTTAAAAATTCTACCAATTATTGACCAGAATTGCGTTTGACTGGAGCCAACAACTAGGAAACTGATTGTTTGAAGGAGAACAACCATCAAATGACGAATACCAAATGGAATGTGATGGATAAAAATTGGAGCACTAATTTTTATTATAAAAGCTGGAATTATATCAGCCAAAAGAATCGATCCAGTTGAAATTTGTTGACAATTTCGTTTATCTAAAATTATCTGAAAATTTGGATTTTTGGTTTGAATTTAAACAAAAAAAAATCAAAGAAAATATAACTTGACATGGTTGCTCAATTTGTTTTGAATTATCGATTATATCTTTTGCTGCGCTTAACATAATTACATAAGCAAAATTATTACATAAGCCAAGAATCCAAAAAGCAACATTATTTCGTCTTGAATTATTTCTTAAATTCATTTCTTCATCATCCATCGTTTATTTATCATCATTTGCTGCCAAGAGTTCCTTAATCAACATTTTTAATTTATCAACTTTCAAAAAAAAAAAAAAAAAAAAACGAAAAGAAAAAGAATTAAAATAAGCGTTTAGTATCACATAAAATAATTCAAAATTTTCATTTTCCATATTCTATTTTTCATTTCTTTTTCAAATTATAAAAAAAATATATAAAACACACGATTCGGCCACTGGGGGAAGAAATAAAACCGGGAAATGGCACCTCTTTTTTTAAGCTAAAAACCGACAATGAGAAGTGCAAAACTTGGTCGATTTAAAAAATTTTTTTTTTACATAAATACATGCACAACTGGATAAAAAATTCAGAATGCAACGCAATTTCGAAAATTGATACCCGTTTAAAAGGAACAAAAATTCGTACGAAAGAGTTTTAAATTTCAATCATTATTGATTTTCATTTGGTTCCTGATTATCCTCCGGTGTGAGACAAATCAATGATTCATTTAATAATTGTCGAAATTCTTTTCCTTTTTTAATTTCTTCTTCAGTTAACAATGGATTTCGTTTCCAAATCAAATCTTCAATGTGACGAAGTGTTGCCCATAATTGTCGAATTGAAGCCTAAATTTGTGATATTTTTTATTTTTAATTCAGATTTTAAACACACACACATACCGTATTAACCATCTCATTATAATCTTCTTCCTTTCGATTATAATATAATTTACCACTTTTTAATTTATCTGACGGTGACTCTGTTAAGTATACAATTGTATCAATTCCTTGATCAAGAGATTTGGCAATCATCCAAATTAATGGCGCAGCTAGAGCTCGTAAAATCCAATGCGTTTCTCGTCCTAGCTCTGTTCCATTAACAAATCCGGGTCTAACACAATAAACATCAATATTATGCACTTCTAACATTCTTCAATATTTAATATTTAATCTTTCATTTTATTTCATTGAAAATGTTACTTTGCCATTGCAACAGCATATAAACAATTTGCTAATTTACTGAATGAATATGCTTGCTTTGAATTAAAATCCCAAGTTTTTTCTCCGAGAATTTTTGCCAACTGAGGCATAGAATGAACCTTAATGTTTTCAATTCGTTGTTTTTTTTTGTTGTTAAATTAAAACAGAAACTAACATTACGATAAAGTCCACTTGAGATAACAATGATTCGAGCTTTAATCTTACTATGATTTGATTTCAAAAGGAGTGGAAGAAGACGATTAACAATCGCATAATGACCAAAAACATTTGTTGCA
The DNA here is from genome assembly GCA_963572285.1 of Caenorhabditis drosophilae. Lineage (NCBI taxonomy): Eukaryota > Metazoa > Nematoda > Chromadorea > Rhabditida > Rhabditidae > Caenorhabditis > Caenorhabditis drosophilae. The sequence continues at coordinate 6,363,957 of OY751561.1, read as the reverse complement.
AAATGCATTTCAATTCCATCAACCGAAAGCTGGAAAAAAACTTTTAAAATATTTTCAAAAAAAAAACTTTTTTTTTAAAACCTCAAACGGCCATCCCATAATTCCAGCATTATTAATAATGATATCAAGTTTTTCAAAATCTTTACTTATTTCATCACAAAAACTAACAATCGAATTGTAATTTGTTATATCAACCTTAATAATTTTTAATTACTTTTAAAACATGGAAAGTCTACTAACCGAATACAAATGAACTCTTGAATGATGTTTATTCTGATTATCAGTTCCTATTGGACCACCAATTATTGATTCAATTGCTCGCCGACCACGAATCTTAATATTTTGCTTTTTTAAAGTTGTTTTTTTAATTAAAACAAACCTCATCTCGGCAAGTAATTATAACATTTGCTCCTTTGTTAAATAAACTTTTAGCAGTGTGAAGACCTTCAATCAAAATATTCAAATTTTCAATTAAATCAATTTAATTTTTACCAATTCCAACTGTTGATCCAGTTATTAAAACTGTTAAATTTTCTAAATCCGATGACATATTTTGCTAAAATTTTTTAATGTTTTGATTTGAAAATGCAACAATAAAATTGAATTAAATAATAATGGAAAAACCAAACCAATCAATAATGGAAAAAACATTTATTTGTAATCAAATATTTTATTTCTACGACCAAGTTAGTTTTTTTTCTAAAATGACTAAAAAACCTGACTAATGACAAATCACCCGCATAAATAAAATGCAGTATATTATCCTATTTTTAATCTGAATCGTTAGCTTCTCTCCATTTATTTCTTTCTTCTTTTTGTTTTTCCATTCGTTTTAATTTTAAACTTCTAATATGTTCTGGATCTTGCACAGCACGAAACCATCTAAAATGTTTATTTTTCTTTTTTTTTATCACCATTTTTTTTTGAATGAAAAAATACCTATATTCTTCACGAATCTCATTTGAATTTTTTTGATGATTACATTTTGATTTCCATGCTTCATCAACATCAGCTTTAAAAATTCGACCAATTTCAGCAATTTGGTCAGTTTCGAAAATGGAATTTTGAAATTCTTTTTGTCTTAAAAAACTTTTTGCAATTTCATCTTCATCTGATAATTGATTGATTTTTTTCTCTTTCATCTTTAGCATCCACCTTTAAACATAGATAATTTTTTAATAATTAAAAAAAAACATTAAAATGTAACTAACAAATGCCCTCCATTGTATAATGAAACAATCACAATTCCAAATATTGTGTACTGAATTATTGATTTCATAAACAATCTTGAAGATTTTTCTCTTTCTTCTCGACTATTTTTTGAAGTTTCTGGATTTTGACTCCAATATGTTGACCAATCTCTGGAATTTTAAAATTGCCGAAATTCAATTTATCAAATTAACGAACGAACCTACTGAAATCATATTGAGGTGATTGTTGATAATAGGAAGGATATCGATATATTCTTGGCCCTTTTTTACCTCCCGATATATCAATATCATAATTTCGACGATCAGCTGGTCGTCTATACGAGTTTGCATTGAAATCAATATTAGAAAATATTGCCAACAATTACCTTAAAACATCATAAGCTGTTTTCAATTCTAAAAATTCTGAAGGCGATTCTCCTTTGGGTAAATTATCTGGATGCAACTGAATTTTTCAATTTTAAAGTTCGACGTTTTTTTTTTTTCAGAAATTCAAACTTTTTTTGATTTTTCATAAAAAGCTGACTTTATTTCTTTTAATGTTGCATTCTTTTCTACTCCCAATATTTCATAATAATTTTTTGTTTGGAATTTTCTGCAAAACACACATTTTTATTTTCAACGGCTTTTCCTCTTTTTCCTAACCTGATTGAGTTGTGAAATCCAATTTTAGAAATATTTAGTTCAAGGCATCCTAGCATTTTTAAAACATCCGCCTGAACAAAAAATTTGTTTTATTTTTGTTTGCCGAAAATAAACTGTTCGATTAATACAATTCATCAATTGTTTAAATAAATCGATAAAATATAAATTTATTGATCTCGTTAAAAATTACTCATAAATATGGTTGATTTCATGATTATAAAAAAAAGAGCAGAAGTGAATGAATGAGAAAACACTCAAATGATATAAAATTCTAGGGCATTTTGGTTCAAACAAAGGGAAATCTTCTGATATAAAATCAATAGGCTAAGGCATTGAATGAATCGGGTAAGACAATTTGCATTTTTATTATAAAAAAATAAAAAGTCCAGCGAAAATAATAATAATAATAATAATAAAAATTAGTGAGAGAGAGAGAGGGGGGGAAAAGGAAAAAAAAGAAAGAGAGGAGAGAGAAACAAAGGCACTTTTAAATAAAACACCAAGATTTTTTTGATCATTCATTAAATGATCAAGTCAGCTTTAAAATAGATTTGATCAAAATATGAATTTAATATTTTTTAAACCGAACTATACACCTTCTGATGTATAAAATGTCACAAATCATGAAGAGATAAAAATTAAACACCTAGTTAAGATGCTGATTGGAAAATTACATATTTTCATATTGATCAATACGTCTTTTAGTATTTCCTCCACGAATTTGACGAAGTGTCTTGTACTTATCGCGTCCAGCTTTTTTGTTCTTAAAAGAATAAATTTGATACTCACGAAACTAAATATTTTTCAAACCTCCATATGTAATACATCGTAATCTGTGATAGCAGCTTGATCTTTTACACTATCCAGTTCACGTGTAAGTAAATCCAATTTGTTTTTGATGTGAATATTCTTTTCGGCTGCTGTCACTCTTTCTAATTCGTGTTGTGGAACATTTTGATCATCATCGTTTGTAAGTTCTAAAACATTCATTTCTATTTGTTTTTGTTTTAATTATTAAAAATTGCCTCTTTCACCGTTATCTTCATCATCAGTAGCGTCATCCCTTGGATGATGATTTACATGATTTTGATGATGGCGATCAGTGTCCACCTATAATATCAGTTTTTTTTGTTGAAGAAAACAAGAATAATGTTCAACCTGGGTTTGAAGCTGGCGAGTAACTGTTGTTTGTCTTTCAACTTCTTGTCTCATTGTATAAACTTCTCGCTCACGAGATTCAACTTGATCACGAAGCCTTCTTCGTTCATCATCAGACATTGCTTTTTCACTTTGAAGTTGAGCGGTTAACTCGCGAAGTTCAATCTATAAAAAAAACGCATCAATATTTTGTTTGAGTTTTTTTTTCAAACTTCTTTGTTTTCCAATGCTTCTTTTGCCAATTGCAATTGTCTCAATTGCGATTCTAAGCTTTGAATAGTATTATGAGCTTCCTCTAGTTCGCGTTTTGCTCTTTCCATATCGGCTACCATTTTTGCCATGCGGTGCTCTGCATCTTTTTGTCTGGCCTCAGCTTCTTCGCGAGCACACATTTCCTATATTATCCAAATAATAAAAAATAGTGATTTTAAATCATTTCATACTCTGTTCAATTTTTCTTGCTCAGCAATTTTTAATGCTCTTTCTTCACGTGCTTGTTGTTTCATTTGTTGCACTTCAATTGTATCTGGTTTTCTTCTTCTCATATACAATTCATGGTTTCCCATACAAAGAGCCAAAATTCTTTTGTTAATACGTAAACGAGGAGCGTAAAACACAAAATCCTATAAAAATGTTTGTTAAGGTTTTATTTAAAAAAACAACTTACATGTGCTTTTTTGTCAATTGGCTTAATAACAAACTTCTTATCATTGAAAGAAATGTTACGAATTTCAGACCACGGAAAACCAACTTTCGGCGATAAACGATCTGTTTTATCATAGATATTTAATCCAAGAGCATCAACACCAAGATACAAATCAGTTCCTTTTTTGTTGCGAATTTCAAAATACTGTAAATTTCCCAACAATATTTCTAACAGCTATTTAATAGATAACTTACATTGACTCCATACATCTCTAAATCTTGAGCAATTTTAAGATATTCAAGCATAGCTTGTTCTCTGGTTGTAGCTTTATGATCCGCCCACCATGTCATGATTCTTCGCTCCCATTCTTCACTATTTAATTTAAATTGTCCCAAAACACGTTGCGGCAATAATCTTTAAAAAACCACTTTCCTTTTTAAAATTCAACGAAATAATTTAATTACCGATCGGCTGTTAAACATCCAGTAACGTGAGTTTCAGGAATATAATCTCCATACTTAGCTTGCATTGCATATGAAGCAAGAAGAACTGATGTTTCTGGTGGGCAGTAAATTTCATCTGATAAAATCCCATCTTTAACTTGGAGGTAGAACAATCTCTGAAAAATGTAAATACATTTATTTAAGACTAATATAAATTACAAATTCGATTTTTCTTTTTTAAATTAATTACAATATTTTATTAATGTTTCAGTTAAATCTTTAAAGAAATACTGTAAAAATAAAAAAAATTGTAGTTTTGTGAACCATGACTCATTCACATTTTTAACTTTATGCACGTTTTTTCTCACAGTCAAACTATGACTAACTATTAGACAAATCTATTTTACATCACGTACAATTTTTGCTTTTTCATATAAACCATAACGTTTTGTCGATCAAAATTCCTGTTTTCGGAAAAACACTTCAATATTATAATAGAAAAATTTAACTCTCTGCTCTCAACTCAATATTAAAAATTATGCAAAAGACCGACATTCGATTTTTCATCTCGTTTCTTTTTCTTTCTTTTTCTGCCAAATAGGGTGAGGAAGAAAGCATGATAAACTTAAAATGATAACGTTTACGTGGCACTCTTGGTTTATAAATTTGTGAGTACAAAACATTTTTTTCTTTTTTTGAAAACATTTTCGAGTAATTCGGTATTTTCGTCATCGATGAAAATTAAAAAAATAAAGGTTAAAGAAGCAAAATGGGTAAACATTGTAGTATTGAATTACTGGGAAATTGGCTATTTCCTAAAAAAAAACTTTCGAGAAAAAAAATAATTTAAGTTGATTAGAAAAGCAAAGGATTTTTAATTTTTGAAAATAGTAGCTTTAATTTAAACATGTTACTATTGGAATTTTTTCTTACCAAAGTTACATCTTGAATAATTTCTTCAGCAACATCTTCTGGGTAAAACTTGGCTCGAAATTTGAAAACAAGTGTTGGATCTTTCTTTATGTCTTGAGACAAAACCTTTTTGTTTAGTTTTAACCATGTTGGAAATCCTTTATTGTCAACATATTGTAATCCAAAATACCAGATTTCTCTCAATCCAATTGTTTTAACAACCTGAAATTGAATAATACTTGTTTGAACTGAAAAATAGAAAACTTTACCTGATCGAACAATTGTTTACCAGTTGTACTTGATTGAATGGCGAACTCCAATTCGGAGTCCATCGAAGTTACACGCACATTTATCTGAAATTATTTTAATTAACACATTGGAATATCGTCCTCAAACTATACTATAATAATTAATTTTTTTTCTGAAACTTACGTTTGACATGTTTAATTTCTAACGTTTACAAGCTTGACAAAAATTCTAGAAAAAATTTTTTAATGAAATAAAAACGGAAAAAAGACTAGAAAAATTATGAAGTATTCCGATAACGAAAAATAAGTTTTTTGTTCAACTGGCATTTTTACTTGCTGGTACCGCCTCTTTTCAATTTTATCATTTTTTTAAGGCGACGTTTTTCTTTCAAACACAACTTTTAGTAATTTTGAATATTTAAACTTTAGTAATTTTTTAATGTTCTTTTAAAAAATATACTCACTGCTTTTTTCGACATTGTTAGGCTTTTCCGCAAGAAGCGAGAATTTAATTATACAGCAAACCCAATTCTCGTCTGCTATTTTACAAAAAATCTGAAATTTCATCACATTAAAACGGCGGAACGATTAAAAAAAAAAAGAAAGTAAAATATTAAATCTATTCGATTTGGCCATTAGTTTAATTTAAAAATTTATAAAAATGGTTGAAAAATGTTTTCAAAACGTTGCCACAATCATGTCTTTACTAATCAAAAAAAAATGTTTCTCAAAAGAAACAAGTTTCAAATTTCGCTTAAACAATAACAAAATACAAATTGTGTTTGGCAATCGATTTCAACTTGAAGCAATAGAAAGAACGAGAAAAGATGACTCACAAAAGGAAAGTCACAGATATATTAATTTTTTTTTTAAAGTAACGCTTAAAAAAACTAAAAAAAAAACGCCAAAACTATCAATATGTAAACGAAAAAAGGAAAAGCGAACGGGCAAAAGGAATGTTGATACAAACCTTCAATTTTTATCAATAACAACAGGTGTGGGAGTACAAATATGATTCATTTTTGAATTTTTTAAAATTTTAAATACGGAACCGATAACAAACAGACATTTTTAAATAAGAATATTGGCGGCAACATTAAACATTTAATGCACTACAAATGCGACCACCTGTAATAATAGATTGACGCATTTTTATTAATCTGCATTATAGAATGATTTAAAAATTTTTAATTTTAACTTCTTAAATAATTTGTTTTTTATTTACCTAAGTTATTTACATAAATTGATCGTTTTAAAAAATTAAAAAAATGAATTATATTGTTTGAATGTGTAATTTATATTTTAAAAAGACTAATTTGTAGTTTCGAAAATATAGCCCATTTCTGAATGTTCTCATTTTTTGAAAAACGTAACATTGAATTAATATTAAAATAGTAAAATGATTAATTTTGAAATTTTTGATGAACAAATGGTGAAATGAAGTATTGAAATAACGAAAAGTATCATGTTGGAAATGAACTATAACTGAAAGTGTGAGAGGAAATAGAAAATAAGCGGTACGAATTTAAATTTGATAGACCATTTCGAACAAACTATGCAAATATGCTAAACAATTCGCTTGCAATATCAATCTGAATATTGATATTAATATTACGAGTACTAGACATCACTCCTCTTTCATTTAAAGACAAAAAATTAAGTTTAAAAAAACAGAAATGACACAAAGAAAAATAATAGTTTTAAAGAAGACGCAGGTGAACAATAACGAAAAGACACAGTGCGAGGAAGAATGTTTACATTCGACATGTCGGACGAAAATCGAACGGACTGTGAAGAAAACAATAAAACGCTTTGTAGATGTATGTCTAGATGTATGTATTATACACAGACTCTTACTTATATCACATTTTATTTAAAACTTGAAAAAAAAACAATTTTGGCTAAAAATAATTGTTTTATAATTTTAAAAAATTGAAAAATTTCAAATTTACAAACGGCTTTCCAATCTTTTTTTATGAATTTTGAAAAAACGAATGAATTTCGCGGGTAATGTACGCAAACACGAAATGTGCAAACGCAATGTTTTTGTGAACCGTACTTTAAGAGAAAAAAAGTGAAAATTAATTTTTTATTAATTTAACAAAAAATTAAAAATTGATTTTGTTGAAAAATATAAAGAAAAAACGCGCTTTTCAAAAAAAAACCAAGAAAAAAGAACATGTGATCTATTGAAAAAAATCAGGTTTGACACCAAAGAATCAGCCGGAAAATAACGATAGCCAGGTCAATAAGTAAAACAGACCGAGGCGACAAAAGTGTGCTTTTCGGATAATCTTCTCTGCTAATATCGGCGTTGAACATCATAAATAAATTCAAAGTTTGTACTATTTTTAAAGCTTTTAAGAGAGAAAAAATAACAAAATAATAAAGAAAAAAGAAAGAAAAATAAAATAATTATTTATTAATTAAACACAAAAAAATAGAAGGAAATATAAAAAGGAAAGAAAGAAAAAAAGACGAAGACAAAAATTATAAAAATGGTTTGATATTGATATTCAAGTTGTCACTTGACGATACCATATAAAGAAGAAATACAATCCGATTGTAAAGAAAATCGAAAGATTTTATTGTTTGATAAAATATCTTCCACATCATTTTATAAAAATCTGAATTGTTTTGAGGAAAATTCGGAAAAATTCCAAAACAATTTAAGATTTCTATCAATCAAGCTTAATTTTGTCAACCAATTAATTTTTTTTTAAATTATTTTTATTTAATTATTTTAAACTTTAATAATATTTTAATTTTTTTTAAATTATTATTTTCTTTAAATTTAAATTTAAAATAAAATAAATATTGATTTTTAAAAAAACAAAATCCATTTGAATCAATTAAAAAAATAAAGTGTAAAATGAATAAAAGTGAGAACCCGGCAAGAAAAGAAAAAAATTGAGGAAAAAGAAGAAAAATGACGAGAAATGAGGATGTCTACGTGGCCGATCCGATATCTGCAATGACTCCTTTTTCATTTTTCTTCTTTCTTTTCTTTCCCCTTTTTTGTTGTCTCCGGTTGGTCGGTCGGTCGGTCGGTCGGTCGTCCCGTCCCGTCGTTGGTCGATGTCGCTACGATGACTACCAATTCTTCAATCCAATCAAGGACAATATGTATGACATTTAATTCTTCTTCCAAGTTTTTTCTTTCCTTTCATTCAATATTATTTGTGTGTGGGTGGGTGGATGGGTCGGCGGGTTCTCACAGCAATTTGAACTGTTTCATTTCGGCGTTTTTTTTTTCAATTTTTATTATCATTTTTTGATAAATTTTTTGAACTGAATTAATCGATAAAAAATTATCAAATCATTAAAAAAAAATTTTATTTTATTAAAATATTTAAAAAAAATTCTTACATATCCCGTATTAAACCTAAAAAAAATCTAAAAAAAAGAAGAATCAAACAAATTCGGGTTGAACTCCTTGCTCATCACTCAAATTATGATAACCAACAGGTTTGGAGAAATTCGTCGCCAATTTTTGTCGATATTTTTTATAAAAATAAAAAACTGAAAAAAATCAAGATTTTTTCATAATCTTTTTTCTTCAAAAACCTGCAATTGCGATGAGTGTAAGAACAAAAAAATTGAAAAATGTATTTTTTCCACCATTTTTGCTGCAAAAATCAGTTGGTAGATCAAAAATATTTTTTCCCTTTAGTTCACTCGGAGAAGAACAAAATGTGTTTCCCTAAAAATTTGAGAATTTTCCTTTTTTTTTGTTTGAAAACTTGGCAAAATCGATTTCGCCTAACCTGATTGATAAAGCTGACGTCATCAGCTTTTACGAATTCAACAATTGAGCAATCACAGTGTAAAGGATTATTGGATATATCAAGACTTGTTAACGAAGGCATCCAATCCCAAATATCATTTGGAATCTTTAAAAATTGATTTTCTTCCTTTTTTTTTTGTAAATTCATTTACATTTTTAATATTATTTCCTGAAATAAAAAGAGCTTTAAGTTCTGAAAAACATTTTCTTCCAAAATCTAAATTTTTCAGTCGATTATTTGATAATTCAAGTCGTTTGAGTCCTTCAACCTAAAACAAAACAAAAATTGATCAAATTTGAATTTTTTTTTGTTGATTTTTTTACTCCACAAAATGTTTTTGGATGAAGTGAATCGATTTGATTATTATTTAGCTGAATTTCAGATAAATGAACAAAATCATTTTTTGAATGAAACATATTTCGAAGAATTTCCTCTTTTTCTGACGAATCACCACTCAATGCCTGATTCATTTCAAGAATTTCCAATCTGAAACGAAAACCTTTTTTTTTCAATGGAAAAAGTCTCAAATCTTGTTCCACCTTGTCAATGACATAAATGGATCAGGTTGTGAATGAGAAATCGAATTTCTTGACAAATATAGAAATTGGACGTTGTGAATTTTATCGAATCCTCGTCGTCCAATTCGCTCGATTTTATTATCCGTCACATTGAACAAACTCACTCCTGGTAAAGTCTCATCTACAAAAATGATTGGTGGAAGATAATTTCAGACATTTTCTACCCTTTTTTCCACTCACCATTATTCAATAAATTATCAGTTAAATCTAATTTTGAATTATGAATTATAATTGTGTCAATTTCACTTAAACCACTTCGAATCTTTAAAAAAATGAAATTTTTAAATGAATTTTTAATTTAAAAAAAATTTGAAAATAATTTACGGTTGATAAAGGATTTGATGATGTTCGTTTTTCACAAATAATGTGAGTTCGATTTGTTTCACATTTTTCTATAAAAATTATTTGATGAAAATTATTTAAAAAATAATCAAACTTACGAGCTGATGTTAAAATTGTTGTAAAAATGCAAATTGTGGTTAAAAATAACACCTTTTCGATCATTGTTGTGGTGAGTTGATTGAACAGATTTCGTTCAGTCAGTCCGTTTTTTCTTGTTTTCTTTTTCAACTCTTTTCTTTTCTTTTCTTTTTGTTGATTTCCTCTTCTTTTTCTATTCTATTTCCTTTTCTTTACACATTTTTCATTTATCCACTCCCCGCAGGCGTTTGACCAATTGACGTCTATTGAACTTCAATTATATTTCTTCAGTGAGGAAATAGTTTGGAATGAGTGAAAAAAAGGGAATTGGTATCCTTTCTTGATGAATATCATAACAATTTGAGTATATCTGTCATTAAGAAAAATAGTGTTCCTTGATTTTCGTCCCCCTCCCCCCCCCCCCCCCCCCCCCCTTCATTCAATCGATAAAAACTTTACATTTGGTTTCCACTCGATCAATATTTTTCTGTGATGTTTGTCAACAACTTTTTTTTTCTCGAAAAATCCACAATTTTCACATTTTTTATTCATTTTTTTTTTCGAAAAGTTATGTGCTTGGAAAAACTAAAAGTGTAATATTTTTTGTCGAATTCTTCATATTTTCGAGAAAAAACCAACATTTTTTCTTGTTTTTCATTATTTATTTTCGGTTAAAAATATTTTTTTAATTAGACAAATTTATAAATTTTTTTTATTACAAAAGTCTGATAAAAACCAGCAATTAAAATCCCTGATGAATAATTACAGAATTTAAATTTAAAATTTAAACACAAAAAAAACGGGGAAGGGCGGGGCAAAGAATTGATTTGACAAAAATCAATAATTATACAGGGAAAAATTGAGAAAAATTAAAAATTTAATTATTCGATTTGAAACTTCTTCAAATATGACGAATTGTTCTTGATACTGTAGAAATTGTACCAAGTGATGAAACCTTATTTTTCCTTCGACTTACAATAAATTTATAAGTGGTCATTCCCAATTTATCTGGAATAAAATGATTTAAAAATTGTTTGCTTTGAAATTTTGAAAAGTTTACATAATCTTATATGAAAATAAAGTAAATGAAATGTGGTTAAAAAGCAAAGCAAATAAATAAAAATACAAATTATACAACAAAATACCCAAATTAATCGTAGATATTCAGGTTTGTCTCCTGGAAAAAAAACACAATTTTTTTAAATGATTTTTAAAAATAATTTCTTTTTTAAAAAAAACCTAAAGAATATTGAAGATATAAAGGTTTTGTCTGTGAAAACCATGAAACAATTAAAAATGCTGAAAGAAGAAATGAGCCCAAGGAAAATGATGCAATTGAAACAATTAAAGTTATAAAATTTCTGAAAAAAATTTGAAAATTTTCAACAAATTTTTGTTTTTTTGTTTTTGTTTTTTTCGAAATATTTTGAATGATCAAAAATCTAGAAAATTCTAGATTTGACAACCTTTTCAAATTCACCTATAATTGACTCCACCAATACAATTATTTAACCAAACACAATGATGATCAAACTTTCCCACACAATAATTACATTTTTTACAATGTTTTGTTTCTTTTTCCCTGAAAAAAATGCAAATTTTAATTGAGAGAAAGACAAAAAACAATTTGAATAATTTTCGAGATTAAATTTACACTGTGACGTCACAAATATTGCAATGATTATTTTCAATAACGTGCCGACCAATTTCCGGTTTAAAATCCAGTCTTTTAAAGCCGTCTTCTTTAATTTTTCTAATTAATTCCGGTAGACAAGAATCTTTTATTGTTAAATGAATTACAATTATATACATATAAATATATGTCAAACAAACTCCTGAAAAAATAATGAGCTTTAATCAAATCCGCGTTTTTTTTTCAATTATTATTATTTTATTTGGTTAATTAAATTAAATTTTTAAAACTTTTTTTTAATATAAAAAAGTTAATAGAAATAATTTTAATTTTATTAATTATTTAAAAAACTGTTGACTTGACTTACCAACTGAAAGATATGGAGTTCCCATTGGAAAACAAACGAGCATTGTAATTGGCAACATAATTAAAGTCAAAATATAAGAAAACATTTGATAACTAGTTATGCCAGATCGAAGCATCTCTTAATTTTATTTCCTTTTTTTTTCTTTTTTTCCCCTTCCTCCCCCCCCCCCCCGTATTTATTTCTCCGCCTCGCCAATGGAATTGGATATTTATTCTTTAGTTTACGAAAAGAAAAAAAAAAGAAAAAGCAGGAAAAAAATTGCTTTATGACGACAGGGGCAACGGAAAAAAAAACTTAAAAGATGGAAAGAATATGGGAAAGTGGCGCAAATTCAGCTGAAGCTCTCAATCCGGCACTACGAAGTTTCCAAGGCAACAAAATATTATTTGTTGTCTGACTTCTCTATCACCTCCTCTCTTTCTCTCTCTCCCACTCTCTCTGGTTTTCTATGTTTCTCTTTGTTTCACATTTTCTACTATTCCTTCTTTCCATTTTCCCCTTTTCTCTCTTTCTCTCTCTCGCTCGCTCGGTAGCTGTTTCTTATTTGGTTGGAAAAATGCCAGAAAAAAAACGAATGAATTTGAAGAAATTAAAAAATCAAAATTAAATTTTTTTCTCTGAAAAATTCGAAAGAAAAAAGAAAAATAAAATTTGTCGTCAGGGAGGCAAATTCAGAATTCTCCGTTGAATGTACAGCATGTGATCATTTTTTGAGCTTTTGAGCTTTTTTTTGTTTTGCTCGCCGTTTCAGCTTTTGCAATTGTAGCTGTGAAAAAAAAAGGGGTTGACAACTAAATAATTGTTAATTAAAAAATAAATAAAATGTTGAAAAATTGAATAAAAGTTAAATACAGTAATATCCTCTATTTTATATTTTGTAAAAATAATGTTCTTTTTTTTTTCAATGATTTTTGTAAATTTTCGATCAATTTTTTGTTGACATGTTATTTTTATTTTTTATTTTAATGCTTAAATTACTCAAATATGTGTCATTTTCAAAGCTTTTAGAAAATTGATGGAAGAATGTGACATCATTATCTCTGAAGATCTCTGAAGATAAAAAATAAGCTCAATAAATGGTGAATTTTCTTTTCTCATACATGCTAAAATGATATAGAATAACTAAATTTTGCATTGTATCCGCGACAAGGATGTTAATTTCTGCGAAATCCGCTTTGGAGACTTCACATTCGATCTTAGTCGTTTAACCCTGAACATTTGTAATTAATCATCAAACTCCAGATAAAAGAGAAAACAAACTTGGATGGTAACATTGAAGCAAGAATGAGTTACAGTGCCTTCATCATTGAGACATTCCAACAATTTGACGCTAAGGCAGGTGAAGGTCTAACCAGATGAATACGGATTTCGAGTTGGGCTGGCCTGAATGAGGAACCAAAAGAAACCAAAAATTTTTAATAGAATTTTGCTTACCGGCTTGTTGGCATATATCGGAGGTTTCTGCCATGAAACGCCCCTGTTACGGGAAAAGCGGAAGAAGGAAAAGTTCCGAAGCTGAAGCGTTCATACCCTTTGTGAGGCCAACAAATTCTTCCTCGTTAATATCTAAGACAAAGACGTCGAATTCATCGTATGGTAGAGCGAGTTTGTGCCTAGATTTATCTGACAACAAACTCTAAAAAAGATAAATCAATTTAGAAATACATAAATGTATGCCTACATTATTGGGTTCACTCATGTCGACCGATCAATCCTCGCTGAAAATAGAAGTCCTGGTATAAAGTGCTGTAATATTTAAACAGCAAATAAACGGACAAAGGATTATTCTACCAAACGAACGTAAATGAATAAAGGGAGAAAAAAAATAAATTTTATAATTGAAACTTGTGATAAAACGAAAGAAAAGAAGATACAACATAGATTTGTTTTTTTGTTTAGTGTAACTGCGCTCTATTGCAATTTCATTTTAACGCCCATTTATTAGGTTTTCAACTTATCGAAATATATTTTTAATTGTCATCTGAATATTTTTGTTAATTTTAAATGAAGATGTCAACGAGAAAATTGTTCAACTTCAATTTTATCAAGTAAATAAAAATCAATCGATGTTGTAGTGGAAAAAATTTAAAAAAAAACAACTTGTTTTGTGTTGAAATGTTTCCCTAAAAAATTGATCTTTCCAATAAAAAAAACAATAATTTTTCCCTAAAAAAATAATATATTAATTGAGTATTTAATTATGTTCTGTGATGGCTTGTTATTACATTAGTTGCTGATTTTGTTTTCCTTTTTTAAAATCTAAAATTGTCTTTTTTTATAGAAATTTACAAATCTCTTGGGTGCAACGCTACCGGGCTTTGTTTTTCAATTTTTTTGCTAAAAAATCGTTAAAAGAATTAGTTGTTGTTTCGAACTCTACGAAACCAGCTTCGTCGACTTCAATTTCACAACCTTCTAAAGCTCCACAACAAAAGCGAACAATGCATTCATCAACAATTACTAAAGCGGTTTTTTACTAGTTTTTTAATTTAAAAAAATGTATTCTTTTAAGACAGCTGTTCGGATTCCTTTAATTAAGTTTATTGGAGCTCGACTTCCACGACCACATTTCGACAGCGCTTCACTTCCACCTCTACAAATTTCGGGAAATTTTGCTTCTCGTTAGTGATTTCATTTATATTTTTAAGAAGCAGAAATTTTTTTCAGCAGTTTCTTCTCCTGCTAAAGCTTCATCAATTGGCCCAGTCGGAAAAATTCCTAGAGGCCAAGGAATTGAATATTCGCAATTGCCTGCAAAGTTCAGAAGATTGACAATCTCCGAGGAAGAAATTGAAGCTGTAAATGTATGTTTCAATTTTATTTTATTTTTCAAATTTCCTGGAAACATTTCTTTCAAATGTTTTTTCTGCACCAGAAAGTATTTGTGTTTCTTTCAACAGGAAACACAAATGTTTCCCATAGCAACGAGTTTGCAACACTTAAAAATAAAGGCAAAAATAAACAATTCAGACTGGATTCTACTATCATCAATGATTTTCAAATCGTTTCATTTACCTAATTCGAATAGTTGTATTTTAGTGGTAATAAATACATTTTTTTTAAATGTTTGTTGTTTTATTTATCGATCGTTTTTGTCATTTTTATACTTATTTTAGTAAATACAATTCTTAAAAATATTTAATATTTTATCCAAAACGTCTAGGTGATGACATAAATAATCAGAATTGAAAAGTATCATTACAATGGTTTTTTCAAAAGAAGCATCACCAGCTCATCAATGGTAAGCTTATAAAATGTCTTCGATTCAAACTGTGAAAAAATAGTTTCAGGAGTGAATTTGGAAATGATTTAAATCAGTTCATAATTCGATCTACATGTGGATCAGAATATGAAAATTATTTAAAAAAGTAATTTTATTTAAATTATTTCTCAAGTATCATCTCAAATATTTTTAGCCTTGATAAAAATTGGAATGATGCTGAACGAATGGAAATTTATGAATTATATGGTGGAAAAAAAGTAAAAGGAACATCAAATACTGGTATCAAAAATCTCTTAGCTGCTTTTGATGGTGAAAAATCCGAATTAAGTTTATTAACATTATGTCGTATTCTTGAAACAGTTTTCGAGTTAGCTGGAACTGAAGGTTTATTTATTTTTATTTTCTTAAAATAAAAATTGATGTTAAGGTGACCGTCGGAAAGAAAAACAAATTATAAAAGCAGATTGTGTTGCCGCCTTGTGTCGTGTAACTCGAAAAAGATTACTCGCTCGTATTGAAGGAACAAAAAACAATTTTGACTCAAGAATTGATGATTTATTGTTTACATTGCTTTACAACATTGGTTCGAAAGGTAAAACTTAACATTTTTTTTATTTTTAAAATTATTCCTTTTAAGATCACAAATTCAATCTTAAAGTTAGAGTTAGTGGTCTGCTTGTAACAATGTCTCGGTTATTTGTTAAATCTGACAATTTTTTTGATTCATTTTACTTATTACTGATTAAAATCTCAAGATCACGTAAGTTTTGATTTCATTATTTTTTTTTAAATTAAAATTTAGCAAGAAATGGTCAAATAATTGGTAAACAAGAAGGTTTTATGCCTCAATTATTCAATAAAATTGTGCAGTTAAATAAGGAGGATAACGTTAATCAAGTAAAACTTTAAAATTAAAATTGTTTATCTATATTTATTTTAAGATTCTATTGCTTGACAAACATCTTCAACTTTTGTTTTTTGTACTAAAAAATCGTAAGTGAAATTTTTTAAATTTTTAAAAAAATTATAAAAAATATTTGAAGGCAGAACTCGTATTCAAATGATACGTGACTCGTTTTGCAAAACTTTAGTCGAAATTTTGCGCAAACACCTGTCGGCAACGTCACAATCCAAACCAACAAAGTTTTTATCAAGTATATTTGGAACTACTGATGATTCATCTAAAATTGGGGCCCATAATGAAGTTGTTATTGGATCACTGGCCATTTTAAGACTTTTAGCAAATAATAGTATGCAAATCATTTTTTCAAATTTAATTTATCTTACAATTATAGAAAAAGCAAGAGATGAAATGATTTCTTTCGGAACTGTTGAAATTTGTGCAAAAGAATTGAGAGAAATGACAAATGTACCAAAAAAAGGAACAAACGCACGAATATTAGTAAGAAATTTTTTTCTAATTCAAAAAATATTTACAAATATCCACATTCAAAAAAAAACGTTTAAAAAGTTTTTTGTATTCAACAAAAAAAAATGAAAGCGGTACGATGATCAGATTAGAACGATCTTTGTCTGTTCTGTGAACCAGCAAAAAAAACGCAGAATTTTGTGAACTTCGATTACATCCCAACTGTCGGTTTATGAATAATTCACTTTAATTAATCTTTGTTGAAACTTTATTTTCAAAAAAAAAGTTCAAATTTTATGAAACATCATAGACTTCATTAATAATTCCGATTTTTTAAGCTTTTTGACCTCAATTTCTAAATTTAAAACATTTTTTTTTATAAAAACAATGAAAAAACTATAGTATTCTTAAAATGTATTTATCCGAACTTCTAGCCATAAAATAATTATTTTATTAGTTTTTCATATGTGTAAAACTAGTTATTTCTGTGGATCTGCAATAAAGAAAAGAAATCGCGTCACCATTTTTACTTTTTATTACACTTTTCACTTTTTCGTGATAACAAAGATGAAATGGCATCTCAATGAGTTTTATAAATGAATTAAATATTTTCTCGTTTAGAGGGAAATGAAAAAGTAAAACGATTATATTTTTAACAACATTTATTTTCGTTTGTTGAAATTATAATTTTAATTTTTTTCGAAATATATTTAAAATGTTTAATATAATATTTTAGGAATCATTGTGTGCTCTTTGTTTGCGTTGTATGTCGACAGTACCATATCCATTAGAAAATATTCGGTTTCCATTGGAATTTTCATTACCACAAGCAACTATAACACCAGGAGGAAGAGTTCGAAATTCATCATCAATCAATGTATCATTTGATAATGGTAGAAGTAGTGATGAAGATGGAAATGATGAAGAATACGATGCATTTAATGATCAAAATGCATCATCAAATTTTGAAATTTCTGATGATGATGACGGAACAAACGATAAAATAACATTGCCATTACCGAAAACAAGCAAATTAATGCCATCACAATTAAATAAATACTCGCCATTTTTTGTTGAATTTGAAAATGGAGCAACGTATCAAACAGAAAATGTATCAAAAACTGTTAATGAAGAAACTTGGAGAAGTTTTTGTGAAGTTTGTCAACAAAAACTTGTAATAATTCGAAAAATTATAATTTGCAGAAAACAAAACATGTAATGCCAATACGAGAAATGTTACCTTATGAAATGTTTTCATCTAAAATCAATAGAAAAGAACAATTGGTGGAAAGTGTCAATATTATGCGGTAAAAAAAATTATTTTACGTTTTATTTGAAAGAAAATGAATTTTTTTTTAGTCAAATGATTGTGGAAAAACTTGAAAAAACATCTGATCGTCAGACATTTTCTCCAAAAGTTGTCTACGATCTCGATTCAATTGTATTTGAAAAAGGAAATGAAGGAGTTTCTTTTCCAGTTTATGGAAAAAAAATCGATTCAACTCGAGAATTATTATTTGAAAGTCGTTTCGAAAGTGGAAATTTACGAAGAGCCACATTGGTATTCAAAATAATAATTATTTTTATTGAATTTTTTTCTAAATTCAGATTGGTCCAACACATTATGAATTAATTTTAACACCAGATCTCAATCAATTGAGTGAACATTATCAATGGTTCTTCTTCCAAGTATTTATATATTTTATTTTAAAAAGAAAAGTTTTATTTTATCAGGTTTCAAATATGAGAAAAAATGTGAATTATACGTTTGAAATAGTGAATTGTTTAAAATCAACTTCAATGTACAGCCAAGGAATGCAACCAGTTATGTTTTCAACATTAGATTGTTCCGATGGTTGGAAAAGAACTGGGCATAATGTTTGTTATTATCGAAATTTGTACTCATCAGATGCTGGTAATGTTGATGAAAAAAGTGGAGAAGAAAAGAAGAAAAGGTTTCGAAAAATAAATTAAAATCAGAAAAAAAAATAATATTTTATAGAACGTTTTATTCTATACGTTTTGATATATCGTTTCCAAAAAATGATGATGTTTGTTACTTGGCTTATCATTTTCCTTACACATATTCGATTCTTAATGTTTGTTTGTTTTTTTTTGTAACATGCAATTAATTTTATTGATTTTTTAGACAAATATCTTCTCTTTGCGCAAAATTCAATTATCGGCTGTTTATGCAAGAGAAGATGTTATCGGTCATAGTTTAGCTGGAAATCCCATCAAGGTACTTTTTTAAAACATTTTTACACTAAAAAATTGAAGTTTTTATTTTTCAATTCCGGCAGTTCAATGTGGTTTTTTTGTTGAATTTTTGAAATAAAAAATTCCAGATGTTGACAATCACATCTTTGTCTCCGGCGGAAGAGATTTCAACAAAACAAGTAATTGTTGTGAGTGCAAGGGTTCATCCTGGGGAAAGTAATTCAAGTTGGGTGATGCAAGGAATATTGGAATCATTATTATGTGGAACAAGTAACGAATTGTATCGGTTACGAGAACATTTTGTGTTCAAAATCATTCCAATGTTAAATCCCGATGGCGTTATAAATGGATCTCATCGATGTTCCTTAGCTGGAATTGATTTGAACCGTGTATGGAATCGACCAAATGAAGCATTACATCCAGAGATTTATCATTCAAAAGCAATTTTGCAATATTTGGTATCATTTTTCTTTTCTTTTCTTTCTTTTTAATTGAAAAAGTTGAATTAAAGTGTGAAGTGTCTGGAAAAAAACCATTTGTATTTGTGGATTTACATGGTCATTCAAAAAAATGGGATTGTTTCTTATTTGGAAATAATGTAGCCGAATCATGGAGAAAAGAAGATATCAGTGAAGGATATGATGAAGAAGAACATTTAGCATTGCCAAGAGCAATGGAACAAGTTTGAAAACTAATGATTTTTCGAACGAATTCCAATATTTGTTTCAGACTTGTGCCGGAAAATTCAATCTCTCCGAATGTAAATTTTCTATCACACGAACAAAAGAATCATCAGCTAGAGTGAATATTTGGCGACAGTTTGGGGTTTCGACAGCTTATACACTTGAATGCACATATTGCGGGTTTCAATTGCCACCAAATAAAGGATATCAAATTTCAATAAATGATTTAAAAGAAATTGGAAGAGATTTGTTATATTCGTTTTTGGAGGTATTCGTTTAAGTGAAGATTTAAAGAAAAAATTGATTATTTTAGATGTCAAATAAATAGGAGTAAATTTAGTCACAAATGCATTTAAGCTTCTTCTCTTATTTTTTTCTTAATAATATTGCAAGTGAAGTGATAATTGACCAATAGATCTCATAAATTTCATTATGTTTTTCTAGTAATAAATAAAAATAGAAATAAAACATTTTATTCAATAAATAACCCGTTTATAGATTAAATAACCGTAAAAATCTGCGATATTTTAAGTTATCATCTTCTGCGATTGAGTTGCATGAAATTTGTTTTATCACAAAAAGGACAAATTCCAGTTAATGATGGAAGTGTAAGAGAAAGCAAAGGAAGATAAAAGAATGTTGAGAACAACCAGCTGACAATTGAAATGACGACAAGAAATATTCCAACTTGATAAAATGCATGAGTCTGAGCTGGAAGCATTGAAGCACCAGCAAGAAATGATGTGAAAGCAGCCAAAGTGACTGGTCCGACGCCTTTTGACGTTGCCTCACGAATTCGATGATCAGAACAGCCAGACGATGGCAAAGCAGCACCATAATGAAGAGTATAATCAAATGAAAGACCAACAACTAGGACCAGAATAACAGCTTCGAGAACACCAAGAACCCATCCAAGCATCGTCACAATTGCTGATGATGTACAAATAACACCTCCGATCGTTATCACAGCTGTTATAGCCTTGAATTATTTATTTAAGTGGTTGTTTGAAAAAATGTCAAATAGGCATAAGTGTTTTGAAAAAAAATAGTTTTACTACAGTACTTTTGTTTCGTTACGAGACCAGAAGCATATAGTTAAAAAGGATTTTCAGCTTAAATTAAAATGTTTACCTGAAATTTTAGCTGAATAAACGCGAAAATTGCAACGAAAAAAATCGATCCAATAACAGAGCTCAAACAATCAGAAACAATCGAATTTAATAAATCAAACCTGAAAATGAAGTGAGAAAAAAGTGGATTTTTTCGAAAAACTTGCTCCTCCTCCTCCTCACCAAGTTGACATGAGCCACCATTCTGGAGCCCACCAACCACCATTTGGTTTCGTTTGTTGCAACAATTGAAAAGCTGTCGTCAACTTGGCAAAACGATGATTATATTTCAAATGAGTCGGCAACATTGCCGTGTAACCAACCAACGCAAAAGTGTTGTTATCAAAAATCGGTGTGTCGTTGTACGACGTTGATAGAAACGATGTGGAATTTCGAAGACAAAAATCGAGATAATTGTCGGAAAACAGTGGATGCGAAATATTGCAGCACAAGAATCCCGTTGAACAATGATATTGATTCGACCAATCAAGAAATCGTTCAGGCCAAAACTTATTCGGATGCTCAATGAATGGAAGACTTCGAATTCGATGTAACTCATTTGCCAAGTTTTTCACATTTCTTGGTGTTGATAATTCAAAAAATGGATCGGATCTTAATATCGATTTTATCTTTTTTAATCGATTTTTCAAATTAATTTCCGATCAAACCTTAACGGCGTTGTTGCATTGGCTTGAAATGTTGATGTTGAATAAATTGGCTCAACTCCCCAAACTAATCGAGATGTTAACGGCAGCGCAATTTTGTCAGCAACAAATTCAAAATTCTTTTCCGCATTGTTATCGTACCTTGAAATTGATTTTTCTCTTTTTTCTTTTAAATTCAAACTTCAAACCATTCATGAAGATTATCTGATGTGAATAATTGAAGAGGATTATATTCAGGAAGATGAAGCCCTTCATATGTTATTGCTGCTCCACCAATTGCAATTATGCTCAATAATGAAATAAATAAATATCTTCCCTGAAAACAATTTTCAAGCCGAAAAAAATTATTGAATTTGACATTTGAATAATCAAAAAAACCTGAACAAGAACATGTGGAAGTAGAACATACATTAAATGTGAAATTATTGATTGAAATGGTAATTTTGGCCACAGTAAACAATTTAAATATCTTTTAAAAAAAATTATTTTTTTTTTTAATTTAAAAAAAATTAATAAAAATACCTGTGTTGAATTAATAAAAATGCTGGAAGAAATGAAATGATCATGAAATAATTGAAAATAACTGTAACACCAGCAAATAAACCAAAACATCTGAAAAAAAAGTCACATTTTCGCTGAAAAGAAAAGAAAAAAAATTCAAAATTTTGTTACCTGAAAACGATAACATTCGAAGTTATATTTATAAAAAATGGAACAATTGTTGAAAAACAAGTAAGAAACATTGTAAATGAAGTATGCGTCATAAACTTCAAAAAAAAAATGTTTTTTTTTGTTTGTTAAATTAAAAAAAAATCTTTAATTACAGTATGAAATGTTTCCTGATTAAGATGAGACGGAAAATTTGATCTTAATAGAAACGCGTCATCCGCTCCAATCGCAATCAATAAAACAAATGTAACCAAATTCAAAAGTGGAAATTCGTCGGTAAATAATCCATAAATCCCCAATGCTCCTTGAAAAAAAAGAAAAAGTTTTTTCTTCTTTAATTTTCAGCTTCAAAAATATTTACCAAAAACTGAAAAAGCCAATAATAAAATAACAACAAAAGCATATAAAATTGATTGTGAATGAATCGCAACAACCGGAAAAAAAAAGAAAAATTTAAATTTGAAAAAAAAAAGGAAAAGCTCACCAACATGACAAGTAACGCGGCAAGAATTGCCAGAAGAGAATCTTGAAGAGCTGCAACCAATAATCGATCGCGCTTCACATCCATCAAAATTCCTGAAAACGTTTCTTTTCCTTTCTTTTTTCTTTCAAATCGATAAGAAAAACCTCGAAGTTTAAAATCACTTCTTTTCGAATAATCAATAATTGAATGTTCAAGATCATCATAAAGAAGAACGTCAATCGGAATATTCTGGGTGACATATCCGGTCAATGTGAAAACTGGTAGAAATGTGTTAACAAGAAATGGGGAAACATCACGATTTTTCGGTAAAATTCGATAAAATAAATCATAAATCATTTGTGATGAGCAAGATTCAGGAACTTCTGGAAGTTTTTTTTTTTTTTTTTAATTTTAAAATAAAATTAATATTCACTTTTACATAAATGACATTTTCCATTGCATTGTTCAGTTTTACAATGAAGAATATATTTTCGATGCTTCCAACATTCGTCAATAATTTTCCGAACAAGTGGAATATCACTTGAATCTAATTTGGAACAATTCACTCTTAAATTTGGCGAAATACATGCGAACATATTGGCAACGCTCCAAACATTTCGATATGGAGTAAAAGCATCAAAACGTGATAATTGCTTCAAAATATTTGATTGAAGCCCGCATAATTTATTTAAGAAATTTAAACTATAAATTTCATTATAATTATCGACTTCAATTATAAACTGGGATAAATGATCCACTGCAAGATATTTTTCTTTTTTTTGAATTTTCCTTGAAAAAAAAAATAGAAAAAAACCGAACTTAATGGAATTGGAGAATCATAACAAGCAACCTGATTAATTGCTGATAATAAATTATCAGCCCAGCTTCTTTTTGTTCGATGATTTGTTGATAATGGTTGACGAGAAGAAGCTTCGATTGGTCGAGGATTCGAAAAATCAATTCGATTTGTGAACATCAACTTCGATTGAATTCGAGCCCACGCCAATCGAGCACCAGAAAGATTTGTGTCTTTTGTGTCGAATCCCTGTTTTAATTTTAAAAAATTTTCAAAATTCGTCTTAAGCTTTTTTCGTTTTGAATTTGAATGAAAAACATGAGAAAACCGGCCTGATGTGCCGAAAAATGTTCAACACAAATCTTTGAAAAAATTGTTGCAGATTTTCAATTCATAAGCCGAAAATCTTTTTTC
Source organism: Caenorhabditis drosophilae (assembly GCA_963572285.1). Classification (NCBI taxonomy): domain Eukaryota; kingdom Metazoa; phylum Nematoda; class Chromadorea; order Rhabditida; family Rhabditidae; genus Caenorhabditis; species Caenorhabditis drosophilae. The sequence goes on along the minus strand of OY751561.1, from coordinate 6,340,300 downwards.
TTTCTTCTTTTTTTTCATCGAATTTCGATTATTTACAAAAACTTTGAAAATGTTTGCAGCCAAGAAAAAAAATTGAAAAAGAAAGAAAGAAAGGAAATGAGGCAAACAAGGTCGGCTTTTTATTATTTGAATTCTCATTGAAAATGTAAAAATCCAATAAAAATTCATAAATAACGGATGACGGATCAGCCGATTTTATTATCGAAAAATAAGATGAAAACCGAACAATGTGAAAACACTTTTTCTTACGAAAAGTTTGTATTTTTTATAATAAAAAGTAATTTTCTCGATTTTTAATTCAAAATTTGCCAAAAAAACCCAACAATTTTAGCTTAAAAATGAAAAAAATTAAAAAAAAAATTTTTTTTAATTGAAAAATTTAAATTAAGAACGAACCACTTCAGCATTTTGAGATAATCGAATTGGAAAAAAATATAATAAAATAGCTGGTAATAAAGTTGTGATCAAAAACGGACCAATCAGAAATACAAATGGATGTAAATATATTTGTCGAGTATAAATTTTGGTGAGGTGCATTGTTGAGAACGAAATATTTTCAATTTCCAACAGATCGACCCGATATATACATTCAACGTCGTTTCCAATCCGTTGAGAAAATCGGATTGAAATCGAAAGTTTTGTTGAAAATGAGACGCAGGTAGTGAAAGATGAGGACAATAAAGTGAATAAATTGTTCCATTCGTGTTTTCGCACTATTTTTTCCCAGTTTTCAATTTTTTTAGCTTTTATAACGATTTTTTTTTTCAATCGGTTTTTTGTGGGATTTTTTTTTCTTTAAACAATGTGAATACTTTGAAATATTAAAACTTTGAAATTATACAAATAATATTTCAATTTTTAAAAAATTTCAAAAACGAAAATTAATTTAAACAAAGATTCAAGTGAAAGTTTGATTGGTTTTTTTCTATTACTTTTTTGTATTTTTAAATACAGAAACAGGTTATTTATTCATCCAATCTAAAATGTTCGAAATTTCCTAAGATATTCTCGATTTTATTTTATAACTGAAATAAGTTTTTATTGACTTTTTCTTGTTTTAATTAGTTTTATTGTATATTATTTAGAATATTAAATTGGAACTGTTTTTGAAAATAATTTGTGCTTTTTTTGTTCATTTTTTTATTTTGTTTGAAATATATATTCTACATGGCAGCTAAATAACAATAAAAACCTTTTAGTTTTAATATTTTATGACAGTTTTCCCTCGTCCACTTAATCGAGAAACTTTCTCATATGCTTGTTCCATGTCATCAAATTGGAATACTTTTTCAACGATGGGATTAATCTGAAAAAAAAGTGTTTACGATGAGAATTAATGTCTTTTTTGATACTTTTTTTTCGTCTGCAAATGCTGACAATTGTTGTAAACAATCTGAACTGGGCATGAAAAATGCATAAGAAAACCATCTTCCACGTAAATGACTCTGAAAAAAAATGTTTGATTGGTTGAAAATAGCTTTAATGTTAAAAGTTATTAATTAATTAATATAATTACCTGAAATGATCTTTCAAAATGTTTTGAAGCTGTTGTTATTAATCCAAAAATAATCCCATTTTTATCAATATCTTTCATTAATGGACTGACAATTGAAACATGTACACAATTTCTCCAAACTCCCATAACCTGAAAAAGCTTTAAAATAAATAAAATCAAAATGTGTTAAATTGTACATTATCACTCCATTTTGCAAGAGAAGAATCAACTGTATCAAGAACAACTTCAAATGGTGCATGACTGATTAATTCATCGGTTACTGTTGGTGATGCATAATCAATTGGGATAGCGCCAAGTTTTTGAACTTGCTCAAAACTATAAATAAACATTTAATTAAAAAAACTTTATTTATTTTTAAATGTTTTTTACCTATCTTTTGAACACGTCGCAACAATTTTTTGACAACCCCATGCTTTTAAAAGTTGAATAGCCATACTTCCAACACCTCCAGCTCCTCCATGAATTAACACTCTTTGATCTAATAATGAAATTTCTTTAAAAAATATAAATTTAAAATTACCTTTCGCGTTATTTTTATTAACTCGCGCTACTTTAAAGGCTGAATATGCTGTACTAGCAACATAAGGTAAAGCTGCAGCTTCTTCAAATGATAATTGTGTTGGTTTTTTTGCGCAAAAATCAGCATCTGTTACTACATATTCAGCATGTGTGCCAGGTAAAATAACTGGAACAACAGCAATCACCTATAAAATTTAGTTTGAAACTAACGTAAAGGTATTTAACTAAGGCTTAAAAAAACCTCATCACCAGGAGCTAAATTATGAACATTTCCTCCGACGGCTTCAACTACAGCTGAACAATCTCGTCCTGGAATTAGTGGAAATCTTGAGGCATCAATATTACAAGTTGCTAATTGTTTCCATTTTCCTAATAATTCTCGACCATAACCTTGTGACATTTCAACGTCAATTGGATTAACACTTGAAGCCTTTATAAATTTTTTATTTTTTTAACTTTAATAATCAAATCAAATATACTTTCACCCTAAGCAAAACTTGTCCCGGTTTGTTGATTATAGGAATTTCTACTTCTCCTATTTCAATTCCTTGACCATTTTTTGATATCCAGGCTTTCATTGTATTAGCTTTTGATGAAAGCGTTCTTTTCATTATAAAACGACCCAAAACCATTCTGAAAATAAAAAGTTCATTTTCATCATTTTAAACTATTAAATTCCTTAATTTTTATTTTCTTGACTAGAATATCGTAAGGTTCTGTGCAGAGTGTGCAAACACAACGATAGTTAACTGCACTAGTCATCTTTTCAAAACGATAAATATTCATTTTAATATCTTTTTCTACTTTAAAAATTATTTCTCTGTATTTCAGATTGCAATATTAGTTATTCAGAAATATGTCTTCACAACCACCATCATCAAACTCTGGAAATAAAGCACCACCACAAGCTATGGAAGTAGAAGAATCTCTCGATGAGGAAATTCTTCGAATGTCGACAGATGACCTCAAAAGTCGTACTCATCTTCTTGAAAATGAAATAAGAATCATGAGAAGTGAAGTTCAACGTATTAATCACTCAGCTCAAACTTTAAAAGATCGAATTAAAGAAAATACTGAGCGTATTAAGGTTTTTTAAACATATCCAAACAGTATTTAATTAAATTAATTTCAGGTAAATAAAACCTTGCCATACTTAGTTTCGAATGTAGTTGAATTGTTGGATCTTGAAGATAATCAAGAAGAAGAAGGAGCAAATGTTGATTTAGATGCTCAAAAAACAAAATGTGCTGTTATCAAAACTTCGACGAGAGCGACTTACTTTCTTCCTGTTGTTGGTCTTGTTGACCCAGATGAGCTAAAACCCGGCGATCTGGTGGGAGTTAATAAAGATTCCTATTTGATTCTGGAAAAACTACCAGCTGAATACGATTCTCGTGTAAAAGCTATGGAAGTTGACGAACGTCCTACTGAACAATACGCTGATATCGGAGGATGTGATAAACAAATTCAAGAATTGATCGAAGCTGTTGTTTTACCAATGACACATAAAGATCGTTTCATCAATTTGGGAATTCATCCTCCAAAAGGAGTTTTGATGTATGGACCCCCAGGTGAGTTATATATTATTCCAAATTGATTAATTTTACATGCTTCATAGGTACTGGTAAAACAATGATGGCAAGAGCAGTTGCTGCTCAAACAAAATCAACATTTTTAAAATTAGCCGGTCCACAACTTGTTCAAATGTTTATTGGAGACGGTGCTAAATTAGTGCGAGATGCATTTGCTTTGGCAAAAGAAAAAGCTCCGGCAATTATTTTCATCGATGAGTTGGATGCGATTGGTACAAAGCGTTTCGATTCTGAAAAAGCTGGAGATCGTGAAGTACAAAGAACAATGTTAGAACTTTTAAATCAATTAGACGGATTCCAACCAAATGATGAAATCAAAGTAATTGCTGCTACTAACCGTATTGACGTTCTCGATCCTGCTCTTTTACGTTCTGGACGTCTTGACAGAAAAATTGAATTGCCACATCCAAATGAAGATGCTCGTGCTAGAATTATGCAAATTCACTCGAGAAAAATGAATGTCAAGTAAAAAATTGACCCTCGGAATTATCTTCAATTTATTTTCTTTTCTTTTTTTTAGCAAAGATGTCAATTTCGAAGAATTAGCAAGATGTACAGATGATTTTAATGGAGCTCAATGCAAAGCAGTTTGTGTTGAAGCGGTATTGTTAAATATTTAGTTTATCAAAATGCATTATATTTTTTTTGCAGGGTATGATTGCATTGCGTCGTGATGCTACCGAAATATTGCATGAAGACTTCATGGACGCTATTCTTGAAGTTCAAGCCAAGAAGAAGGCATCACTCAATTATTATGCTTAATTTAAAACTTCCCCGGTTTTTTCCCCATTTTAATGATTGTTTTTAATTTATTTGAAACAAAAAAAAGTTTTCGTATGATGTGTATAAATTACAAATTGAATTTCATAAATTTATAAGAAACAACAAGGAATGTGACAGTTCAAATTTAAACTAATTGCTAAAGTTCATATGAGATTAAACAAAAATTGATAAGAACAACTCCGTATTAGACACATTTTCACAGAAAATACTTATGGTCAAGTTTTAAGGCTGATTTGAATTTTATGAATTTGCAATCGATATATGAATTGGAAAATCACGGAAAATAGTTTTATTCAATTGTCTGACAGCAGCTGCTGCTTTTTCTGAATCTCTGCACGCCAACATACATTCGCCAGTCAATTCGCCATCCTCTCCTCGACGAATTCGAATTGAGTTTTGTATTGGATCAAAATCTTTGAACAAAATCATCTGAATTTTTGTTTTCAAAATGATTTCAATTGAAAACGAAAAAAAAACAACGAACCACTTCTTCAAGAGTTACATCTTGAGGAAATCCACTTCCCATGATAACTGTTCCCTTAGGTCCAATTGTGTTGGCAAAATCAACGTTTGCTTTATTCAATTCAGCCGTTTGTAATCGATTCATTCGATCTCCATGAAAATTTCCCCTTCCTCCAAACATTCCTCTGCCACCACGGAACGATCCACGATAGTTCATCATGGGTGGAATTTGACCAGTTGAAAAGAAACCAGAATGATGTGGCATCAATGGTGGATACATCATTCCACCTCTTCCGCCCATCATTCCAGAATTCGGTTGAAATCCTTGAGAAGGAAATGAGGATCCTCTTGATGGCATCATTGATTGAATCGGATGTGAACCATTCATTCCATTTGAAGTTGGTGGAAGTGTCATAGTTTTTGGAATAGGTTGATTATTAAAGAATTTCAATGGATTTTTCTTATCCACTTCTCCCTAAAATATTATTTTTTTTAGAATATAAATTTACTATTAAAATACTTTGAGCTCTTCTGATTTGCTTTTTTTTTCAAAACCATATCGATCTTCAATTTTAAGAATTTCATCAGCTTTTTCATTTGTGATGTAACACATTCTGAAAAAATTCTTTTAAAATAATTTAAAAATTCTTCAATTTTTTATACCGAATTGTTCTTCCAGCACACAAAGATCTTATGCTGAATGCTCGTTCCATTAAACTTTCGCTAGAAAATTCAGCGACCCATCGATCTGATGCATTTCCATCGGCATAAAATGTTCTTGTTAATTTTGCCGGTTTAACTTTTTCCGAAAACCATCTGAAAACGTTTTTCAATTGAATTTTAACCAAAAATAATTGTTTTACTCGATCAAATCTTCTTCTTTTATTCTGAATGGAACATTTGTAAGCTGCAAACACCATCTGGTTGGATCTGTATGATTTCTTCTTCCATCTCGATCAGGACTCATTGATCGTCTGCGCTTTCTAATTGGACTTCTGCTGTTTCGCCTCCTATCTGGGCTTCTTCTTCTTGGACTTCGTCTTCTAGGACTTCGACTTCGACTTCTGCTTCGTCGTCTTCTTCGATCATCATTTGCTGTTAAGCTGGTAGTTGCGACTGGAATTCCTTCGACCGCTTCATCGAACTCCGCTTTGCTTGATTTTCGAATTTTGATACCCTGCTCTCCGTCTCTTTTAAGTAATGACCAAAAATCTTCATGACTATCCAATCGAATCAATGTATGAACATGAACACCTCCTGGACCGAATACGCATTTAGCTGATGACAATGTTAACGGAACTGATGGTCGAATGAATTCTTCTAATCCTGCTGGTCGAAGAAGATCAGTTGGTAATCTTGTTAGTTCAATATAAAACTTTTCATTTCTAAAAAAAATTAAATGTTTTTTTCAAATAATGTCACCAATTTAAAATCAATTTGTTTACACTGTGTCCATTAAGGGTTTTGGTGCTCCAAATGTTGGTAATGTCATTGTAGCTGGTCTTGAATTATTACTAGATGTTGGATTAACATTTGTGCCATCTCTTATAACATTTGAAATCAATGTTTTTCGTCCGTTGAATCTTTGTGTATCATTTATAACTGGTAGATTTGCAGTTTTTGATGGTTCTACTCTGAAATATCTAATCGTTTCGAAGAAGAAACAAATAATAAAAACCGTTTATATGATGAATCTCTCCATGATTCTGATTCAACATTTTCTTGACGATTATTCATATCCCTTGGTGCCCCAATCAAAGGTTTATTATCATAAATTTGTTGATATTGATTTTGTGAAGATCCATTTGTTCCATTTACTGGACTAAATAATTCAAAACTTGATCAAAAAATTCAAAAAAAGCGATTATTTTACCGAATTAATGAATTTGAAACTGAATAACTTTCAGGTTTTGGTGGTTTATTTTCAATTGTAACTTCTTGACTGTTTCTTAAACTTCTTGCATCAACAATTGGTCTTGAAAATCTTGACGAATTTACTGTTGGTTGATTATTTGGAAAACTTCTTTTTTGTTCAATAGGAGGCTGTCTTTCCGGTTCAGGAGGATGCTGAACGTTTAAGTAAAATGAAAACTCAGCGATTTGTTGAAAATTAATAAACCTGTGAGCCATTTCTCGAATATATTGGCGCATTATAATCATTACTTTTTTGTGGTGGGTATGAAGCTGAATATCCAGGTCGAGCAGCAAAAAGATTTGGTGCTCTTTCATTTGATTTGAATTCATTAGTTTGCCAATCATTAGATTTCCAATCTAAAATTCAACAAATTTCAAAAATTTCTTCTTATCAGATTTCGAATTTGATAACGATTATTTGATTTGTTTTTTATTTTCGAAAAGTTTCGATAATCAGCGTTTCAATTGTGAATAGAAAATGACTAAAAATAGTACCATTTTGGGGTGTGGGCTCAGGTTCTTGTGATGCAAATAGTCCGGTTCTGGCTTGTTCGATAACTGTATTCATTTCAGTTTTAGAGGAAAGAAATAGACGAATCTGAAAATTTTGAATGAAAAAAAAAATGAATCTACGTCATTAGGAATGTTTTTAGTGTCTTTTGAGCGTTTCAAAATGATTTTTAAATTAAAGAACAATTTAAATTTGAACAGAAACTGGATTTGATGGCGAAAAAATGTATTTTTCTTTTCAATTCAGGAAGCGATTTTTAAAAATTTGTTTTAGTCGACTGAATCTGACACGGAATCATTAAAAACTCAGATTTCGAGGAAATCTAATCAGACGACTAAAAGATCTATTTTATACTTTTCGTTATTTCGATTTATCAATCTAAACTTTAACGAAATTTAAAATTTGAATTATTAAAAAACAGAAGAAGGTAGAAATGTTCATGAATTGGAAGAACTTGCGAGTTAAAAAATAAACATGTATCTTTGACTTCTTCTGTAAAATTATCATATCGCGTTTAATCCCCATGATAGAAAATCAAATATGAACAATTATTTCTTAATGGACATTTTTCCCTTATCGATTTTTCGAAAATTAAACTGAAGATATTTCCCAAATATAAGAAAATTTAAATGAGTGAACATAATAAATAAAAAATCAACTTATTGTCCTTTCCCAAAACCAGTTAAATAAGAATAACTTCGAATAGACCAACAAAAAGATATATCATTAGCGTCGTTTTTTATCAAGTTCAAAATTTCACCAGAACAAGATCAGTGAAGAGAAAGGAAAACTGTAGTTGATGCTCAACAAAAAAGGGAAGCAAATACGACATAAAAATGAAGAGGATTTTTTCAAGAAGTTCTTTCCAGGCTGAATAATTTGCTGTTTTTGATATATTTTCAAAATAAATTTTGACAATCTTCTCGAAAAATTTGAAATGACTCTACGAACAGGTATTTTTTCAGTTCGCCGGAAAAGCTCACAAATTATCAGTTTGTTTTCACTACGTGTAAAAATCGGAAATTCAGGGTAAATCTTGAACAAATATCAATCATGAATTATTTCAGATCGTGTGAAACAAACAGAAAATATGTTTCCTAACAAAAAATTGATTTCCTACAAAAAACATTTAAAACGAAACGATGAAAAAAGAAATTAAATGAAGGTGAAGAGAGAAAATCTGAAAACAGTTCAGGTTGCAATTAATTCTGCGAGGATAGTGAAGTCTCAATGAAGCTTTCAAAGAGGCTCAGAAAGGATAGGATAACTACACAATATTCTTCAAAAATATAACTTGGCTTCAGTTATTCCCCAGATTAATTTTTAATATTTAAACTTCCTTTCACTTATTTTGAATCTGATTTACTAATCAGACAAGTTGAAAACTGATTTCAAGCATTTCTGTCGCGAAATCGCGCGAAGCATAAATTAGATTTTTGACATTTCAGAACATAAGCGTTGCCTAGTTCGAATTTTACTCAGAGATCAGATAGGTGTAATTTTCTGCAACAGGACTTGTTTCAGATTTTTGTGTAATATGATTGCAAATAACCAAACCACATTTTTATCGTTATTTCAAACATCTCTTTTTTTGAGATTGTTTAATGATAGGTTTTTTACACGACACCTTACAAAACCCCAAATCAGAGATTTCTAATTTAATTCCTGATAGGGAAAATCCAGTATATCAACAAGTGCAACTTGTATTTTGATTTTTCAGTTTAGCTATATTTTTCAAACAAAAAAAATCGGATATTGGTTAACAATAGATCACGAAAAAAAAATTCGAAAAACTCATCATAAACACTGCTTATTTTATAAGGCTAATTTTCGGAAGCTTTCAGAATAGAGTTTAAATCTGCAACGTCAATCGATTGAGATTTTAAATTATTAAAATTTCAGGTGACGGGTAAAAGTTGTAAAAACCATTAATTGTCATTAAAAATTGTAAAAACATTAAAAACCATTACTACAAACCTCTGATCCATGAATTTGCAATCGATCTCTTCTCATTGCTTGACGAGCGTCCTCATCAGAAGCAAATCCAACAAAAACATCACCTTCAGGTCCTCCAATAATATGTACGGCTCCATCTGGGATTTTTAAACCCGCGAAAAACGCGCGCACATCAGAAGCCGCCGCAGATAGGGGTAAATTTTGTAGTCTTATGATAACAGACATTTTAAAACATAAAAAAACTGAAAAATCGGCCTTTTAGTAAACGAAGTTGAAAATAATCAGCTTGCGATGTATTGAAATACGCCGAACAACGCCGATGAAAAGTGAATGTCGAAGAAAATAAAAAAGCACGCACCGCGTGACCGCAACGCCTGTGACATAACACAAGCTCGCCCCACTGACACTTTCTTATATTTCAATCATGAGCGAATTCTTGCGGTTTTAAGAGAATTAAAAGTTTATTAAAGAAATATATTATTTTATTATTTAATTTTTTTTTCATTGATTATATGATTAAACAATATGCTAAATTGCTTGTTTTAAAAAATCACAAGCCAAGATCGTTACAAATCACAACAGCTACGGTAAAAAATATATCGTAAAAACAAATTTCAAAAGTTAATTAAAGTTCAGTGCTTATTCAAGCGAAAAGAATCAAAAAAACAAAACAAGAAAATTAGCGTTTCACCAAGTTTTCTTGAAAACCTAAAATTGTGGCCTAAATTATTCGATGCAGAAGTAAATGCGGGATTTGAAAAGGTGAATTATTTTTTTTGAAAAAAAGTTATCTGGATTTTTAAAGCTTGACGAATTACTTAATAGTGGAGCAAAATGGGAAATTATTGAAAAACGTGGTAGTTGCATTTCAAATTTAGACATAATCGAGGATTATTTCGATGCGAAACATGGAAGAATTCTTATTCTTACTGGCGAATTTCTCTACAATAAATGGCTACGACCTGGTTGCCCTGTATCGCTGTGTGTTATAAAAGAAGATAATCATTTAAAAGTTTTAGCAGAATGTTATGTATCATCAGTGATAAACAACACAATAAGAGTGAGAAAAAAAATAATTTTAAAATTATTATAAAAAAGTTTCAGATAATATGCAATGAAATATCGTTCACTGGAAGACAAAATTCGAAATATTTAATAATGCCATCAAGAAATCAAGGTTCTATCAATACATTACAAAATTTGTTAAAGTAAGATTCTACAAATTAATAAATTAAGGATTATTTTTTTTTAGAAACCCTGATCTTCTTTCAAGTGATAGCATACATCTTGTTAACCTCGCTTATAGATCAACACCAATGCCGTCAATTCATGGTATTTTTCAAGTTTTTGCCTGTTTTCAATATTCATTTCAGATAGAAAAATAAAAACATTGTGCGATAGTTTTAACGAGAGTCAAGTTTCTGCAATTTCAGCTGCTTTGAATCAAAAAAGAAATTTGTTATGCATACAAGTAATTTCATTTCTTAAATCACAACAAGTTCACTGAAAATGTTCAATTATTTTCAGGGTCCTCCAGGAACGGGAAAAACTCGTGTCATTGCTGAATGCGTGTCGCAATTAATTGAAAAACGAAAACGTGTATTAGTTTGTGCTGCAACTCATGTTGCAGTAAAAAATGTCATAAATGCAACAATAACTCAGCTTCAACAAAAAAATAGTCAAGAAAATATTAATAATTGTAAAAAATATTTAAGTTAATATAAAATTATTCTAAAACTCCTTTCAGGGATGACTAATTTATCCGAAAGACATGATGAGCTAAGTGATCATCCAGGTTTTAATAAATTGGAAAATATGAATTCACAATTAGTATGAAAATTTATTTAGTTTAATTCAATAAAATGAAAATTCAGAGTAAAATGCTAAAATCTTCAGTAGAATGGGAAAGATTAAAAAATTCAATTAATCATGTTAAAAATGACTTTCTAAAGGTTTTAAAAATAAAAACAATAATAAAATTTAAAAGTTGAAGGATATTTTCAAAAGTAAAAGAGTGATTTTTGCAACCCTTACCACGTCGTTCATTCAGAAACTTCCGTTATTTGGTTGGAAGGCCGAAGTCATCATTATCGGTTTATTGTTAAAATTAAAATTTAATTTTAGAAAATAAAATACAGATGAAGCTGCACAATGCACGGAACCAGCCACGTGGATTCCCGTTCTTACAACAAATTCATGTAAAAAGTTGGTATTAGTTGGAGATCAAAAACAATTACCGGCTGTTCTCATATCAGAAACGTAGCTTTGAAAAATTATTTTTAATAATTTAATAACAATTGAAGGGCAAAGAAGAATAATTTAAATGTGTCACTAATGGAAAAACTCGCTAAAGATTTTCCAAAAAGTAATATAAATATTTTATTAAATGAGCAACACAGGTTGGTTTTTTTGGCAAAAAAAATCTAAAAAATTAAATTTAGAATGAACAAAAAAATTATGAAATGGTCAAATGATGTTTTTTACGATTCTCAGCTCAAGACACATCCATCTGTAGCTAATATCACCTTAAATGATATTTATCCAGTTTTAAAACATGAATCAGCTTTAAATCTACCAATTTTAATGATAAATATGGATAAAAAAAATCAAAGATCAAGAGAAAAATCAAAAGAAAAATCATTTGTAAATAATGGTTTATAATTAAATAATTTTCAAATTAAATTCAAATATTTTCAGATGAAGTTGAAATGGTTTGTTCATATGTAAAAGGTTTAATTGAAGCCGTAGGTGTCAATACAAAAGATATCGCAATAATTTCGCCATATTTTTCACAAGTTTTTAATTAAAAAAAAGTTAAATTGCCCTTTTAAAATCTTTCTCGTTTCAGATTGAAATATTAAGAAATAAAATTTGCTTTGAAAATGTGGATATCAATACAGTTGACGCGTTTCAAGGACAAGAAAGACAAATTATCATTTTCTGTTTGGTTCGCGATAATTCTGCTGGTTTGATATTTTCTTCTAAAAATTTACAAAAAACATTATAAATAAATTAAAGGTTCAATTGGTTTTCTGGAAGAAACACGAAGATTAAATGTAGCTGTGACAAGAGCAAAACGGCAATTTGTTCTCATTGGAAGTGCAAAAATGATGATAGAAAATAAACATTTATCAAGTTTATACCAGTGAGTTTTTATAAATTCTTTTCAAATTTTAGTTTAAATTTTAGGTACCTCAATGACGAAAAATCAGTTTTTGGTCCAGATCTTTTAAAAGAATTTGATTGTTTAAAAACTAAAAATAAATAAAATCATCAAAAAACCCAATGAAATGTCTTATTTCTATGTTAAACACATTTTGATTCGACTTCTTTTGAAATGTAGGATGTCAACTAAGCAAACAGTATTTTTCATTATTATAAAAAAGAAAAAAAATTAAAAACTAAATAGTTAATTATAAATTACAACCGGCACAAACGTCAGTATGTTTTAATATAATTAATAATTAAACAAACTGAAAAAAAAGTTCCCTTGTTTCTAATTGAAATCGAATTGTTTGAATTAGTAAGGTCGTCTTTGCTGGTTAACGATTTCAACCTTTTTTTCAACTTTTTCTAATTAAGATGAGAAAATATGAAATAACCGTGGCAAATTGTCGTGTGATTTTTTCTGTTCCCTATGTTATGAATTTTGAAAAAAAAAATAGAAAAGACGAACATTGATTGCCTGCTAAAACGATAATTGTTAGTTTCATTTTCCAATTTTTTTTTCTCATTTTAAATCCATTTATTTTTCTTGTTGTATTCATTTGGTTAAGTCGACTGGAAATTGTAATAGTAGTGAATTTATTGAAATGAGAAAATGGCACAGGAATGACATTATCGAACAAATACTAATTGATTTCATTTTTAATACTGATTTCATATCTTTTTCCAATCAATCAATCATTGAGCTGCTTTAGGTTGTTGAAGTTTTATCTTCATCTTCATCTTCGTCATTTGATATTGTCGTTTGGGAATCTTTAACATTTGATTTTCTTAAAAAAACAAAAAATAATAAACCTGAATTCTCAAGTCGAACTCTTTTATGTTTTGTCCTTCGATTTTGAAACCAAACTTTAACCTGAAAATAAAATTAAACGAATGTGAGAAAAATACTTTTTTTTTAAATTTTTTGGTAAGCAGCATTTATTGTATATTTATTGTATTTGTATCATCTTCATCATTGAGCCAACCATGTGTACATATATTTCATTGTGTGTACTGTAGTTTGACAATGTTTCGAATAATAGCACTCGACACAAGCTCACCAACTACAACGAGGATTAATGCACATCGAGCAATTGGTGTGCTAAGTTGTGATCAAATAATATATTTACAGATCGAGAGAAACAATAAAAAGGACACGCTTTTATGAAAAAGCGACAACTCATTTATTTGTATTAATTATAAGGAAAAGACATAAAGAAGTTACCTTTTTCCTTTTTTTTTCTTTTTTTTTAATTTAAAAATAATAAAAAATTAAAAAAAAAACCTGAGTTTCAGTTAAGGATAATTTTGATGCGAGTTGTTTTCTTTCATTTCCCACAACATAATGATTGCCTTCAAATGCTTTTTCAAGTGAAATCAATTGTGACGCACTAAAAGCTGTTCGTATCCTTTTATTCTTTCGTAACGGTTGCAAAAATAAGCCGGCGGTGACGTCTCCTTAAAAAAGGAAAAAAAAATCGTAAATGAAAACAGAAAAAAATCATCAAACCGAATTGTGCAGCTGTTGAGTTTTGTAATATTTCCAGCCAAGAATGTGACCATGATTGTCCGGATGATTCGCCCATTCCAGATAGAAATGGATTTGTGCACGCCATCTGAAGAATTTTTTGAAAAAATGTATTTTTGAATTTGCAAAAATCACTTGAACATGAGGTAATAAAACGTCAAAATATGAAAGTGTTTGAGCAAGTGGCTCGTCTTTTGATTTTTCTTCAATGTCGTCATCGTTTGGCTCTTCTGATTCTTCGTCTTCTTCTTCTTCTTCTTCTCTTCTCTGAATTAAATTTTTTATTTTATTTAAATTAATAAAAATCCTCTCTTTTTTTCCTTCATTTTAAAATTTTCAAAAAAAAAAATAATAAAAATACCTGAACTTTTTTGGTTGTTTCTTGTTCATCTTGAGAATGCTCAACTAATCTCTCAACCGAAAATTTGAGAGTCATTATTGTTTTAAGTGAATAATAGAATTATTTCTTGAATATTCAACTAAATGCTTCGCCGCCTCAAATGTCATTTTCTCAAACGAGACGTGGGGGCGGAGCCAAGAGATGATGAACCAATTGGAAAATTGGGGGGGTGGGGGCTGGGAGGAGTCGAAAGAAATTTCTCATTGACCGTATCGGAATTCTAATCCGTTTCAATAAATAAATTGAATGCTTTCTTTTGCTATTTCTTCACAATTTTTTTTTGTTTGCTCTTGTTTTCGAATGAAAGTCGATCGGTATTCAATGTTGTTAAACTATCCTTATTTGATGATATTTATTGAATAAAAAGAACAAAAAAAAAATAAATAAAAAACAATTTTAAAGAAATAAAAGTTGAAAAGATTGTGAAAAAGCCGAAAAACAACAAAAATAAAATCAAAATCCAAAGAAAAAACAAAAATATTGAAAGAATCAAATTTTAATTTCATCATACTGCGTATCCAAAATAAGTCGATACTCAGCGAATATGAAACAATTTGTTTTCAGTTTCTTTTTTTTTTCTAAATTTTAAAAATCTTTTCTTTATTGAATAAAAGTACTGTAATGATGTCGGTAAATTTGAATAATTTTAGGTTTTTTTTTTGTTGAAAAATCTCATAAATCATTTGAATTCATTTCATCTAAAAATTTATTATTATTATTATTCTGAATCAAATTTTGTTTGATGTAGAAAATGTGTTTAAAATCTGACAAAAAATGGCATTTTTTGTTCACTTTTTTTCTTTTCCTTTTTCATCACAATATGTCTCGTTACTTTTTCAGCTAATATGTAATTACAACCATTTGTTCATAGTCGTTTGACAATGTTTATTTGGTGAAGAGGCGATCCCCCCCCCTCTCCTTTTCTCCGTTTTTGTTTCCTTGAAATTGGGCTTTCTCGTCGCGTCGTCAATCTGGTCGTCGCTTTGTAACACAATATCGCTTCGACACAGGTGAAGCTCTAAATTTTTGAGAGGAATAGAGATGGTTGAAGCTTTTTTCTGAGCTTATTACTAATCGGCAACACATGCAAACAAACCATTATGGATTATGACAGGGTTATGTAATTGAGCTATCTATTGTTATTGTCGGCGGGGAAATTTTCGAATAAATTGAACAAAAAATAACAAAAAGGAAGAAGAAGAAGAAGAAAAGGAACAAAAGGCAGTGTCAAAAAGGATCCTGGAAAGGGGAAACCTTTAAGATTTTAAGATTTATTTTAAATTGAAAAATTTATTCAAATTCTTAGATAAAATAAAATAAAAAATTCTAAAAACAATTAAAAAACATTTTTTTTTTTGGAATTTTTTGAAAATTTGAAATTACAAATAACTGCTTGCAAACGATGTACCCAAAAATGATTGACTAATTGACTGTGATGGACTTCTGATTCTTCTCGGTCCAGCACGACTTGATCTTGCTGATGTTTCACGAATAGGTTCTGGATCAATATCAGCATAGTCTTCAATTTCATCGCCACTCATCATTTGTCGTTGAACCAATTGTTTATATAATCCATCTTGTTCCATGAGTTCTTTATGATTTCCCATTTGTTCAACACGCCCCTTAAATATTCTTCTTTTTTTTTGTCAATTTTATCATTAAAAAAATTATCGAAAATTATCATTTTTTACTTTATTTATAACAACAATTTTATCTGCATTTTCAACAGTTGATAATCGATGAGCAATCAAAATCACCGTTTTTCCTTTAAGATTTTTTGAAATCGCTTCTTGTACCTTTAAATAATAAATTTGAATAAGAAAACTGAAAAAATATTACAGTATGTTCTGATTCTGCATCTAATGCTGACGTGGCTTCATCTAATAACAACACAACTGGTTGACGAACAAGTGCCCGAGCTATAGCGATTCTTTGTTTTTGTCCTCCTAAAAAAAGTCGTCGTGAAGCTTTAAAATTGAGAAAAGAAATAAAGAAAAGTTACCGGACATTTGACTTCCTTTTTCACCAACATCTGTATTATAACCATCAGATGTGTCCATTATAAATGTGTGAGCATTTGCAAGTTTTGCTGATTTTTGAACCATATCATCGTCATATTTATCAAGGCCATAACCAATATTTTCAGTTACTGAGCGAGCATAAAGAACTGGTTCTTGTCCAACCAGAGCCACTTTTGTATGAAGAAATTTATGATCGTAATCCCTAAAAAATTTATTTTTTATTTTTTATTTATTTTTTGTTAATTTAAAAAAAAAACCTGATTGGAACACCATCTAAAAGAACATCGCCATTGGTTGGTTCATAGAAATGTTCTAACATTGCAATACATGATGACTTTCCACCTCCTGATGGTCCAACTAAAGCGACAACTTCTCCTGGTTCAACAGTAAATGTTAAATCTTCCATTATTGGAAGATCTGGACGAATTGGATAACTGAATGAAACATTTTTGAACTCGATTTTTCCAGTCATTTTATCCGGTTTGAATGTTCCATGATTTTGAACTTTTGGTTCGCGATCAATAATTTCGAAAACTTTTCGAGATGCTCCAACAGCTTGCATTAAACCATTCCAAACTTCGCCGAGTTCCTTGGAAAAAACGATTTGTCTTTATTTGATTAATTGATTCAGAAAAATACTCGAAGATTTTCTCCAAGTTGAAATTGATAAAGAAGAAATGAAACCAACAATCCAGATTCGACTTTATTTTGAATTACCAAATGTCCACCGTACCATAAAACAATTGTTAAAATTCCCATTTGAAGAAGCTGGATTCAACAAAATATTTTTAATTAATTTTTAAAAAAAATTTGCTCAACTTCATTTGACCAAATCAAGCCGATAACAACAAAAACTTTTCTTGTTGCAATTTTCAAGGTGACGTTTAAAAATTGCAAAAATCTAAAAAATATTTTTAAATATTTTAAAAATTTTGTAAAAAAAAAACCGATTTGATTCAAAGTTTTCACAAGCAAAACTTTTGACGGTTCGAATTGATGACAAAACTTCTTCTGCAACATCATTGGCTTTTGCCACCGAATTTTGTGTTTCTTCAGAAAGAGTCTGAAATGAAAAGAAATGAAAACGAATCGAGAATTGAACGTTGAAAAAATGAACTCACATCATACCAAACTCCAAATATTTTGTTAACAAGGAAAATGATTGGAATATTGATTAAAGTGATCATTGACAGCTTCCAGGAGAGAGTAAACATAAAAATCAGAGAACCGAAAAGCATCGTCAAATTTCTTAAATTCAAGTTTTGTTTAAAGAAAAAAAATATTCGAAACCTGGTTAAAACATTCATGTAAAGTGATAAAGTATTTGACATCGTCTGACAATCAGCTGAAAGTCTTGAACAAATTTCACCTTAAATTTTGATTTTAAAAATGCGTTTTTTTTTTTAAATTCAAACCAGTTTTGTTTAAATCAAAGAATCCAATTTCCTGTTTAACAACTGATCGGAATAAATCATTTCGAATTTGTCGATCAATTGTTGCGTGAGCATAAGTGAATGAACCACCACGAAGACCACCAAAAACTGTGCTGAAATTATGAAAGAAATCAATTGTAAAAAATCAATAAAAAAAACAAAAATAATTACGATGCCAATGATAATAAAGCCATTATAATTACAGTTCTATGAAGTTTTTCATAGGAAGCTCCTTCTCCAAAAACTGCTGTTACAACTTGACCAGTATAATATGGAATGAAAACTCGACCTTAATAAAATATTTGAATAATTAAACCAATAAAAAAGGAAAAGCCTTTTTTTTGCTAAAAATGGTTGCAAACATTGATCATATTTTAAATTGCACTACATATATATTTACCATTCATTATCAACTTCTGAGTTGCACTATAGCGCAGTGGCTAAATGGCGCATTTTTTAAATGAGAGGTGCGGGTTCAATTCTTTCCCGCGGCCAAAGGATTATGGAATATTTGCTACTCTTGAGTTGACAACATGACGACAAAAACTAATGATGGTCTCTCTAAACAACTTTTTGCAAAAATCTTACTCAATGAATAGCAGAACAAGAAGAAAAATGCCATTCCGTAGTATTTCCATTGTCTTCCCATATAACCAAGAAGGCGGTAGAGAAGTTGAAAAGTTTCCCGTTGTTTTGCAGCTTTTTCAGCTTCTTCCTGGCGTAGCCGATCTTCATGATCGGCGTCTCCGAATAAAAGAGATTCACCGGTTCCAGCAGCAATTTCAGTTACTCGAGTTAGAACCGATGTCCAAACACCCTGAAAACAAGAAAAATGGAAATTTAATTAATAATTGGGTACCTGAAGTAACAAACTGGCAAAAATACACCAAATCATGAGAATCCAATCTCCAACAGCTAATTGAATGTTATCATCTTCATAAAATGCTAATAATTTTGATGGAGCAAAAGCAACAATTAAAAGCATCAATGCAAATACAATGTTCCTTTAAAAAAATGAAGTTTTTTTTTTTTTTAAATAAAAAATCCATTAAAATACTTGACATTTTCAGCAACTTGTGAGAATCCACTTGGTGATGCCCAAGCTGCAATTGAACCTCCTAAAAGAATGCTATCACGAAAAAGAGCAACAGCCTGGAAAATAAAAAATTGAGATTTGTTGGAAAATCTTTAAATCAGAATTTTTTTTTTTTTACCAAAAAATCAACAGGATTTTTCAAAAAACTGTAATTCGCCAAATCAAACCAATGTGAAATGTTGTCAAGAGTGAAATACTGGAAAAATATGAAATAAAACTTAAAATTAAAAAAAAAAAAAAAAATCAACTTTTCCATTCCAGGCAAGACCAAACATGTTAACTCCAAGATCAATCGCAATAAATGTTAAGCATATAAAAAGGGCCTGATTACCCGTATAAAGAGATGAACTCATTTTTATCTGAAATAATTATTCAAGATTTTTCTTCTTTCGATTAGTAAGAAAAAAAACTTGGCAACAATCTCGAAAATAAATTTTCAAAAATAGTTCATTAATAAAAAAAATGATTAAAATTGTGGAAAAAAAAATTAAATAAGAAACGATCATTATTACTGATAAAATTTGTTTAAAATATCGATAAGAAGACACTGATTAAACTTTAAATTCATCTGAACAAAAAATCCATAGAAAAATATAAAAAAGGGGACATTTTATGTGAATTAAAAAAGAACAAATTAAAAAAAACAATGAATAAAAAACAATGATTTCTCAAAGAATTTTTTAAATTTATTTTTAAAAAATTATTTTGAGTTTCAAAAATCTGAAAATATTTTGTAGAAGAATTGAAGATTTCATTTGAATTTTCGGAAAATGTTCGACGAAACCAAAAGTACTTTTTCTTTTTTATTTACTAATCAAATTTTTTTTTAACTTTTACTTTATTTCGTAAAAAATGTTTAAAAATTTTTTATCAGTTATTAAGTTTTATTTGATTGATAAATCAGTTTTTTTTTGTTGAAAATTCACGGAAAATGTTTACCGATGAACTAAAAATGAAAATTTTTCAGAAAAGATCCTTGATTATGAAAAAAGTGCAAAATCAGTTTATTTAACTTTGAAATTTGTTGGAGCAAAAATCCGCTGGAAGCATATAATTATCTGTTAATTTGACTTTTATATTTTGAAAATTCACAAAAATTTGTTCAATAAAATCATAAAATCTTTTGTTTGCTTAATTGAAAGTTGTTGAAACTTAAAGGAACATTAACACATTTTGTAAAAAAGGTCTTGTTTTTATATTTTAGACATAAAGGACTTCTCGAGGAGCATTATTAAATTTTTTTTAAAATTATTATTATTAATTAAAAATAATCAAGTACTTATCTTGAAATTAAAAAAAAATTTTTTTTGAAGTAAATCTCAAAATGTTTTCCTTGTTTATTTGCAATTTTTGTTCAATTAACCTGTTAAAAGTGGTCAAATTCATCCTAATTAGTTCACCTATTTATTAAATTCTTCCTACTATCGAGAATATCTATCTATATCTATCTCATCCTCTCTTCCTCTTTTTCTCTCTCTCTCTCTCTCTCTCTCTTTCTCTCTCTCTAACACCCGAATATTATCGATCTTTTTTGTCTGCAGTCTCTAATCCCTTAGTGGTCTGCACCAAGTCGAGTGACCACAATAATAAAGCGTTGGCAACAAGCCAGCTGCATTTCTTCTAGTTTACTCGTTTCAAATGTTGTCTTTTTCGTTCTGTTTTAAATTTTTTCCGACGTTGAGCATTTTAAATAAAAATTCAATCAATTTTCTTATTCAAATGTTTCGGAAAATTTATCCGCCTTCAACTTTTAAAACGAAGTTTTTAATTTAAATTTTTTTATTTGTGAGTTAAAAAAAAATAATTAAAAAAATTTGAGAATAGTAATATTTATCGCAAAATTCAATACTTCTTTTGTTATTATTTTTAGTTGGAGGACGAATAAATGTGAATAGAATCACATACATAGTTATATTGACCATGTGCCTAACAAATGTATGCATGTCTGACTCTTTTTTTTCGCCAAGGTGACCGGCACCACCATCGTTTTTATAACTCTTATGTTGTCTCTCTTATTTCCATATTTTCATTGGTGGAACTTTTAAATAAAATAAATATATTTTACGAATAATTTTACCGCCATATTTTTATAATTTTCTATTTTTAAAATTAAAAAAATGTTATTTTAAAGTATTTTTTTTAATTTTTGAAGAAAAATATTCCTATGTTTTTCAACATCGTTTTTATTTTGCGAAACATAATAGTTCAGTGACAGATGGTGTATTAATTTCCCCCACGTGCATGAAATGCAAATATGTTTTAGTTTGTCTTTTTTTCCCGTTTATGGAACTGAAATTCACCATTGAAAATTTGTTTATGGCATCGAAAACTGAATTTTAATTTATCAGTTCGGAATAATTCTTTGAACATAAAAATTATTTTTCCACGTCATTTTCCTTTGAAATTGCTTCAATTGATTTTTTTTTTCAGAACTAACTTGTCGGATGAATATATATATCTTTATTTTATTGAATTGCATGTGATATAACTTTTTTTTTTGAAAAATGGATGGAAAAACGTTTGAAGACTTGGCATTCGAAGTCATTTCAAGAGTTAGCCCAGTTAAATTGCCAAGAGATAATATACCTTTTGATTCAGTTCGAGCTATTGTTTTGAACGAGGTTTTCATTTTGTAAATTCAGATTAAAATTTTTACGTTTTCAGATCAGTTATGGAAAACGGAAGCACTTGCCAATAGATGTAAATAGGAAACGAATAGAATTCAACAAACGGTCAATCGGTAATATATTTTAAACATTCCTGATCAAAAATTAAAAAAAAACAAACAAGAAAAAAAGCCAATAACGTTTATCATTTTTCATAAAACCAGTTTCATCAAAAGAACTTCATTCATTTTCATTTCTAGTTTGAAAGATGAATACAAATTGTTTCAAACAATTTTAAGTGTTATTAGTTTCTTCAAAACAATTAAACAAATATTAAAGAAAAATAAAATTTTTCCTATATTTGCTATTCTAAGAATATGATCAAATTTGATTTTATATTTGATTCGTAAATGTTATTTTAAATCAATTTATATGCGCATTATCAATCATTATTTTATTTAAATATATAATTAAAACGTTTTCGTGTTCATTAATTAAACGATATTTTATATCATTTGGTCGATAGTAAAATGGTCAGCAGTTTTTTTCTCTTTTTCCCCTCTTCTACCTTCTTGTTTCGTTCGGTTTTCTCTTTCCTCTTCTCTAATTATCACCGTTTTTTTTCAAACCAGTCGGGGGAGCGTGCTTTATAATAAGTACACCATTTTCTTTCCTTTTATTTTCATTTTTCTTTTATTTTAATATAAAACTTTATTATTTTTCAAGTTTATCTTCAAATATATATAACAATTTGATACAAATAAATTATGTTATTTTAGTAATAGATATTCAACTGTAAGTAATATTAGAAGTATTCTATTCGATACTCAAAACTATTTGTATTCTTTGTTCAAATAAAACTATTTTCTCAACAAATAAAAGCGCGAGAAATAAACATCAACTTTGATTGTAAATTATTCGCTTTTCCACATTTTTTCTTTATTATTTTTTATAAAATATATTCAAATTTAGTAATAAATTGAAAATGAAAACTCACCTGTCGGTTAAATTTTTAATAAAAATAACAACATTTTCTGTTCCTTTCGATAATTATTTATTTTATAGAATTCGATGATATGGATGAAATGACTTCATCAGAATCATCTTCAACGCTTGCTAATATGGAAGATGATACAACATTTTCAAATTTTAACGAAACAGCCAATAATGATTTGGAATCAAATTCACAAATGTCATCATTAAGAACGTTTTC
The DNA here is from genome assembly GCA_963572285.1 of Caenorhabditis drosophilae. Classification (NCBI taxonomy): domain Eukaryota; kingdom Metazoa; phylum Nematoda; class Chromadorea; order Rhabditida; family Rhabditidae; genus Caenorhabditis; species Caenorhabditis drosophilae. Next base: position 6,317,543 of record OY751561.1, on the reverse strand, counting down.
AGAAAAATGTCTAGGTATTTTCAAGTTTAAATTTATTTTATTTTGTAACAATTTTTTTTTAGAAACCAAAGCAACTAATTGTAATAATCCAATTCAACATATCGCTTCAGCACCTTCTTTATCATCATTGGCCACATTTTCCGGAGATAAAAAGAAAGTTTTATCATACAGAGAAAGAAGATTGACTGAAATGCGAATGGCAAGAATTAAAAGTTATAGAGGAGATGGAGAAGTACACGAATTGAGTGAGTCTTTTTTTTTTTGATAAAAGGAATCAACAGAATTCTCAGTTGAAAGCGAAATAAAATAATTTTATATGAAATTTTCAATTGTGCTTTTTAGAATGCGAGGAAAACACACTTTTTGCACATTTTGATGAATATTATTGGAAATTAATAAATGATTCTTCAATGTCTACACCATGTGCTTATTTTAGAATCATAGATTCCTTAGATTTATATTTTCGAGCCCGAACATGGGATAATAATTGTAATGTATGTTTAAAGTTCAATTGTTTTCTTTAAATAATTTTAGTAAATTCAGAAATTATGCTGTGAATTTTTGCGAAATTCAGTGTATAAAAGTTGCCAAGAAATAAGCAACGCTCATGATGCGAAAGATTCAAACGATGAAATTAGAGTAAAAGAACTGATGATTCAGGTATTTAAAAAATAATTTTCTTCTGTAAATGAATGTTTCTTATCAAAATATGTTTTGTTTGAATTTAAAAAAGATAAGAAATTGATTTTTTAAATTTAAAATTCGATTCTTTTTTGTAGGTTTTCATCGGATTACATGTGTTCGGATCAAACTTTGAGCAGAATTTTCTCGATGATGTTAGTTTAATTTTGCTTGTTAAATGTGTAAAACAAAAACTTTTTAGACTATTAACAAACTAAGATTGATTTATATTACTGACGACCCGCAAACAATGAGAGCATTTTTAGAAGAACCAGTTACTGACATGTAAGCATTTTAAAATCTTATTAATTAATGATAGGAATTATTTTTAGATTTGTTGATCAAATGGCAGAATCAATTGCCAATATCTATGATGAATTGTGTGTGACTTTACCAGCAGATTTGTCACATTTTGATAATGGTTTTAAGGTTAATTTTATAGATTTTTTTTACAGTTCATTCAAAAAATGTTTATTTCAGATTCTACAAATAGAAGATAATCAAGTTGGAAAGCGTCGAAATGGAAACGCAAATAAATTGGAAGAATTGTTAGCTGAGACTTCATTTGATGTTGGGACAATTGAAAAAAAACCAACCTTTGAACAAAAGAAAGGAACAAAACGAAAAAATGAAACAGAAAAAGGTATAAAAAGAAATTTCGAAATTGTGCGATGTTATTTATCAACAAAAAATCTTATCTATCAATTATTTTTTCTTTGGCTTTCCTCCAACCTTGTTATCAGCGTTCTTTTTTCAAAAATAAAAAGTATTTATGAAATTAATTATTTGCATGAGAATTTCACATAAGTTTTTTTAAACAAAAAGAGACCCAATTCGAAAAGAAATTTTTTGATTTATTTGTTGTAAAAACGAGCTGAGACATTCGAGATTTATTTATTATTTTTTGATTTTTGTTTAGTGAAGAAATTCATTCATTGAAAGTTGTTTCAAAAATGTTTTGATATCGATTTGGTAAAAATCCAGTTTTTTTCTAAATTCAAATAGCCCAAACGCAATCCCTAAAATGTAACCTTTCGGGATTAGAACTTACTGAATTTTTGAAAAAATAATAACTTTTTATAAATTTGGATTCTTTAAAAATAAATTTTAATATCTCCTTGTTTTTAGCTTTTTCTTGTTTTTTTTTCTCTCTTCGCTTCTTTTTTACATCAGTCACTCATCATTTTGTTGATGTTGTGTCTCGCGTCTCTAAAAAATAATATTATTTCAAAAAGGGTTAGCGTCATTTCACCGCAGCTGCTTCTGTGCTCTTTTTCTATCACTTCTCCTTGATTTCAAGTTTTTATTTTTATTTAACATGCACGTGTAAAAAATACATATTTCAAAAAAAATGTGTTATTTTAGTTATTTCAGATTATCCGTCTTCAATAAAAAAGAAAATATCAGAAAAAGAAAAAGAGATAAAAAAGTGTTTTGTGGAAGATACACCAGATGAGAAATATAATAATCGAGTGAAGGTAAAAATCAATCTTTAATGTATTTATTTAAAACAGTTTTTTTCAGACAGAAATAGAAGAAGAAATAGATGAGGTTGTCCAGCAAACTCCAATGGCAAAGTTAAGAATGGCAGCAAATAAAAGCGGAAGAAGATGCTCAAAAAGGTTATCTGATATGGTCAAGTTAAGTGGAGAACGATGTCAATTACCAAGAAAAGCGAGAGAAAACATGGAAAAAATGTTGGAACAGGCAAAATCAGCAACACCATTGCGATCAGCCAAGCGAACACCAAAAAATGTTCTTTTTTCAAACAATTCGCCTTCTCCATTATTTTCCAGTACAAGATGTAAGCGACTAAAAATCGTAAAATTTTAAGAGAATGTTTAATTTCAGCATCAAGAACTTCACTTGATTCTCGGTTTTCAACATGTTCATCAGCTGTTTCTGTTTCGACTCCAATTGCTCGCAAATTTTCTTTACGCTCAAATGGTTCAAACGAAACAAATGGAAATTTAACACCAAAAAAACAGAATGGACATACTGAAAATATTCATGAAAGAAATAAAGTAAAGGTAAAATTACTGAAAATATTTGAAAAGTATAGAAATTTAATTTTTTTTTATTAGATAAAACGAGAAATAATAGAAGATGATGAGAAGGATGATGATAATGATGATGATGATGAAGATTTAGATTATAAGTTTTCAGCAATAAAAAATGGCTCAAGTAAAGAAAAACAATGGTCAGATCGAAAACTTCGAAGCCAATTAGGCTTAACGCGTGATGACCTGAATAGGTACGCGTAGAATGTTTTGTACGTTTTATGTGTTTTCTATCGGCTGCTATTTGATGTTCCCTCCAGTTGTATCAATTTGAGTCATATCCATCAATTAACCTGGGATTCCATAGAAAAAAAAACCATTTTATTAGCTTTTTTATCTATTAGTTTTCAATTCGCACGACTGTATATATTTTCAGCACTTTATTTTTTTTAAATTAATATTGCATGGTAAAAGTCAATGAATACAAAAAAATTGTGAAGTTTAAAACAAAAAAAAAGCACAAAACTAAATTTTAGATACAGAATAGCAATGTTACAAACGGGTGTAAAAAAACAAGAACAAGAATCAACAAATAATGGAGACAAAAAAAATTGGGATAATATGCAAGTAAATCGAGCTGGAAGAGTAAAAGGAGAAGGTGGTGGTGATGGTGGAGCACCAATGTTTGGAATAAAAAGAAGATCAATTGATACATTTATGTGTATGTTTCAAATTTTTAAAGTTTTTATTAATTGATTTTAATTAAGGTCATGTGCTTCTCAATGATTCGAATCCAGATATGAGTTTTGATTGGTCAAAAGTTAATTTCGACATATTTGATAAGGTATTTTTTTAATATTTTTGCTTAAATATTTTAATTTTGTTTAGAAGCCTCGAACTAGAAGCGTACAAACTCTTTTCACAAAACCACAAAAATTATTGGAATCATTAAAACGGAATTTCCTTGAATCAAAATCAAGTCCATCATCATCTGCAAAAAAAATTAAATTAATATCAGCATCACCAAACGGATCATTAAAAAAAAGAGTGAGTTGTTAAAATTTCAAAATTTCCAATTGTTCTAATGTTGACTTTTTTTGAAGAATAGTTTCAAAGTTACGCCTACAAAAAAGGTGAAGAAAGAAGAACTTGAACCAATAAAAATTACACAGTCTGTTGATTGTTTCGAATTGAATGATTTTGGATTAGAATCGGAAGCATCTGATTGAATTTTGGTGGGACAATTTCCAAAAGAAAGAAAAATTAAAAAAAAAAAAAAGTAAATTGAACATGTCTGAAATTTTGGAATTTAGACGGAAAATCTATAAATTATTAAATAATTTCTTTATTAACGTCATCTCATGTTATGACGACTAAGGTTCAGTTTTTATTAAATGTTTCCGTCTTTTTTTAATTGCTCAAAATCAGATTTTAATCAATATTCTTTTCTTTTTTTTTCTATTTTCATGAATTGTTTTTTATTTTCTAGTCTCAGTGAATATCATTTCATTTTTTTTAATGTAAAATTGTCTTCCTTTTTTTTTGCTTGCCCACCTAATTTATGACGATCTAAACTAGTTGGTTTTTAAATTTTTTCTATAATCTGGAATTTTAAATTATCTCTTTATTTTAAACGTCTTAAGAATTTATTAGACGTTAACCGACATTTTTTTTTCAAATTCAGTTTACGGGAATATGCGCTTACTGATGTTATAATTGTCCTTATTGTGAAAATGTACCATTTTTTATTTTTATTATTAATTTATTTTATTGTTATTGTTTGAAAATAAATTGGTTCGAAATCAAAATTTAAATTTGTATTGATTTTCTCTCTGGTTTTCCTACCGGTATTATATTTCTAGAAAAAGTTGATATTTACTGAACTCAAATTGATTCCTCTTCAGATGCCATCTGCTGCATCGACATCTGTTGAACCACAACGAAGGTCGAGCCGGCAACGGATTGATCTCAGCAAAACAGAAGAAGGGTAAAAATAATATAAATACAATTTCTTTTTTTCCAGAATTGAAACATGAATTTTCAGAATTGATAGAAGAGAATTAGAAAGAGCTTTGAGAGCAAGTTTGGATGATGCTAATAAGAAAGGAATAAAATTAGGAGATCCATCAAATAATAAGAAAAAAACAAAGAAAATGGCACCACCTCAAGCTACTAAAAAAGTAAATTGTTTTTCTAAATTTTCAGAAATTAAATGAACCTTTAGGCAGTACCTGTTAATAAAAAAACACCGATTTCAAAGGTGAAACCAAATCAGCGAACACCATTAAAAACAAAAGCTGAAACAAAGCCAATGAAAGAAATTGTAGAAAAAAATAATAAAAAGGTAAGAAAAAATTTAAAAATATTCAATATAAATAAAACGTTTGTTTTCAGACGGTCGCAAAGCCCGTAGTTGAAGTGCCAAAAGTTCAGGAAAAAACGAAAGAATTACCGGCGGTAAAAAATGTGGTAAAAAAGGAGGTCACAAAGAAAAAAGGAAAACCCCAAGCAAATACGAAAAATAGAAGGTAAAAATATTATCGATTTTTTTTTTGAAACTCTTCTCATTTTTACAGGTTAAATGTTAATCGAACATCAGAATTTATAACTCTTCTAGCTTGTGCCAAAAAAGTACTTGGAGATCATTAAAACAAAAACTTAACATTTTCATTTCTCACGATCATCTCGGGGTTTCAATTCAAAACATTTTCCATCGTAAATTTCGATAGTTCTCTATTTTGCATTTAATGATGTATGAATTCAATGCGTTTATATATTGATTTTTAAACTACCTTGATGTTTAATTTAATGTGCCTATACCAATAAGTCGAATGAATGACTTCTTTTGTAAATCTTGGATAAATTTTACCAAAATTGTTGTGTATTTTTTTATACCTCTCTTCAATCAAAATGTTCATTCTTATTCTGTAATTATATTATATGTAAAATGAATTTTTTTTTTAAATTTCTCACTTTTTATTTTATTCAAAGAAATTTTCCAGTTTAAAAAAATTTTCTGGTGAGTATTTAACTGCGAAATGAGTTTTCAAAATCTTGAATTTTAAAAATTACAGAACTTTCATGACATTTAAAAATGAGGAAAAACAAAACTCAAATTTTAAAACATTTTTGACAACCACGTTGTTCTCAATTAGCTGTATTCTTGCAGTTTTAGTTTTTCAAAATGGATTTTTGTTAAAACGACAGGTTTTTGAACATTTTCCAATTAAATTTCAAAATTTTCTTTTTTTTTTTTTAATTTTTCAGGAAATTCGAACAAAAAGTAGTTGTTCAGATGTCAAAGGGAATGGAAATTCTTGTTGGATGACGCCGCAATACAATCGAGTAATTTTTTGATTATTTTCTTTGAATAGTTGAGTTTTGCAATTAAAAAGAAATTTTCAGATAATTTTTCTTTTAATTGATGCACTACGATATGATTTTATTCAACCAATTAGCACAGAACTAAGAAATGAACAAATGTTTTATCGGGGACACATGAGAGTAAAATTAATTTGAGAAAAAATTAATTTGGAACAACAAATTTCAGCATTTGGCAGAATTAATAAAAAATCAAAAAGCATCAATTGGAACATTAATTGTCGATCCACCAACAACAACTCTTCAAAGAATTAAAGCATTAACAACTGGAACACTTCCAACATTTATTGATGCTGGCGATAACTTTTCACCGGATACTGTAGTTCAAGAAGATAATTTTTTATATCAAACAATTCAACAAAATAAAACATCAACATTGTTAGGAGATGATACATGGTGAGACAAATTTAATTTTTTTTGAATTTTCATTTTTCTAGGTTGTCATTGTTCCCGACAAGTTTTAAAAAAAGTGTCGCGTTTGATTCATTTGACATAAATGATTTAAATTCAGTTGATGATGCCATCAGACGTTGGTTTTTTTTTTGTTTTTTTAATTATTTTTTGTTTGATTTGAAATTTTTCAAGCAAAATTAATGGAGGAAATAGAAACGTCGAACTCTTCATTGATCATAGCTCATTTTCTCGGCATTGATCATTGTGGTCATAAATTTGGACCTCATCATCCGATAATGTCTCATATGATAAGAAAAGTAAATTTTATCGAATTTTAAGATTCAAAATTTTGAAATTTTTCAGATGGATAAAATTGTCGCTGATGCAACAAAATTAATGAAAGAAGACGACTTATTGATAATGATGGGAGATCATGGAATGACATCAACTGGAGATCATGGAGGAGAATCAGATGATGAAATAAGAGCTGGAATTTTTGTATTTTTTACATTTTAAAATTTAAAAAAAAATTAAAATTTTTAGGTTTTTTCGAAAAAAAAATTAATAAAATTACCTTCAGTTCCAATGCATCAAATAAATATTGTTCCAACTTTATCATTATTATTAGGATTACCAATACCATTTTCAAATTTAGGAACGGTTATAGTGGAAATGTTTCCAAAAATACTTCAGGAAGAAGCTATTGCGGTAAATTATGAACAAATTAAAAGGTTGAAAAAATTGAAAAAAAAATATTTTTTTTCAAAAAACCGTAAAAATTTTTAAGATTTGCCGAAGTTTACTCAAATATGAATAAAGTACGAAATTTACACGGCCTAACAGCGAGAGAGGCAAATTCAGCTGAAGAACAATTATTGTAAAGAAAAATTTCTAAAAATAGGTTTTGAACAAACAGTAATCCATTTTTAAGAGCCATGAATCGAATTCAAACTTCACTTCGAATTTCATGGACACAATTTAATGATTCAAATATTAATATTAGTTTATTATCATTTATTGAAGCAATTCTTTTCCTCATCGGCAAACATGTTTTTTTTTTAATTCAAATTTCTATTTATTTTTTGGTTGGTTTTAATCGTTTATTTCAGCCAATGTTGTGTGAATGGATAATTGTTCGGTCTGGTTTTATTCTTTTACAAGGAGCAGTTTTATTTGATAATTCAAATTCTCACACAGCTGCTCATACTTTGTTAACAGTAAAAATCGATTTTATCAGCATTCAGAAAAGAAGCTCATTTTGATTTCAGATGTCACTTTCAGTTTCTTGTCTTTCTTCGTTGTTTTCATTATTTCAAAAATCATTGCAACTGAAAAAAGCTGATTTTGGATTGAATTCTCGTTTAATTGGTGAAATTTTAATGTGAAAAAAATATATTTTTTAATTAATCTTTTCAGGAATAATAGCAGTCATTGGATATTCAATAACAACATTCTCAAATAGTTTTATAGTTTATGAAGCAAATTTGTTAACTTTTTTATTACAAATCATTTTTATTTCAATTTTGATTCCAAAATTAAAGTTGGAAACCCCAAAACATTTTTGGTTAAAATTGGAATTTTTATAGAAAATGTTTGAAGCCTAGAAAAATCGGAAAATTGAACAATTTAATAGCAATAATATTGAAATCTGAAGACGCACAAAATTGTTTAATTGCAATTTTGATTTTAAGAACCCAAAAATATTTTCATAGATGCCGAGAAGAAGAAGTTGACTGCTTTGTTTCATCTGCAACAAAGACGTCAACATCATTATCATGTAAGTCAATCCATTCAAAACTTTAAAAATAATTCATCGATTCTTCGCAGATGAAGATCAAATTTATCGATTAATGTTTTCTGGATTTTCAATTTCATTAAATTCTTTATATATTTTAAGAGAAAATATACCAATTAAAGGTATTTAAAAATCAATTAAAATTAAAATTAAAATTGAAATTAAAATTAAGATTCAACACGAATTATTCGTGCAACAACTTGGCCAATTATAATATTTGTGGTTTTACACTCAATCAATATAAATTCAGATTCAATTGAAAGAGCAAATCTATTAGCTCAAATTATTTATGCTTCTTCCTTTTTAGGATTTATTGCATGTTTAGCAACAAAGTTGGTTAATTTTGATCAAAAAATTCTTTTTTTTTTCTTTTTCAGAAGCAATGGATTATTATCAGCACAATTTTTATTATTTCCTGTTTATATATTATTAGGGGATGGGCTTCAACCAGCTGTTGTTTTATTTTTTCATTTAATTTTAATTATTCGAAAAATTGTTCCGAAAGGTTTGAAAAAAAAAAACAAAAATATTATTTTTAAAAATTTTTCAGAAACTATTCCAACAATAATTTCTCTTTTAATACCATTCGGTTTCTATTTGACGGGTCATTCTCCAGTTATTTCAGCAATTCCATGGACTTCAGCATTTATTGGAATTCCAAGTTCGATGGCTCTTCGATTTTTGCCAGGGTTAATGATAATTATGCATTTGAATATTTCAATATTTTTTGTTTCTTCATTGAACAATTCAAAAGTTTGAAAATTTTTGAGAGAATTTTTCATTTATTTTTTGTGTGTTTCAGAATGAAAAAGAAACGACGTCGCTTGTTTTAGCCGCATTTAAAATGTTTTGTACTTGTGTCGCTGCTTCGCTTCATCGTCGTCATCTGATGGTTTGGAAAATTTTTGCACCGAAATTCATATTTGATGCAGTTGCATTTCTTTTCTTTCTCATTTGTAATTTTTTTTTAAAAATGGAATTTAATTTTTTCTATAATTTTAATAAAAACTTATGACATTGAATATTTTTTTTTGATTTAATCGATAAAATATAATTCTCGAAAAACGTCGACTTCGTTTTTAACAGAAGTACGTGAAAACATGTTTTTAAGTTGTTCAAAAAAGTTCGAAAAATTATACACGTGGTGTAACATTGCGTCACAGTGTACTTGAATCTGCAAACACTCCTTTCTATGTTCGATTTTCCTGAAGAGTTTTCTTGAACTTATTTTATATTCAGAAAATATTTTACAAAAAAAAATATTTTAATCAATAAAAAATTTATTTTAATAAATTGCAAAACTTAATAGAATAATTTAGCCAATTATATTTGTTTGTGATATGTAGTATCCAATTCCCATGTCATATGATGAGAAATAATGCAGAAAAAGCGCTCTATTGACATACTCGAAAAGATAACTGAAGTTGAACGATTGTTCATTTTCTTTTTAATTGATAAGTTTTTTTTTCAGCTGTTTTTCTATGTTCTATGTTTCTTTAAAAATTTTTTTATTTAATCAAAATATCTATTAAAATTACTTTTATTCAGGTCTATCATATTTATGCAATAGACTTTTTTTTTAAATACGGGATATGAATGAGGAAGAAGAAATTATTATGGTTGATCAAGAAGCAGAGGCTGAAGGTGAAAGTGACGACAACGATTCCGAAGTAAGTTTTTATAATCGTGACATTAAAAAAAATAAAGTTTAACTTTTAGTCATTTCTGTTTTTTACAAACTTAAAATAATATTTTCAAAAAAAGTTTAAAATAAAATCGATAACGGTTTTTGAAAAATGTAAAAATGTATTAAAAAATTAATTTTTATTTTAGAGTATGAGCGACGACGAGGAAGGTATCACAATTGCAACAGCCGAGCAAAACAATTCAGATTATAGAGAAGCAGAAAGTGATTGTCAAGTAATTTATGAAATTATTGAAACAATGGAAAAATAATTTCGTTAAGGTTTTAACACCCGAACAACTTGAAAAAGAAATGAAACAAACAATAAATGAAGTAGTAAGTATTCTTCAAGTTCCTGCTGGGATGTGTCGAATTTTGCTTCATAAATATCGATGGAATAAAGAATCGCTGCTAGAAAAATTCTATGAACATCCTGATACGAATGCGTTTCTTCTCAATGCTCAAGTTATTCCAAAAACAACGTCAGAGCTGAAAAATGGAGCACAAACAGAGTGTGAAATTTGCTGCACAGTTGGCGAGTTAAGCGGTTTGGCGTGCAATCATCTAGCTTGTACACCATGTTGGAGAACATATCTGCAAACTAAAATAATGGCTGATTGTACTAGCGAAATTGAATGCTTAGCATCTGGATGTAAACTTCTCATTGAAGATGAAAGGGTGATTTTTTAATATTAAAAAATTATAGCCAAATAGTTATTGATTTTTATATAATAATTTTTCCAGGTTATGTTTTATATAGAAGATGAAACAGTTCGGTCTTCGTATGCTCGTCTCAATATTTCAAGTTATGTTGAAACGAATCGTCTTCTTCGATGGTGCCCGGGTGTTGATTGTGGAAAAGCAGTGAAAGTAAACTGATAAAAAGTAATAAAGCACAATAAAAATATTTTAAACAATTAGGTATCTCACAACGAACCACGGCTTGTAGTCTGTGTATGTGGAATGCGTTTCTGCTTTTTCTGCGGGATGGACTGGCACGAGCCAGTAAATTGTCGATTGTTAAAGCTTTGGATTAAGAAATGTTCGGATGATTCAGAAACAAGCAATTGGATCAATGCGAATACAAAAGAATGTCCAAAATGTCAAGTTACTATTGAAAAAGACGGTGGATGTAATCATATGACTTGTAAAAATATATCATGTCGATTTGAATTTTGTTGGATGTGTCTTGGGCCATGGGAACCTCATGGAAGTAGCTGGTATAGCTGCAATAGGTTTATTTTAAACTCATCAATTTAAACAAAATATATAAATAAAATATTTTAAGATTTGACGATACAGCTGCAAAACAAGCTCGAGATGCACAAGAATTATCAAGAGCTAATTTGCAAAGATATTTGTTTTATTATAATCGATATATGGGTCATGAACAAAGTTTAAAGCTTGAAGGAAAAGTAAAATTTAAATAAAAAGTATTGATTTAAATAAAAATATTTATTTTAGCTTTATGCAACAGTTAAATCAAAAATGGAACTGATGCAACAATTATCAATGTCGTGGATTGAAGTTCAATTTTTGAAAAAAGCTGTTGATGTTTTGTCTGAAAGTCGGCGGACATTAATGTTCACATATGCATTTGCTTATTATCTGAAAAAAGATAATAATTCGGAAATATTCGAGGGAAACCAAAAAGTAGCATTTTAGAAGTTTTTGTAGTTAAAATTTGAATTAAACATTTTAGGATCTTGAAATGGAAACAGAAAAACTATCGGAATTTTTAGAAAGAGATTTGGATAATGAAAATTTAGTCACTCTTAAACAAAAGGTTTTTTTCAATAAAAAAATAAAAAAATATGAATTAAGTTTCAGGTTCAAGACAAATATCGTTATGTTGATCACCGTCGGAAGATCCTTCTAAAACATTGCCAAGAAGGGACGGATCGTGACCAATGGATTTATAACGAGTAGATTTCGCGGGCAAATAAAACAATTCTATGAATTAAAATTTGTAATTTTTGTATTTAATTTTCATTTCATTCAAAATGACAAAAATTGTTGAACATTAATCAGTGAATTGGAACCAAAAGGGTCCTGAAAAAGTTTAAGGATATTTATGGTGTTTGACATTAAAAACGTATCAATTTTCTGATTTGTTTCTTTTAGGTCATCCTTTTTTTTGTATTTTTATCACAAATTAAAATCAAATGTTTTTTTGGTTTTTTTCTGTGTTAAAACAGAAGGTATACTATTATGCAATTTTCTTTCTAAATTCTCCTTTGTTCCCCCCCCCCCCCCCCCCCCCCCCCCCCCAATTTTTTTTTCTAATTCGTAATTCGTCTTTGCCTTTTTTCCCATCATTTCGCTTTGATTTTTTTTTGTGTTAATTACGCGATTTTGTAACTTTCAGAGAATTTATTCATTTCGTCATTGATTGAAATAGACTCATGAAATCTGATCTGATTACTCGTAATTGAATAAAAATTTTTTTTCGAGATGAGTTTTTTCTCGCTCTCAACGGTTTATTTTTTCCAATTTGATATATTTATATTTTTCTCAAAATAGAACACAAATGTTTGTCTTTATGACGAAGCTTGCAAATTTGAACAAATTTTGTTCAGTTAGCCAAGTTTGCTGGAATTAATTTGAAAAAAATTAAACTAAAATTTTTAAAAAATTTGATTGATCAAAAAGTGAAAAAAACCGCCAGAACTGTTATCGTAATTTTGCTGATTTCTTTAAAATATTTCGAAAATTCATAGAAAAACGTTTTTTGTCTTTTCGCAAAAAAAATAGTTTGATAATTTTTTATCAGTTTTTAGTTTTTGTTTCCCTTAAAAATTTAATTCGATCAGCCTTTTTAGCTTTTATTTTTTCGTTTGAATCACGTGACATTTTTTCTAGAAAAAAGTGTGTTGCCACGCAAAAAACTTCCTTGTTTTCATAATTTCAGCTCATTTCAAATAAAAAAAAATCCGGAATGAATTATTATTTTTGCTCGAAAGTGTTTTCATTGACCAAGTCTAAAGATTGGATTGACAAAAAACGATGAAGCTGAAACGAACAACAAAAATGTGATCTCGTGTGCTTCGTTTCTTTTTTTCTCTTCTCAAATTTTTTTTTTACCAAAAAAAAAGAAAGAAAGAAAGAAAACTCTGACTGCCTCAGTCGGTCATATGTTTTTGTCTGCGTTTCCTAAACTTAAAAGGTGTCCAAGGCGTTATTGATCGGAAAAAAAATGAAAATAGTGTGAAAAATATGGAGAGAGAAGTAAGAAACGAGAACGCGAGACATTCATTGTGTGAAATAGTAATAGTTTTAAAGAGACGTCACATAGAGGGGAAAGAAGCAGAACGATCGTTTTATATAAATATAGTCATCTTTAAATGATAACGAATATTCTCTTCTTCTTCTTTTTTTTTTTTGATGATTGTGCTTCAAATTATTGTTATCTTTTATTGATTTTGTTTTCTCGTTAAAATAAACTAACCAATTATTAACTTTCTCTTTTAATTCTTTTTTTTTAATTAAAATTCAAAATTTTCAGCTTTCATCTTTCAAAGTCTACCAAATCTTCAACAATGTCTAATTCAAAGTTTATGAGTAAACCGTTAATTAGTAATTTTAACACTAACATGTTAGTTTTTCAAAACATTTAAATTTGTATATATAAATGAATGTTTGAAGGACCTCGACAATTTCTTCGTCGTCCGCCGATCTTGGCGAAGTCGGATGGTGTTTTTGACGCCCCTCAAAAGTTCCAAAAAGAGACAATTGAATATTTGTCAGCAGTTTCTCCAAAATGGCGTTGTGGTATGATTGGTACGGACACATTAGCAATCACGGTTCCACACGATCAAGCAGTTCTCGGATTATCAAAAGAGAAATTTGTAGATTTACTCGAATTTGCTGAAGATAAATTAGGTGAAACTTTAAATTTTTTTAAAGTGTGAACTTAAATCGGTTTTTTCAGAAGTTTCAAGAGTTCTGGCAGTTTTCGAAAAATCCAAAATTTCGCCAACTGAAGGATTCCCAAGAACTCTTCGTTATGTGGGATTCAGAGCTTTAGCTCCAGAAAACCATCCAGAAGAGCTTCCATCTGATCAATACTTCATCATGTGTTACAGAGTTTAAATTTTCAAATTTCTTTGATTATCCTTTTTCTGTAAATTCAAATATTTTCATTAGAATCTGGATGTTATTGATTCAAATGAAAATGTTTCCGTGTTTTGTTTCCAATCCAATTTTATCATTAACGTTTTTTTTTATTTTTTAATGTTTTGTATTATCTAAATTTCAAAATACTCGCTAGTAGTATGAAAAAAAATGTATTTTTGTTCCTTAAAACTTTTATTTTTAACGCTTTTTTTTGGAGAAATAAAGTTGACAAATCACAGTTAATCAATCAAGAGATTACAACAAATTATAAAATTAGTCTAAAAATTCAATTAAATCTTTCCCTAAATGATTCAAGGAATCATTACTTTGAAAAGATGAAGCTTGTGGGTTGATGAGATTATTATTTTTCCAAGTATGGTCATTTTCAGTGTAAATTTCTTTTTTCCATATTGGAACGGAAAGTTTCAATTGATTAATTAGAAGCTCAGTGGCTCGAATCGATTCTGCTCGATGAGGCGATGACGTGGCAATTATAACAGATGCTTCAGCTATTGGAACTTCACCAATTCTTTAATTTTCTTCTTATTTTTTCAAATTTAAATTTGAAATGAAACCTGTGATGAATAACAATTTTTTGAATTGCCGGAATTTCCTTTTTTGCTAAATCGCAAATTTTATGAAGTTCTTTGTAAACCATTTCATCATAACATTCATATGATAACTTTTGAACTTTCTTTCCATTAAAATTGTCTCGAGTTGTTCCAACAAATAAAGAAATCGCTCCACATGTTGAACTTAAGAAAAAATTATTAAAAAAACATTTTTTTTGAATTTTGAATTAAATAAATTAGTTCTGCCATAAATTAATTCAAATTTTATAAAAATAGAAATAAAAACTTACGATGCGGCAAGTTTTTGTACTTCTTCGATGCTTAATACATTTTTTGTAATTCTCAAATTATAATTCAAGACTTTATTAAGAATCTGTAAATTAAAAAATTCAATTATTAAAATAGGAGAAAAAATTACATTTTTGGATTCTTTGATAATATTCACTGATGAATTTGAAACATCTAAAAAAACGAATCGATTATTGTAGCGGCCTAAATTCAAAAAAATAAAATAAAATTAGAAAATTATTTTTCTTTAAACTTTTCTCAAAAGCATTTTTTAAATGTTTTTGATAAGCTGGCCATGCAACATATTCAAAGTATCCAACATCATCTGGTGGATCATAAGTTCGTACTTCCCGTCTTGCTTTACATGTTTTCTATATATTTCTTTAATTAAAAAAAATTAAAATAATTCAAAACTTACAAAATCTAAAGTCATCACAATAATTTTTGAACAATTTTCAATAATTTCATCAAATTCTGTCAACATATTTCCCTCAACAATTACAATATTCGATGCTTCACAAGCCTGAATTTATAAAATTCGATGAGAGTCAAAATAAACTTGATGCTCAACTTTTTCAATTGCTTTTTTAAATCTTTCACAATCAAGTGATTCCTTTTCATCATAACTGTAAAAAAATCCTCGTTGAGTTACATCTTTTCCATCAACTGTCATATACAATTTTTCAACCTGAAAATAAACAAAAATAATTTGAAGCCAACAAATTATTAAAATACTTGATCAGCAGATAAATAAAAATCGTCTTGATGAATAATTTCTACTTTTTCATTCCCAATCTGAAAGAAAAAGATTTTAAATTTAAAAAAAAATGTTTTATTTACATATTCTCGAACAATTTTGGCCAATGTTGTTTTTCCTGAGTTTGTACAACCCGAAATTGCGAATATTTTACCCATTAAAAATCTTAAATTTAATTGATTCTTTCTTTTATTTGTTCTAATCAAGAAATTAAAATTGGGGAAAACCAGATAACAATTATTGCTGATAAATGTGAAATTAAGAATTATAGTAGGGTTTATTGAAAAAAGAAAATAGAAAACACAAAAAAAATTGTTAGAAACTACGTTGCGCTGAACCGTAAAATTGTTGTGAAATGAGGGGAAAGAGAGAAAAAGAGAAATGAATGAAATGGAAAAAAATAAATAAAATTTACAATTTTTGATTTTGAAAATTTGAAATAATTGAAAAAAATCGTTTTTAATCTGATTCCGTTCCATTTTGAAACGTTTCATTCTGATTTTCAATGCTTGAGCTTGTCGGTGATTCTGAAGAAAATCTGGTTTTGTTTAGAGCTTCCTCAATTTTGTCTTTAACCTAAATAATAAAATATTTTTTTTTAAATAGAAGGAAAATAATTACTGAATTTAAATCAATTATTTCGTTGCACTTCATGCATTGGATATTTATTGAATTCGATATTTCTGTGGCACTAAAAAAATAAACTTTGAAAGTTAAATTTAAAAAAAAACGCGGTTGATTACTTTTTGAAACAATTGAAATGCATTGAAACTCCACATTTCTCACAATTTGCAGAATATCCAACACGAGAAATTAGATTTTGACATAATTCGCAAGTTTTCATATTTTCTCCATATTTATTTCGAATGTAAGGATCCATTTCAGCTAAAGTTCTTGGAGACATTTCCAAAATTTCCTCATTTTTATTCTAAAATAAATGTTTTAATTAACAAATTATTAAATAAGTTATTTAATTTTTACCAGCATAAACCATCGTTCATCAATAAGTTTATTGAGAAAACTTTCAAATTTCAGTAATGTCATTGGATTATCATTTTTGATTGCCGCATTTCTTACCCAATGTAAATCAATACTTCCATTATTTTCTAATAATTTATCAATTATTTCGAGGAATAATGTTCTTTCTGTTTTTCTAAAATTTTATAATTTGTTCCAATAAGTTTAAAGAAAACAAAGCCTACGATAGTTCACTATTTTCTCCAATAATTTCTGAATTTTGAAGATCACAAGCAAGTGAAACCCATTCTTTCGGTGTTTTTTCTTCTGATAAAATAACAAGTCTCATTCCAAGCTCATGAGTTACATTGTCACTTTGATTCTGAAAACTGTTTTATTAATAATCAAAGAAAAAAATGCATTTAATTAACAACATCTTCTTGATCACATTTAGCATTATTGATTGTTCGGACGATCGTTTTAGCAAAATCCCGAATATCGTTGGCAGATACATCAATGTATTTAACAACACACGGATGACGTTTCATTTTTACAATTACCAGATGTTCAATAAAAAGAACTACAAATTTCTTTACCTGAATTTTTTTTAAATGTTATTGAAAAAAATTGGTTAAAAATACCGTAATGCAAGGCTCAATGATCATTTTTTGAAGAACATATCGATGCGAACTTCGAAATTTGGTCGATTCTTTTAAAATATCAGAAAATAATGGAACCTTGAATTTTAAAATTTTAAAGAGAAATATTTTATTGACTCACTTCTTTTGATTTATTTTCGAAAATTGAATCGTAATTGAAAAACAGGGAATTTTCGTTTCTTTCAACCATTTCTGATTGGTCTTCAATATTTTCAGTAGAAGATTGGATTTTTGGCATTGGACCTTCACCCTCGTCGTTATCTTCATCAACGTCAGAACATAAAATTGGTCGCTTTGACATTCTAGGCCTTTATATTTTTGAAATTTTATTTATAAACGAAACCCCGCCAACTCTCGCCGTAAAGTGCGCAATGGCCTAAAAAATAATTTTTCTTCCAATTTTTTTCTTCCAATATTTTACTTTTCAAACATTTTTTAAATGCATTTGACACAATTCTTTTTAAATTTTGTATTTATTTTAAAATCATTTAAGATAATTTAAATAAATTTAAATAACTTGCTTCAGCTTTTTATCAAATTGTAAGCTAAAAGAGAAGAATTTGAGAGAAGTGATTATAGAGTGTGCCATGTAAAGAGGTGTTAGACAATTCTGACGCGCATTCGGTGCATTCCCACTTCCAAGTGTTCAGAATTCCCTTTTCTTTCATGATTTAAAAAAAAAATTTATCCGTCAAGTTTTTGAAATAAAGCAATTGAGTTATTTATTGAATTATTCATAAACTTTTCTGAAAAATTCCAAGACTTTAATTGATTGTTGTCGTTGTAATCTTCGTTTTTCTAATTTGTCATCATTTTTGCAGATGACTGAAGCACTGATCGAAACGATTTCATCGATTATTCAAACGGATTCGTTTGTCCAACCAACTTCTGATACTCGAATTTACAAAGATGAATGTTCATATTGTTTCAAAACTCCTCATTGGAAAGGTTTTATTATTAAATTTAAGTACTTCGAATAAAATCAGAATTTTTATTCTTTAGATGGAATCTACATAAGTTTATCAAGTTATCATTGTTTTTGTCGCGAACATGTTTTTAATTATGCTGAACAAACTGGAAACAAATTGTTTATACAATTTCAATCAAAAAAACTGGTTCATGAAACTACCGACAATCGAAATGCTGGTGAACCAAATTCAAAAATGACAAAACTTTCAATTGAAGGAGATCCAAAAATTGAATTTGAGGACAAATATTACATTGTTGTTCATCCAAATTATGATGTTCGACTTGATTCAACCCAAAAGATCTCTGATTCTTTATCATCGGCTCTTCATACAGTTTCAACAACAACAAGTGCTGAACGTCTTGCAACATTGTCATCAACCAGCAATGCATGGGATGCTGATATTAAGCTTATAACAAAACATGCAAATTTGACACAAATCGATAATGGAAAAAAACTTCCATATTCTGATTGGAAATGTGAAGAAGAATCATGTGATGTCAAAGATAATCTATGGTTATGTCTTACTGATGGAGCTATTCGATGTGGTCGCTCTCAATTCATTGCCGAAGGTAAAAAATCATCAGGAAATGGCCATATGCAACAATATTATTCTTTAAAAAAATATCCGCTTGTTGTTAAATTGGGAACGATTTGTGCGCAATTAGATGCTGCTGATGTTTACAGGTTTAAATATAATCAAATACTTAAAAACGAAAGTTCTTTTTAGTTATGATGAAGATGATGCAGTAGTCGATCCAAATCTTGACAAACATTTAGCTCATTTTGGTCTTGATGCTAATAAAATGGAAAGAACAGTTAAAAGTACATTAGAAATGGAACTTGATATTAACGAAAAATGGGAATGGTCAAGATGCCAAGAAGATGGAGCACTTCTTGAAGCAGCTTTCGGTCCTGGTCTTACTGGTCTAATTAATACCGGAAGTAGTTGTTATATGAATTCTGTTCTTCAAGCGATTGTTCAAATTGATTCGTTTCGAAAAAGATATTCAGATGGAGCTTTTGATATTTTCAAAAATGTTCTTCTTGATCAGGTTTGATTTTGAAAGTCGATCAATTTTTAATTTTTAAAGTTTTTATAGCTTCACACTGATTTCAATGGGCAATTTGCCAAACTTTTAAGTGGAATGCTAAGTGATGATTATTCAAAACCAGATGAGCTGGCAACAAATGCAATTAAACCTTTAAATTTTAAAAGAGTTGCAGCTGGAAATCATCCAGAGTTTATGACAGCAAAACAACAAGATGTTGAAGAATATATAAGGTAACAAATTAAATTAATTGAACAAATTCAAATATAATGTTTGTTTTTCAGATTTTTGTTTGAAAAAATAACTGAAAACACTCCAGCAGGGGTCGAGGATCCAACCGATTCTTTAAGATTCGTAACATACAATCGCTTTGAAGATATTGCATCAAAAAAAGTGAGATACACAGAACAAGAAGAATTGTTGCTTCATTTGCCGATTCCACAGGTTTCTTTTTCTAAATTTTCAAAAAATGTAGATTATAGTTTTTAGAACCTTCTCACTCCAATTGAAGGGGTCGATAACAGATACAAAGTAGAAATGGGAAAAGCATTGGAATCATTTTTCAGCCCACAACTTGTTGAGGTTTTTTCCAGCGTTTATTTCGTCTAGAAGCAAACAAATGTTTATTTTTTTTTCACAGGACTATAAATCTCCGATAACTGGAGAAGCTAAAGGCGCTTCTAATACGATTCGATTGAAAACTTTTCCAAATTTTCTTTTAATTCAAATCCAGGTGAAAACCTAAAAATCAATAAAATAAACTAAATTATTTTTAGAAATTTGCTTATACATCAGATGGCCAATTAAAAAAATTAGATTTAGACTTTGAAATTGAAGAAAACATTGATTTAGTGGCTTATCGGGGAAATGGAATATTAGAAAACGAAGAGAAATTACCAGAAGATTCTCCAAAAGAAAGTCCAAAATCTGTTCAAATCCCAGATAATGTTCGATTAGTTGCTGATCAATTAAAGCTAATGGGATTCAGTGAAAATGCAAGTATTAAAGCAGCATTTGAAGGAAAAGGAAGTGTTGAGGTTTGTTCAAAATAAGCAAAAACTGTTAAATTATTTAAATGATAGATAGCAACTGATTGGTTGATGAGTCATCTTGATGATCCAACACTAAATGATGAGTTTCAAATTCCAAATGCTGAATCAAAAGAGAAAAATGATGAATCAAATATTGCATTGATTGAAGAACTTGGTTTTACAAAATATCAAGCAAAGTATTCCCTAAAACAGAAACCGAATGTTCAAGAAGCGATTGATTGGCTGTTTAACAATATTAACAATATACCACCAGAGCCAAAAGAAAATCCAACTTCAAGTCAAATAAAAAATGAAACAAAAAAGTCATTTATTGATGGAAATGAAAAATATGAATTGATCGGAATGATTACTCATATGGGTTCAAGACCAGATTCTGGTCATTATGTTGCACACATGGTTAAAAATGGGAGATGGGTTTGTTTTAAAAAATATTATTTAAATTAATTATTTAAAAAATTAAAGGTTTTATTCAACGATGAAAAAGTGGCATTTTCGCAAGATCCTCCGAAAAAATTAGCTTATATTTATTTATATAAACGGATTTAAATATATAATTTTTTTTGCCGTTTTACGTGTAACTATTGTGGAAATTATTTTATATTTATTTAATTTTACTTGCATCTTTTTTTTGTTGTAAAATTTTAATAGTTTACATCGGTGAAAAACACGGTGTTTTCTTTTTTAAAAATCAATTTTGAATTTTCTTTCAAATAGAAATATAAATTTGAATTTCTATAGTTGCTAAATATTTTATTTTTTATTTTTGACGAACAAGTTTAAAATATGCACGAAAAGATTGATGGATTTTAGAATTGATTTTGTGAATTGAAATCATTTTTTCCACACCCTTTTTTGACCTTGAAATCAAACATTTTTATTATTCATCTTATTCAAAACTTATTTAAACATTTTCTTCTTTTTTTTCTTTTTTTTTTTTTGGTGGAATTTGAATGATTTTTCAATTTTTGAAACAAAAATTTTTATTTATGACAATAAGGATTTGTTCATTTTTAATCGTTTTTTTATAAATTTCAATGATTCAGGGCGTCCCATAAAACATAAAATGACATCATTTACATAGTAAATGACACTCATAGACACCGACCGAATAAATGCGCGGTATTCGTCAGAATTTATGAACGAGATTGGATTTTCAATAATTCAGCGATTTGAGCGTTTTTTTTCAAACTTTTTAAAAATTAAAAAACATTTTTTCTTTTTTGAAAAAAAAAATTCCATGAATTTTTGAGATTTTCGTGCAAAAATTTTAAAAGAAATTGATACTTTACAACATTAAAATGTTTAATTTTCTACTTTTTGCTCACAAAGTTTTTGTCTCGAATTTCAATTGAGATCAAAGCTTTTTCGTTTTCGAAAAATTCAAGTTTTTCATTTTTTTTCTTGTTTGACGTTGCTTAACATTTTTGTTCGTTTGAATGCGTTTTTTAAAGTTGACGAGATTTCCAAAAAAAAAAAAGTCGAAAAAGTTTGCCTTTCTCTCTTTTTTTTTGTTTTGCCTGGGAAAAATGTTTTCAATAAAAATGCAGATTTATGTAGATGAGACACAATTAAAGTTTAAAAATGAAGCTCCTTTAATACAGTACACAATTAGCCCGCAGAATGAATTCTTAAAAAATTGCTGGAAAAGTTTTAGTTTGGGGGGAGGGGGGGGGGGGGAGAGAACAAACGGCGGCCAAGCCAAGTGTTTTCACTTTCAGATTGAGTTGTCTTTCAATCGATTCATTGAGATTCTTTTCACTTTTTTTTGTTTTGAGCCGCCAGTTCAACACTTTTTCGTTGAGGAAAAAAGTTCAAAATCCGAATCGAAAAAATCAATAAATTCGAATCGATCAGTGTCTGGACACATTGCTCCCTTCCATTTTTCTTTCATCAATCAAAATGATTTTGCTTCACAAAGTTGTTGAATGTCCGCATCTCAATTTTTTCCTGTTTCAAACTTTTTTCATATTCAATTTGAGCTCTTAAATTGAGGAGCCCGGAAGAATATTTTTGAACAAATCGAAAATTAGTTTTCATTAAAACCAAAATGATGCCAATTTTTTTTTTGAATAAAAAATTGATTTTCATTGACATTTTTTTCCCAAAAACAAAAATCGAGTTAAAAATATTTTTATTTTTGGTTTATTTTGAAACCTGTTTTCACCTCAACGTAAAAACCGAACCACAGTTTCTCAAAGAATTTAAATTCTTTTTTTTTCTTTTTTTTTTTAAATAAAAAAGTTGAGAAGAAAAAAGATTTAAAAAAAAAGGCGGTTGGTTGAGGGTGGGAAACAGGCGCTCTTTTCGATAAAAGTAGAAAAGCAAGTGTTAGTCCCAATCGTCTCTCGTTTTTTCATTCTCTTTCCATCTTTTTTTTGAATCGAAACGGGCGGCAGAAAAGAGAGAGAGAAATGTTGAGAATTAGAGATAGAAAGATGGTTTGGTTTCTAGTAAATGGCGCTAGACGAAGAAAGCTTGAGGCTTTTGCTTCTGGGCTTCTGCTGCAAACTGAAGCTATTTTTTTTCTCGTCTTCAATTCTTCTTCTTCTTCTTCACAAGTCTGCGTTGTATATAACAAAAGCTTTCAGACCTTTTTCCTTTGCGTTATTTTTTAAAAAATCGCCTCACTTACATTTATTTTTTTATTGTTGCTCATTGAGCTCCAACGAGCAATATGTATTTGTTGTTGGAAAAAAAAACAGAAAAGGACAATTTAAGATTTCTTCTTTGTAATCAAAAATCATTTTTGATAATTTTTATCATTAAAAATTTGAAAAAAATCGAAAAACTACGTGGTTGATTTTTCTTTTTGACATTTTTATTGAAGAATTTCATTAAATTTCACTGATTATAATGATTTGATGATTCATTTTTTTAATGAAATGATTCAAATCGTCTCATTAAAACTTTTCTTTTCCTTTTAAACATAAAAAATCAATAAATTTCATCATTTCTTTCATTTTCATTCTTTTTCTTTCTTTTCCGACACATTTTTCGTGCTCAAAACCCAATTTTTTCTTGAATTTCTGACTTTATTCAAAACGTTTTTTCCCCCCCAAAAGATTTTTTTTGTTCAAAAAGGGAAAAAAAAAGGAAAAATCGATCGAATTAGTCCAATTTTCCATTGTTTCAATGATATTTCTCCCCTCTTTTTTTGTTTCGTCTTTTTCAAAGTTTCGAGTTTCATTCAAAGCTTCTTCAAATTTAAATTATTGATTTTTTTTCTTGAAAGACCAAAAAAAAAGAAAAAAAAACCAATTTTATCTATTTTTTTCTTGCCAAATTATTTATTTAACAATTTATTTGTTTTTATCGAATATTTGTGAGGTGAGCAAACCGAAAGTGGTTTGACATTGTTTAACTACAACATATTTCCCAGGTTTCGATTTTATACATTTTTTCCAATACTTTTCTTAACTTTTTTCCATTTTTTTTTCGAAATTTCCTCTTTAATTCGTTTTGACAGGAAGGAAAATTGTACGATTTTAAACGGTGTCATATTTTATAAATATTTTATTCGTCTTTATTTTTTTTATTTATTTTCGCCTAAAATGTCATTGACGTCGGTTGATTCATGGATGAAGAAAACCTTTCATTTCGTTTCGTTTTGTTTATAAAATTCTTGCGCTTTTTCTATTCTCTCATTCATTCAGTCAATGTCATTTTATGATGTTCAAAGTCAATCTGATCCACGCCAACTTTTGACGGTATTTATATTACAAAATCTTGAGATGTTTGGAGCTTGAGCACACACACACCGCAAAAGCTAACATTTATTATTATTTATTTAAAGGGTGACGAGTGCTTTTTAAAAATAGCGAAAATTTTGTTTTTTTTTTTCCATTCATTTTTAAAAAGGTTAAAATTAATTATTCAAAATATTTTTCGACTTTTTTCGAGAATTTTTTGATTATTGATTTTTTGAAAGAAAAATTCGATATTTTCAAGTAATCTTGGATGGCCAAACATTCGTGTGTACTTTTTTTTTCTGTTTAAATTTTATTTTACAAATCGTCACAAAGTTAAATAATCCCTCCTCAATTCAAAAATCGGTCACAAAAAAGAAAAAGAAAAAGACAATGAGAATGTCTTGGAAAATTTGTTCAAGGCCCTTTTCCTTTTTCTTTTTTTTTCTTTCTTTTATTAAAAAAAGATCAAATAAAATGAGAAAAAAAGCATTTTTTTCCAGATTTGTGCAAGTTGCCCAACCCACACCTTAAATGGGCAGGTTTTTTGCCATTTTTCGTCAATATTGAATGAGCGGGTTTTCGAATAATCAACAAAAACCATCAACTTCATCATCAAATTCAGTTTTTGATCAAAATGATCTAATGGTGATTTTAGAGCAGGTTTTTATTGATTTTTTAAAAAAAAAATTAATTTTCGACAAAAAATTTGATGAATCAATTTCCAGAAAGATCGAGACTTAGAATTAGCAGCAAAAATTGGCCAATCCCTTTTAGAACAAAATAAAGATCTTCAAACAAAGTAAGTTGACTGATTTTCAGCCACAAAATCAAAGCGTCGGGGAATTTTATTGATTGATTTTTATTTTTGTTGCAGAAATGAATTTTTAGAAGAAAGTGTGACTCGAAATTTGGACACAATAATTCAATTAAAGCATGAGCTTAATCAACGAATTGAGCTTCTTCGAGTTTACTCAAATTTAGATGATGATGGAGTTCCAAGGTGAAATTTGATTGAAGAAAAACACAGTTTTTTTTTGGTTTAGATCAAACAGCGATGAAACACTTCGTGAAAAACTCAAATCGACAAAGTCTGAGAATGAAAAGTGAGTAAATAAAATAAAAAAAAGAAAAAAAAAGGAAAAAAAAAGGAAGGAAAATGATATTGTTCAACATGTTTGCTTAAACACTTTTTTTGTGCCTTCGAACTTCAATTGAGATTTTTCAGATTACGAAAAGAATGTGAAACACTTCGCCAAGAAACCATTCATTATTCAAAAGAAAAGAAAAACACATTTGAATTGGAAAAACAATTGGATGATGCAAATGATAAAATCAATCAATTACAAAAATTGATTGAAAAAAAAACGGTCGAATTAAGTTTTCAATATGAAACGACTGGAAAATTGGTCAATGAGTTGGCGGATAAAGAAAAAAAGGAAAAATTGGTTGGAAAAATAAATAAAAAATTTTTTTTTAAATAAAAAAAATTTTTTTTTAAAGTTGTCAACTGAAAAAGATGAAATGGGCGCAATTTTGATTGAAATGATTCAGAAACACGATCAAATGCATGGAGAATTGAAAGAAATTCAGGTAAAATCTGAAAATCTGAAATTCAGAATTGTTGAATTCCAGCTTTTCAGCTTTTTACCTTCTTTTTTTTCCAGAATGACTATGCTGAACTGATGGCAAATTTTGCTGAAACCGAATCCGAATTGAGTCGGCTTCGTAACAATGCGAATCTTCGAATGTCGTTCGATTCGCTCTATGACTCATTGGCGTCGGAAATGGAAAATTCGGAGGGCTGCGCCACCACCGCCGCCGCACTTCTCTCACCAATTCAAACGTCGCTCAAAATTCGCGCGGAAGAGGACGAGAAAGACAGCGGCGTTGAGACGAGTCGGACGGCGGCCGATTTTTCGTCTCCAACAGTTCAGACACCAAAAGAGCAAAATGATTTCGATGTGCTCAAACATCTTCAAGTTGATTCAAGAAAGAAGTTGTTGTGTGATGCAAGCACATCGTGTTCGGATATTTTCGTCAAGGCGTACGTCGAATCGCTTCGTTTTTTTTTTAAATAGAAAAATCAATAATTTTTTTGTAGAGGCGAAGAAATCCATCTAACAACAATTTGTGAAAATGTCGAAACATCAGAAAATGATGGAAAATCTGAAAATCCATCGATATCTGGAATTATTGAAAAAGAAAGAAGACCAAGCTTCCACAATATAGAAGCGTCAACTCCGATTGTCGTTCGCAAATTTCTGGGGTCAAAAAGTCCGAGTCGAACAAATTTGAACAAATTACAGCGTCTTCACATTGGTAAAATTCAAAAAAAAAAGAAGAAGCTGAAAAAATGGGACGAAAAGAAAAAAAGTGTTCAGATTCAAGCGCAAAACCAATTCGAAACGATCTCGACAAACTTGATTCGTACGACGAACCAAAACTTGGACAACCTGGAATTCCAGGAACTCGAGATTTAGATGTCTCCTTGAAAATAATCAAGGCTAAAGAAGAGGTGAGATTGACAAAGAGATTTTTTCGAATAAATTTGAAATATTTTTTCTTGGTGAGTTCTGAAATTAGTTTCAGTTACAAAAAGAATTCGCCACATTTTGTCAACGAAAAGGAATCGATCAAAAAGAGTTTTTCAGTGGAAATGTTGGTTGAAAAGCACGATTTTCAGCGTTACGAAAAAATTTCAGAATGACAGAAGACGATCCTCGAATGATTCGAATTGGACAGATTTTAGCGCTTCGTACGGTGTTCGAATGATTCAAAATCTGAAATCATCGATTGAAAATACCCTTTCGATCTCAACAAGACAAGGAGTTTTAACAAGAGCTGAAGTCGGTTTTTTTTGTTGGTTTTTTTTTCTTAAAAATTGGATTTTCAGCTTCTTCATTCTCCATCAACTTCTCCTCAACATCGAAATCTTTCATTATCAATCTCATCGATTTCTTCTTCGCTTAAAATTGGTGCAACAAACGGTGTTTTACAACGTCGATGACATGATTTTTCTTGAAATTTTTTTTTGTAAATATTAATATTTTTGCAACATTTTAGCTTTTTTTTTGTTTTGTTGATAATTTAGAGCTTTTTAATAATAATTAACATAGAAGGGTACATTTTTGTGTACTACAAAAGTCATTAAAAATATTTTTTTTTGTTCGTTGCATTAAATTGTCGCAGGTTTTCTTTCAATTTGAATTTCGCTCATTTCTCATTTTTTTTTTCGTAATTTTTCTTTTCTTTTTTTTTTTAGAAATTTTCTCCAAAAAGAACCAATAAAAACTCTTCCTTTTTTCAATTTTTTTCTGATTTCTTTGTTGAATCATCGATGAGAGACAAAAGAAAAAAACCTTTTTCAGACCATTTTTCTCCAGGAATTCTCCATTTTTTTTCAAAATTGAAAATGATACAATCTGAAAAACTGAAAAAAAAAATAGTTTGGTTTTCCCTTTCAATTTTTTGAAAAAAAGAATTCTGAAAACAAAACAAAAAAAGACGAAGAGGTTGAACTTGATTTTTTGAAAATGAGAGAGACAGAGAGAGAGAGAGAGAGAGAGAGAGAGAGAGAGAGAGAGAGAGAGAGAGAGTTAGAGAAAAATAAACTTTTTTGTCGAAAAAGTTGTTTCGTGACATTTGTTTTATACGAAAATCATAAATAATTGATCTTTTAAATTTTACACAATTTGATTTTAGTTCCACAAAATTAACTGAGACTTCATCTTCTTCTTCTTTTTTGAAATTTTTCTAAAAAACCAGCCTCTTCTCACCCCAAATGGTTGGTTTTGAATTTCTAATATAATTTTTTGTATTATAAATTGTTTTTGTATTTTATTTGATGATCAATGTTATAAAATTTAATCATGCATCTTCTTCATCGTTTTCTTTCCTTTTTTAATATCAAAACGTGTTTCAGTTCAGTTCTAGTTCTACTCGATTCATCTGATGACAATTTTCTATATCATATGATTATCTTCCATTTTATTTTTAGTTACTTTTCGAAATTTTCTTAAAATAACTTTTGGTGTCAAAAAAACCTTCTTTTTTTTTGAATTGAAAAACGATAAAAAGGTTAAAAAAAGGAAATCAAACTTTTCTCGTTTTTTTTTACAATGAAAAAGTGTTTTTATATTGAATTCTCACATCAATTTCGGTGTATTTTTTTATTTTATCTCAATGTAATTCAATTAGAATTGACAGTTTCTATTCATTTTTTTTTGCCTTCTGGCACAAATATCCATTTTCATTTGATTTTTATTCAATTTCCTTCTTCTTTTTCTTTTTTCTCCTCTTTCATTTTTCATTTTGAATCAAAAAATGAACAGTTTTTTTCTTTTTTTTTCGGTGAAAATTTCTTCAAAAAAAAAAAAGAAGAAAAAATTTGTCTGTCGTCGCACGTTTCTCATCTGAAAAGGAAATTGGATTTGATTTGTGTTTCATCGATTCGATCAACAACCGATTTTTTTTCTTTCTTTTCGGAATTTGAAATCAAATTTGATCGATTTGTTAATTAAAATTTCAAAAAAAAAAAAAAACTGGAAAATCTCTCTTCTCTCAAGAATTTTTGGATTCAAAGTGTTTTTTTTTTGCTCTTTTAGAACACGAAACAAACAAAAGGGAAAACAATACGATTTGAATGGGATGAGCACACAGAAAACATTTTCACCGTTTAAATAAATCATCAAATCATCAAATCCTTCTCATTTTTGTATTTTCTTTTCCTTCTCGAAATGGAAAAAATGCATCGAAATTTGAATTCTCGTGGGAAATTTCTCTTCTTTTTCTTATATTAAATTTATTTATTTTTTCTTTCGCCCGGAAAAGGTTGGAGAAAGCGGGGAAGGAGGTAAAGGGCGGAGCGGAAAAATATTCAAAAAAAAAATTGTTTTATTGAAATTGGTTTTCAACTCAAACAACTGAAGAGTTTTGGGCACGCTTTTGGCTTTTTTTTATTTCGAAGCCCCGCCCACTTTTTTATTTTTATTATTTTTTCATCCAAAACCGAATGATACGATATTCTTGTCTCAAATTTCTTTTTTCTTCTTTTTATTTTTTTTTCGTCTTCGTCTTCGTCTTTTTTTTTTTTTGGTTGAATTGGTTGAAGTTGATCGTTTTTTTCTTGTCTTTTAAATTGTCGAATGGAAATTTTTCATCGTTTTCTTTTTCTTTTTTCTTTCTTTCTTTTTTCAACAAATTTCCCCGTCTTTTTTTTTCCATTTCTTCTTAGATTTTTTTAATTTTTTGTTTAATTCGATGTTAAAAAAAATGGTCAAACCATTTCTCGTTTATTTCAATTATTTAATTAAAGGAAAAACAAAGAAAAACACCAAAAAAAAAGGAAGAAATTTTGTGCGATTTGGTTGAGAAAATTTTAAAAGGAAATCTTCCGTTTTGGAACTGAAGCGGCTGCCGCCAAAAAACGACAATCAAAAAAATGGAGGAGAAAAGTCTTTTACAAAAATTACGCTCGTCAGTTTTTTTTTAATTTTCAAAAAGAAAAAAAAAGAGAAAAACAAAATGGAATAGCGGAGCATCGTTGAACCATCAAAGAATCTATGTTTGCAGTTATCCACCAGCCGTATTTTTTATGCTTGGAAATGAATTTTGTGAAAGATTCTCGTTTTATGGAATGAAGACCATTTTATTTATTTATCTCATAACAGAACATGAATTTTCGCCGAGGTAATTTTTTTTTTCGCCAAAAAAAAAAAAAGAAACAAAATAATTTCGATTTGCTAGAAAATAAAAATCGATTCGATGACAAATTGGGTGAAATTTTTAAATTTTTTTTTTGTTTCCAGTAAAGCCACATTCATCTATCATTTATTCACTTGTATTGCATATCTGACACCATTAATTGGATCAATTATGGCTGATTCAGTGTTTGGACGATTCAAGGTTTTTCATTTTGAAAGGGGAGGAAACACGAGACGAGAACAAAAATTGAATTATTTTAGGTAATTTTATATGGTTCATCAATTTATGTCGTCGGACACATTTTACTTTCATTGGGAGCAATTCCATTCCTTTCCTATCCGATTCGTTCATCATTGGACTTTTCTGGACTTTTCGTCATTGCCTTCGCCACAGGATGTATAAAGCCATGCGTGTCGGCGTTTGCCGCCGATCAATTTACCGATGATCAGAAAGATTTAAGATCGCAATTTTTCTCGTTTTTCTATTTCGCAATTAATGGCGGCTCGTTGTTCGCCATCATCATTACACCAATTCTACGTGGAAGAGTTCAATGTTTTGGCAATCAGCACTGTTTTCCATTGGCTTTTGGTAAACCAAAAAAAAAAAAAAGATTTTTTCTTTTCCAAAAATCTGATTCAGGTGTCCCGGGAGTTTTGATGTTTTTGGCTTTGATCCTTTTTTTAATGGGATGGTCAATGTATCGAAAATATCCACCAAGTAAAGAAAATGTTGGATCCCAAGTTATTTCCGTTATCTACACGTCACTTCGCAAACAATTGAGAGGGTAATTTTTCAATTTTTCAAAAGAAAAAAATCTGAAAATTAAAGAGAACCGAATGATAATAAATTAGTGAATCATTGGTTGGATCGAGCTTCACCTGAATATTCTCAAAAAATGATCGATTCAGTGCGAGGATTGTTGAACGTCGGAGTGATTTTCTGTCCGCTCATTTTCTTCTGGGCACTTTTCGATCAGCAAGGATCCACATGGGTTCTTCAAGCGCGACGCTTAGATGGACGTGTCGGATATTTTTCACTTCTTCCTGAACAAATCCACGCCATCAATCCAATTTGTGTACTGATTTTGGTGCCGATATTCGAGGCGTTCGTTTATCCGTCACTGCGTAAAATCACCAAAGTGACGCCGCTAAGGAAAATGGCTGTTGGTGGATTATTAACTGCTTTTTCATTTGCAATTGCCGGTGTTTTACAGGTTTTTTTTCCCTTCGTCCCCTCCCCCCGCCACCTTCATTAAAAAATTGGAGAAAATTTCAGTTAAAAGTCAATGAAACAATGGAATATCCACCATCGCCTGGACGAATTTTCCTTCAACGGGTTGGAAATGAAACTCATCTAACAAATTTTCAAAAACAAGACGGAAATTTAATTGAAAGTAAATCAGCAAAGAAAAGAAATGGGAAAAAGAACAAAAAAAACTAGTCAATTTTCAGATGGTTTAATTCCAATGGGAAGGACTGAAATTGATGCTGGAATTTATCAGTTTAATACTGGATTATTGAATGAAACCAAAACGATAAATGTGTCGAAACCAAATAAAGGATACGTTTTAGCAGTTTTTCGATTGAAAAATGAAGCGTTTGTGTCGTTGTTGGATTTCGAATTGAAAAAAAATTTGTTTTTTTTTTTTTTCCAGAAAAGTCATTTCATTCGATTATAAAGTGGAAAAAACTGATAATGGAGCAACGCGAGTTTTCATTGTCACAGCAAACGATGATTCTGAAAGTTCAGTCTACGCCATCAACAGCAAGTAAGAAACAGCGAGTAGAAGCCGATCAATAAAATCAAAAAATAAAGCTGAAAATAATTGCAGAGGAAAAGTGTTGAGTGAATGCTCACTGAAATCTGGCTCCTATGTGGATATAATCCCAGGAATAATCAGCGATTCAAACATCAAAATCTATTGGGGACAAAAATCGAATTGTTCTGGCTTGAATTGTCCGCATTTTGTGAATCTTGATGCTCAAATGGGAGCTGTTCACGTCTTACATATTCATCCATCAACAACTGAATCGGATTTTCGATTATTGGTAAATAATTTTTTCAAATAAAAAATACCGTATTCTTTTTTTTCAAATTTTAAAGGTTCGACCAAATTCTGTTAGTATTTTATGGTCCCTTCCTCAATATATTATCATTACATTGGGTGAAGTATTATTATCAGTGACCGGATTAGAATTTGCATATTCTCAAGCAGCACCAAATATGAAAAGTGTTCTTACTGTAATTTTAAATTAAAACTTTAAAAAAAAAAAACAAATTTGTTTTTTTTCCAATTAAAGGCAATGTGGTTGTTAACAGTTTTTGCTGGAAATTTAATTGATATGATGATATCTGGAACTCGTTTAATTCCTTATCCAGCTCTTGAATTCTTCTTTTACTCAATTCTAATGGTTATCGTCATGGGAGTTTTCATTCTTTTGGGTAAAATTTTTTGAATTTTTCTCTCCTTTTTTTTTGGTTTCAATGAAAAATGGTTGATTTTCATCACAATTTTCAGCCATGCAATACACTTATATTGAGGAAGAAGATGAAGATGAAGATGATTTAACTGAAAATACAAGTGGAAATGAGAAAAAAGAGATGATCACAATGGCTGAATTAAAAGATTCGGTTTCACCATAAATTTCCAAAAAACCAAAAAAAAAACAATAATTAATTCGTTCTTCTAGTCATTTTCTCATTTTAAATTATTCTTTTCTTTTTTTCTATATTTCTTCACATTCCTCAACGGTTTCTGTAGTTCTCTCTCTCTCTCTCTCTCTCTCTCTCTCTCTCTCTCTCTCTCTCTCTCTCTCTATTTTTACCCTTTCTCTCTCTTTTTTTTTAAATATTTACTAGTTATTTTTAATGTAAAAATGCAGTTATTATTTAATTCTAAAATAAATTTTAAATTTAATTTCCAATTAAACGAAGTGCTAAGTTTTTGATTTGATATGGTTTATTGTCCTGAAAAGAAAAATTAATTTTGAACATTTTTAATTAAAGAAAAACCTTTGAATTAATAAATAATTTCCAAGATTCTGTTGAAATGTATTTTTCATTGAAAAAATTTGTTGAAACAAAAGACCAATTTAGTAAATTTTGTGACGAATCAGAAAATCGAAATGGAAGAATTTCAGATGATGTTCCTTTAAAAAAAATCGTTACTGTAGTAGCATTAAAGCGTTGCTAAATTGACATTTTTCCCGATACAGAAAAAGTTCGAAAAACTTCTAAATGCACCAAAAACGCAGAGTGTCAAGACCCGCGTAAAAATATGCATGTCCCTTTAAACATATGTCGAAAATTGTAAATTATTCAGGCGATGAAATTAAAGGAGCAGGCAATTATTAAAGCGAGTCTCGCCACAAGCTCTCAAACTACCAAAAGCTCTAAACTTTTCGCTTTTTCTTGATCGGAAAAATATGAAAAAATAAAAAAATAAAAACCATTTGGTGATTTTAATATTAACTGAATATTTCCCCGATTTTGATGGAATAAATCCATTTGAATTGAAACTCGTTCAATTCGATCCAAATCATCGCATTTTTCACTTTTAAATTCAACAAAATTATTTGGAGAAAATCTGAAATTTTTCTTTTCAAAAAAAAAAAAACCACAAATTTACATTTTTTCCTCAATTCTGATTTCACATTTTTTGACTTTTCCAACATTTTTCCACGTTTTTGCCAATTCAACAAACTTCGAGGCGTCCAACAAACCAAAACCAACTTTTGGATGAAATTTGTGTCCTGGAAAAAAAGTGATTTTCGATTATAATTTGATTTTTTTTAAAGGAAAAAAAGAAGAAAAAAAATATTTAAAAACCTGCGGAATTTGTCGAAAATTCCAGATTTTTAATTTTTTCAAAATCTGAAGATTTTACAATCAAATGTTGAATATCTCGTTGAGTTAAATGAGGACTGAAAAAATATTGCAAAATAAATTTTATTAAAGAAAAAACCCCCAACTTTGCTTCTAACGCCAAACCAATAATTCCAGATGCGATTGCAGCCAAAGCCGACGATCCAGATATTGACGAACATTTGGAATCAAACCCCGTCGTTCTCTTAAATAAAAAATTTATTTTTTTGTTTTTTTCAAGCTGAAAACAAATTCAAACAATCATAGAATCTCCACCAGATACAGCTGAAATGACAGCTGAACAACTTTCAGTATATGATGATGGGGATCCATCTGAATTGATCGCACCAAAACTTATCTGAAATTTTGGCTTTTTTTTTTAGTTTGAACAAATCAATTACCGTATTCTCATTGCTGACATAACCGTCCAATGCGCAATTATCACCATTATTTCCTCCATTTCCACTTGCCCAAACATAAATATTTCCTTTTCCTTTTCTTCCCTTCAATTCATTTTTATTTAATTTTTACAAAAAAAAAATAATTTTTTAAAATTACAAATGAAACTCCTTGTTGAAGAGCAAATTCGGTAAATTTTTGAGGTTTTTCAGCCGTTTTTCCATCGTCTTTTGGTCCCCAACTAATTGAATAAATATCAATCTAGAAAAAAAATTATGTTTTAAAAACTTTATTATTTTTGAATAAATAAATTACATTATCTTTTTCAAAAGCTAAAGCTTCTCCTTCAAGAGCATCATTCAACATATCTGATCCTAATAAACGAATTGCTCCAAGTTTTGCTCCATATCCAACACCAAGTCCGCAACGATTCCCTTCCATTGAAACTAATCCAGCACACTGTGTTCCATGTCTTAAACCTTTTTGATCAATAAAATCAATAAAATCAATAATTTTTTACTCGGAATATTTGTTTTTCGAAAACGATGTTTGAATATTTTGAAAACGGACGAAATCAAATGAAACATCGGGAGAAAAGGATCGTTGAAGATCAACATGATTCACATCAACTCCGTCATCCTCAAACATTTTTTAATTTATTATTTTATTTGTTTTTTATTTTATAGAATTTTGTAATTAAAATTTACAACAACTGCAATTGTAATATTATTGGCATTGAATCCTTGTTTCCAAGCTTCTTTTATTTTCATTGTTGGTTTTAAATTCCACTAAAAATTAATTTAAAATACATCGATTTAAAAAAAAAAATAATTTTACCACATGAACAGGTAATCTTTCAAATGGATGAGATATTTTTGTGAATCTTTGAAAATTTTGAAGTTTTTCGATCCAATCAATCTAAAAAAAACTTTTTATTAAAAATATTTATTTTTTAATTTAAAAAAAACCTGTTGATTTAATATTAATTGTTCAACAATTTTTGATTCAATTTCTCGTTTTTTTCTCGGCCTTTTTTTAAATTTTCTTCCAATGAAGACGTCATCAAAAGAAAGAAGCTGAAAATTTCCCAATAAGATTTTCTTTTTCTTTTTTCCAAAAAAAAAAAAAACTTTTCTTTTTATTTCAAATCCGTTAAAATTTGCAATTTGTTGAATGTCATCAACATCAATCGCTGTAATTTTTGCCAAGAATAAGCCATCTTCAAATTCAGAATTTATTCCATTAATTTGGTGGAAAAATGAGAATAAGAGAAAAATAGAAAAAATTTGTTGCATTTATTGATTGAATTTATAATGAAATGGGCGAGAAAAAATGCAAATAAAAATTCGAGTTGATAAGAATTTTGAAAAGAAACAAAAATTGAAATTAACGACTTTTTACATCATTTTTTGGGAAACAAAAATCAAAGAAGACAGACTTATGTAAAAAAAAAATATTTTAAAAACTACAGTAAGACAACAGATTTTTTTTTTGAAAAATTAATTTTTCTAAAAAAAAATAATATTTTTTAACAATTTTTTAATTCTGTTTTGAAAAAAAAAACGTTCACTTTTTTTCAGGAAAATTGAAGCTTAATCCTTCTGAAAATCTGAAAACAAAAAAATATTTTAAATGAAAGAGAAACACAGATAGAGGAAAAAAGAGTGTGACGATTAAAGAGGGTGACAGGCATGTTTGCGCATTTGCGGTGCATTCGAAAAACAAACATTTTGAATTTGGATTTTTTTTTTCTTTTTTTGGCTTATTTTGGTTGAATAAATTTAGATTTTATTTAATTTCAGACAACAGATAAATGACAGACACTTCGAGTTCGATAAATGTGGAAGCAATCAAGTAAATTATAAAAAATCACGATTTTTTTCCGTTTTAATCGAATCAAATTTCAGAAAAAAGTATGAAGAAAGACGAAGAAAAATATTAGAAGAAGAACAGAAAGAACGACGAGATGGAATGAATATATCATCGGGAGAAGAAGATGAGGATGTTAATAATATGTTTTTAACAGCATTGCAACGAAAAAGAGAGAAATTACATAGAAGAGCATTATTAAAACAAGTTTTGGCTCCAACTTCGAATCAGAGAGAAGAACTTGAACGAAAAAGAAAAAAAAAGGAAGAAGAGAAACAAAATGATGAAGCTAAAAAATCACTTTTAGAAAAACATGCTGAAATTATGGGAAATCATCAAGGTTTTCTTTTTCATCATTTTAAATTGATCATTTTTTTGCGGTTCAGACATTGATGAAAATGAAAAGCAAAGATTAGAAGAAGAAGAATTATTAGAGCAAGTGACAAGAGGTGGTGGTTTATTAGCGGTTGCTGAAATAACAAAAGGTGAAAAATATAATGAACCAATCAAAACGGGATGGCGTCCACCCGGTCATCTTCGTAGTCAATCAGAATCTGATTCTGAGGCTCAAAGAAAAAGGCGTGGAATATCTGTTGAAGGAGAGCAAATTCCACCACCAATTGGCAGTTTTTTGGTAAATATTTTATTAATTTTTTTTTAATTGGTTAAAAAAACCCTGTATTTTATAGGAAATGAAATTTCCCAAATGTATTCTCAAAGGTCTTCAAAACAAAAAGATTGTAGCACCAACAGCGATTCAAGCTCAAGGGATTCCTGTCGCGTATAAATTAAAAAAAAAAGAAAGGTTTTCAGCAATATATTTTGATTTCAGCTTATCAGGAAGAGATATGATTGGAATTGCTTCAACTGGTTCAGGAAAAACAATGACCTTTGTATTACCATTAGTAATGTTTTGTGCCGAACAAGAATATGCAATGCCATTTAATAGAAATGAAGGACCATTTGGATTAATTATTGTTCCATCTGTAAAAATAATCTTGTTTTAAATTAATAGAAGTTATAAATTTTCAGAGAGAACTTGCCCGGCAAATTTATGAATTAGTTGTTGAAATATTTGAAGCACTTCATGATGGAGGATTCCCATTAATGAGAGCAGGATTATGTATTGGTGGAGTTCCAATAAGTGAACAAAGTTCCGAATTACGACTGTATGTTTTCATTCATTCTCTCTAATCAATCAATTATATTTTTATAGAGGAATTCATGTTTGTATTGCAACACCAGGAAGATTATCAGATATTCTTACAAAAAAAATTATAAATCTTGAGGTTTCCATATTTTTTAAGTTATTTAATTAATTTGACTATTTTAGATTTGTAGATATTTAGTTCTTGATGAAGCTGATCGAATGTTAGATATGGGTTTTGAAGATGAAATTAAATCGATTTTTTA
Source organism: Caenorhabditis drosophilae (assembly GCA_963572285.1). Lineage (NCBI taxonomy): Eukaryota > Metazoa > Nematoda > Chromadorea > Rhabditida > Rhabditidae > Caenorhabditis > Caenorhabditis drosophilae. The sequence continues at coordinate 6,280,252 of OY751561.1, read as the reverse complement.
TTTTTTCAAAGCTCAACGACAAACTTTGCTCTTTTCAGCAACTATGCCGAAAAAAATTCAAAATTTTGCAAAATCAGCATTAGTCAAACCAATTGTAAATTTTTTCATTTTTATTTAAATTAAAAAAAATGTTTCAGGTTGTAAATGTTGGGCGAGCTGGAGCTGCCTCGCTTAATGTTCTTCAAGAAATTGAATATGTTCGTTCCGAAAATAAATTAACCAGAGTATTGGAATGTTTGCAAAAAACTCCGCCAAAGTAAGATATTCTATTAAAAGTTTGAAAATTACTAATTAAACTTTTATAGGGTTTTGATCTTTGCTGAGAAAAAAATTGATGTTGACAACATTTATGAATATTTATTAGTTAAAGGAATTGAAGTTGCTTCAATTCATGGAGGGAAAGATCAAAGTGATCGACATGCTGGAATTGATGCATTCCGAAAAAATGAAAAAGATGTTCTTGTTGCTACAGATGTTGCATCAAAAGGCTTAGATTTTCAAGGAATCGAACATGTTATCAATTTTGATATGCCTGAAGATATTGAAAATTATGTTCACCGAATCGGAAGAACTGGACGATCCGGTAGAAAAGGTCTTGCAACGACATTTATTAACAAAAAAGCTGAAATGTCTGTAATGTCGGATTTGAAACAATTATTAGTGGAAGCTGGACAAGAATTGCCAGAATTCTTGAAAGAAGTTGCTGGAGAAGAAGGCCATGCTCCAGAAGGATCAAATGGCGAAAAGGGCTGTGCATATTGTTCTGGACTTGGTCATAGAATCACAGATTGTCCCAAACTGGCTGGAATTGCTAATAAAGTAAGAAAGGATTTCAATGAAAATTGTCAAAAAATTGATTTATTTCAGACTACACAACAATTGGTTAGAAGTGGTGGAGACGATGGAGGATTTTAACCCATTTTTTAAAATTTCCATAATTTAAAACAACTTCAAATATAATAAAAGAAAATGTCTTGTTTATATAAATTGTATTTTTCTAAAATAAAAAAAAGTTCTGGAACAATCGGCGTAGTAGAAAATGTTTATCTCAAGAGGTTAAGCTAACAAATCATCAAATACTCATCGATTTTATGTCCGCTCAAGAAGAACAAATTTAACCACATTTTTTTTTGCTCTTTTTCATGCTCTCATTATTAAAAGAGTATGGGTGTGTCAAATTGATAATTTTACATTTTCTTATCATTTTTTTTTCTTTCTGTTATAATTTTGGCGTTTGTTGATTTATCGATTTGCATGAAATTAGTAGCCACTTTAAGAAAAAATTAAGCTTTTTTAAAAGATTTCAAAAGAATTGCTCCCGGTGAGGCTCGAACTCACGACCTTCAGATTATGAGACTGACGCGCTGCCTACTGCGCTACGGAAGCCACGAGATAATATAAAAATTGGATTAATTATGACTTTTACCTAATTTTGCCATAAAAAAGTTTGAGTCATATTAATTTTTGTTTGAATTTTAGAATAAAATTGAATTGAATGGCTGAAATAGCAATTGGAATAATCAGGCTAAAGTTGAGCTCTTTATCTGACAGGTATTTTTGCCCTTTTAAATTCTTTCTTCCAAAATAAATATTGATGTTTAAGACAATTGATAAACGCGCAAGATTTCGAAATTTGTATAAAAGAAGAACCATCAACATTTAAAACGTTTGGATCAACAAAACAAGTAAAAATCAATTAAAGTTGAATGATAAACAAATAAAAAATAGAATTAAAGGATTATAATATTACAAAAAGAGTTACTGTAGGTGGTCATACTGTACGTTCAGATGTTTTTAAATTACCAACAATTTCATTCGAACCAATCAGTTTTAATTCAGTGGAAGATTTAATTCATGATTATTTCAAAAGAACTGGGTAAAAATCTTTTTTTTCTTCTTTATTTCAAAATATTTTTTTTCTCAGAAATATAATTCGTCGAGTTATTCGAATTCCTCTTCATGAGAATCCTAATCAACCAACAAGTTCAAATCAATCAATAATTATTCCTGGTTTATCATTGGTTTGTGTTCCAGTTTTTTTGAAAGGTATTCGCAATATTCAATCAATCAATCAATAAATAATTCATTCGATTCCCAGAATCAGTTGAAGTTGCAAATTCAAGATATGAAAATTTTCAAAAAATTGTGAATTTGTGTGAAAATCAACCAGAATTATTCGATATTCATTCAAAAAATATGATTCTCATTTTAGACAAGTAAAAATTCTGCAAAAAATCTGCAAAAAATTCCAGCAATTTTTTCAGATGGTTATTGAATTGTCAAAAATTCGATGCGAATTTTATTTCAAATTTTTTCATGCTCGATTTTTGTCGAAAAAGGATTCGTCAATGTGCACATAATCCAGCGTTTATTGATCAGCAAGAGCAATGTTTCAGGTTTTTTTTTTTTGGAAAATAAAATCAAAATTTGGATTTTTGTTGAAGAAATTTATCAATCAGTGTTCGAAGTAATAATTCATCAACATCAGCTGATCTTGATGATCGAGTTCATATTGCAAATTTAGTTCAATTGGCAATGTTGAATTATAATAAAATCACAATTTCTGTGATAAATCCAGCATTTATTTCAAATTTTTCCAATTTAGATCCGGTAATTTAAATATTTCAAAAATAAAATCAATAAAATACATATTGATTTATTGATTTTTTTATAGAATTATTGTTATTATTACCAAGGAATGAAATTAACCAGAAATCAACGAGCAATTTCAACCACTTCACGTGACTCAAAGCATCGGATTTCATCGATTCATAAAGCAGCTGAAGATGGAAATTCAGATGAATTACAGTAAGAATTTATTGATTTTTTAAAGCCAAAAATGAATTCCAGACGATTATTGAATAATGGAGTTGATAGTAATGAAAAAGACGAGGATAATTGGACGCCACTTCATTATGCTTGTTTTCACGGTCATCTTGAAGTTGTCAATATTTTATTGAATTCACCACAAATGATTTCGGTATAAATCGATTTTGCTTTAGCAGAACTTTTAAGTCTCCAACACACAAAAATTGTTTTTTTTCTAGATAAATGCTCAAAATAATGGTGGAGCAACAGCTCTTCATTATGCGGTTATAAATGGAAATGAATATTTAGTTGAAATTCTAACTTCTCATGCTTCAATTGATGTTGTCAGTTGTCAAACAAAAAATTTATTGATCCAATTCAATTCAATCAATCAATCAATATTTTTTTTAGAATATTCAAAATCATGAAGGTCTTCGACCAATCGATTATTGCTCAAATAATTCTAAAATTTTAGAAATTTTAAAAATGCAAATTTTTAAAACAAAAATTAATGTAAAAATATTTGTTTTTGTAAGAAAAAAAAAAGAAAAAAAAACCTTAATTTTCAGGTTGATACGGTAATTGGACCATTCAGTATCAAATCATCGTCACCAAAAGAAGCAAAAGTTGGAGAAATTTTAAAAAAATTGGCAGAAGAAACGCATTTAAATCAACAACAAATCAATTGTTTTGCAATTTTTGTTTATTCTGAATCAATTTGTTTCCTTCTTTTTCTTGAATTTTGATTCAAATTAATTCAATTATTCAGGTCTTCAACTCCGACCTGATTCCTTGGTGGAGGAAAAGCTGAAAAAAGATAAATGGAATTCAATGATTCGAAAGGTTTTTTGTTATTTAATTTCTTCTTTTTTTTTGGCGGAAATTTAAAAAAAATATTTTTTCAGCTTATAAATTGTAATAATATTTGTGAAACTCCACTTCTTAAATTAAAACGAAATGCTTATGCAACGGCAAAAATGGAAATTACGACTGTAAGTTTTTCAACTTTTTTTTTCAAAAAAACTTTATTTTTCTACTAAAAATTATAAATTAAAATCATAAAAAATGTTTAAAAATTAAAATGAGCAAAAAAAAGAAGGAAAAAATTCTATTTTTTGTTTGTTTAAATAATGGAGAAATTCAGCAAAAAATTACCATTTCTTTAAACCGGAAATTGTCACTAAACCGTAATTAAAAAGTGTTTTAGCCACTTTTAGAAAGAAAAACGAAAATTAAAAAAAAATCCAAATTAAATCAAGAAAATCGATAAAAAACTGAAAATTGGCACAAAAATTTGAAAAATTCCATTTGATGAATTGACACATTCTCCATTTGGACAAGATGTGCTACAAACCTAAAAAAATAACAAAAAAAATCAATAAAAAATAAAAAAAGAAGAAGAAAAATGTTTTTTAAAATTATTTTTCGACTATAAATTTAATTTTTTTTTCAAAAATGTCGACCATAAATATTTTATGGCTCGAAAAATTCACTTTTTCTACTTTGAAAAATATTTTTTTTTGTTTGAAAATATTTAAAATTATTTTTTCTTTTTTTTATTTACCTCAACAAATGAAGTGACAGTTTCCTTTCTATGCGCTGTTGTGCTATCATCTCGATTAAGCAAATGACGACGAACCTTTAAAAAAATGTTTAAAAAACTTTTTTTTAATCCAAAAAAAAAAACCTTTCGGCTAATTTTCGAGTTGTATAAAGTGCATCCGGTGACATCTGATTCAATACCGCATTGTCGTTGAGTCACGATTTTTTCTATAAAAACAAATTGGAATTATGAATCGATAGGTGTATTGAATACAGTGGATCCTTTTTGTTTTTATTCATGAATATGCAATTAAATGTGATGAAAAAAATATCAAAAAAAAACCGCCAAAATTGAATACGGAATACCGTATAAAAGAATCGAGAGAAAGAGACAGAGAGACAGAGAGAATGAGAGAGAGAGAGAGAGAGAGAGAGAGAGAGAGAGAGAGAGAGAGAGAGAGAGAGAGAAAAGAAAGGAAAAAATAAATGCGCGAAAATATAATTAATTTTTTGTATTGATTTTAATTACCAGAACTTCCGCCAGTTCGATACCAATTTACAATACAATGAGTATGAGATATATTTGAGCATTTTGTTGGTGCAATTAAACCATGACGACAAGCTTCAATTCGCCTAAAAAAATATGTTTGTATTGATTGATTTGAGATCAAAAAAAGAAAAAGAAGGAAGAAAGACCTCTCGTGTTCCTCTTCTGAATACCAAGCTTCATTATTGCCGCATTGAATACATTCAAGGCTGAATCCTAAAAGAAAGAAAACTTTGAGAAGAAATTTACGATCGCATTTCCAAAGCTATAAAAATCTGTCTCATCGACACTTTTTATCCAAACTGAAAACGGTGTAAAAAGATTTCGTCGTCGTCGTCGTCTGCTGCTGCAGCTGCAGCACCTGCATCATCATTTTGAAAGAAGACGATGCATTTTTTTCTTCTTCCGATTTCATTTTGCCTGGTGCGGGTTGAACAAACAAAAACAGGTGGGAAATGAAGAAAAAGCTTACCGTAGCCGAGAAAAATTGAAAAAATAATGAAAATTGGGACGAAATTCATTGGAAATCTGTAAAAAGTGGGACGAATTTTGAATAGAAAAACGGCTGATGACGTAATAAAAGAAAATTAAGAAATTGAACAAATTTTTCTGTAAAATTTCCTACCAATCGGGCGGAAAAAGAAAGCAACAAAAAAAAAGAAAGAAAAAAAACATTTTTTTTTTTTTTTTGAAAAATATGTTTTGGTGCCAATTTTATTTGAGACACTTTTCTCAGTAAAAGAAAAAAAAACCGAAACGAATTCAGCTCGGCTCAGCTTTGATGCTTTTCCTTACTTTTATGGAAATCGTTTTTGTGGTTTTTTTTTAAAAAAGAAAGAAAAAAGAGGAAAAAAAAAAGTTTTTTTGTTTTTCTTTTTCAGAAAATTGATAAAAACAGTTTTGGTCGAGCAACATTATTGGATGAAGCCATCAATTCATATTTGAGCGGACATTTAATTACAAATTCGAAAAATGAGACGACAAAAATGGCTGCAATTGTAACGAGAAAAATGCGCGGATTTGACTATAAACCAAGGTTTTTTTTCCTTTTTTATTTCCATTTCCATCATTTTTTAATATCCTTTTCCATCTTTTTCTTCCACCTCAAGTTTAATGGCTCGCCGTACTTGCTTGCTCTCTCTCTCTCTCTTTCTCTCTTTCTCTCTCTTTTTCTCTCTCTCTCTCTCTCTCTCTCTCTCTCTCTCTTTCTCTCTCTCTCTCTCTCTCTCTATCTCCCTCTCTCTCTCTTTCTCTCTCTTTCTCTCTCTTTCTCTCTCTCTCTCTCTCCCTCTCTCTCTCTCTCTCTACTTTTTTGTCACAAAAAGAAAAAAGGAAAAAGAAAAATTCAAATTTCGTCATTTTTCATATTTTGTGCGTTTTATAATTTTAAATAATTGATTTTCATTTAAAATTAGAAATAATCTTTTCAAAAAGATTCAAGCCGAAAATCGGCGGCTCTAGAAAAAGTCATTCAAATGTGCGAAATTATTCAATACTCGTGGGAAAATTATTGGGGTGAAAACATTTTTAAAACCGCAAAAATTTTCTCGATTTTAAAACCGAAAAAAAAACGAATTGAAACTTTTGAAAGAAATCAATTTTTTTCTTTCTTTTTTTTTGGAATAAAAAATCGATAAATTTTTAAATTCCAAATTAAATGGTCTTTTTCTTCCAAGTCTGACACTAATTGAAATTTTGAATGAAGAAACGAAGAAAAAGTATGACTTTTTGCTATTTCTTCACCAAAATATGTTTTAAATGAAGAAGAGTAAAAATGAAATGTCATTTCTAAATTCAATTATATTTCCTTTTTTCTAAAGAAAATAAAGAAAATTTAATAATAATTAAGTTTAATTTAAAATTAAAGTTTAAAAAATAAAAATAAAATGTTTTAAAAATTATAAAAATAAAAAATATTAATTTAATTAAAAGAAGCAAAAGTAACAAAATTAAATAATATCCGTTTCCATTTTCTATTCTTCTTCTTCTTCTTCTTCTCATTTCAAAAGCATCGAAGAAACATCGAAAATGAGTTGGAAAACAAAGTGGGCGGAGTCAAAGAATAGAGAAAAAGTAATGAAAAATTGTGAAGAGAAAAGGAAGGAGGAGAAGGAGGAGGAGGAGGAGAAGAGAAAATGAGATGAAAAGGGTCATACAATTTTTGAAAAGAATTCATAATTTTTGGGGAATCATTTAGAAAGTGGACGAAAAAAGAGCAAATATAGTTTAAAGGGGAAATTTCTAAAGACGGGTTGAGAAAGGGGGGGAGGGGAGGGAAGAATTCTCAAAGGAATCCTATCCAATAATTAAGCATTAATCAATTTAATGATATTTTTTGTTGATTTCTTACATTATTTTCAATGATTTCAATTGAAGATAAACCACACAAAATACGCCAATGAAAAATGTCATAAATAAATCGATTTTATGAGTTTTAAGCATTTTAAGACCCCTCCCCTCCCATGCACATATTCAACTGTGAGGTCTCTTAATTATAGGGTGTGAGGTAGATTTAGAAGATTTGCGTAGTTTGATAACACAAAATAATCCAAATAATTTTGTTTATCAAATTAAAGTGCAACATTTCCATGAAATCAAAACAAAATCACCATGGAGAATGAGAAGAGGTGAAATGCTTGACTGTTTCAATTGATTCAACTCAACGGTCTTCTTCTTCTTCTTTCTCTCAAATTTTCATGGCTCTCAACAAGAATCCCCGCCCGCCCCAAAATAGAAAAAAAAAAAGGAAAAAGAAAGAGAAAAATTTGGTTTTTTTCAGTTCTCATCTACTAGAAAAAGCTCATTTTCGTTTTTTTTTCCTCTTCTTTCTGTTGAGCAAAAAAAAGGGCAAAGAAACAACAAAAAAAAGAAAGAAAACGATTAGAGAAGGAAAAAGGAAGAGAAAAAAAATAACATAGAAAATGTTTCCCCTCCCACCCCCCGGTTGGTTCTCCATAAAAATAATGGAGCAGAAAGTTTCAATCGTTTTTGGAAAGAGAGATACATTAAAATAATTACATATCATAAATAATATAATTATTTAAAATAAAAATAAAAATCAAAATAGAATTATTATTATTAAATATTTATTTAGAAATTAAGGAAAGAATCAACTAGAAAAGGTGGATGCCACCAATTGATTTAATCCATTTTTATCCGATTTGTCAATAACAAAAAAATAAAAAAAGAATTCAACAGTTTTCATGTAATCTGATATTTTTTTGTTCAATTTTGTATCAAAAAAAAAAAAAAAAAAAAAATTTTTTTTGTTTTTTCTTTGAGAAAAAAAAATGGGCGGAAAAAAATGGGATGAGATGAGCACTAAAATAGTTGAAGATGGTTCAAAATTGAAAATAAATGTGTACACAAATTTGCAATTTTGTCAGAGCAGTTGTTTACTAGAAATATTACTAAAATGGATATCGACCAAAATGAAAGAGTATATAACACAATTTCTTCTTCTTCTTTTTTCTAGCAACCAACACAAAAAAAAAATAAGAGAATTGGTGGGGGTTGGTTTTTAGATCAAAGCAAGAAGCTGATGACGTGGAAAGGTGTGGTGGTGTAATCGATGGCAAAGAGCAACAATTTCAAAAAGTGTTGAGAAGAGCATAAAAAAGAGCAAGATTTGATTTGGAGCTCAGATGCCAACCCAACAAAAAAAATGAGCGAAAAGGAAAGAATCATCCTTCTTCTTGCCACCTTCTTTTGCAGGTGTCTGAATGAATGAGCACACTTATGGAAGGAGAAGGGGAACGAGGGAACGAGGGATTTGCATAATTATTATTATGGACTTATTTTAAAAGCCATTGGAGAAAAAATGAGGTGGTAAAATAGTCAGAGATCGTATGACATTTATAAGGAAGAGACGAGGAGAGAGAGAGAGACGGGGAGAGAGAGAGAGAGAGAAAAAGAGAGAGAAAGAGACGGAGAGAGAGAGAGAGAGAAAATATGAATTGGAGGAAGAAAGAATAAAAATAGAATTTTGATTGATTGATGGATTAGAAATTAGAAGAAACTGTCTTGAATTATTGATAATTCTAATTTCCTTGTTGCTTTCCTCCTTCTTCTTCTTCTTCTTTCTTTTTTTTAATCCATTTTTTGTTGTTTTTTTTTTGCTCCAAAAGAAATTGCATTTTTCAAAGGAAAAGATTATGTCATAAATGTGACATCTCACAAGATGAATCACTTCTTCTTCTTCTTCTGGAGAAAAAACAACGTCGACGTCGACGACGACAATTTTCGATCCAACAACAACCCAAAATGTTTTCAGTTTTTGATCTTTTTTCTTCTCCGATTTCTTCTCCTCCTCCTCCCAAAAAAACCCTCGTCACGGTGTTGAAGAAAATGAAAATGAGATTCGGAATAAATAAGTGAGACAAAAAAAAAAAGGATTAAAAAATGGGCAGAAAAAAAAGAAGAAGAAGAAGAAGAAGAAGTGAAAATGAGCTGATGAAATTTAAAATTGAAAATGTGCTGAAAAGCAAACAAACAAAAAAAAATAAAAATGAATTTTCAAAAGAAATGGAAAATAAAAAGGGGAAAAGGGCGGGGGAAGAGGAGAAGGTGGAGAAGGGGACCCATAAATGTGCAAATATGTCTAAGCTTATTTTTCCTCCTCCTCCTCCTCTCAAATTTTAGGTTTAGTTTTACGCTTCATTTCATTTTTTCTATTGGTCAAAGTTATGAATATTTGAGAAATGAGGAAATGTTGCCAACATTTACTACAAATTCCCCCCCCCTCCTTTTTTTTTCTAAAATTCATTGGAATTAAGTGAGAGAGAGAGAGAGAAAAGAGACGAAAAGAAAAAAAGAAATTAAAAAAAAAGAAAAAAAAAAGCAAAACAAGATGAATGAACAAAACGAAAATGTGTAGTTCAAGAGGAAAATACATGTATAGTCATACATCAATTCGAAAATGGGGTGTGAAATTTAGTGATGAGAGGGGAGGAGGAAGGCTTCTTTTAGTCTCGGCGGCGGCTCTACTTTCGTCCACCACTACCATCATCATCCATGGTTTTTTCTTCTTCTTCTTCTCCTTTCCTTCTAAATTTTTGCTCCGTCCGTGTGCTTATCCGTCCTCCGCTGCTTCTTCTTTTCACACCATCACCGCCCCGTTATTTCTCTTCAAAACATTTTTCGTTCCAAAAACGAAAAAAAAGGAGGAAGAAAAAGAAGAAAAAGAAGAAGAAGAAGAAAAGCACAAAATGGCTCCTAAAAACTTATTGAGAATAGGAGGATTATCCATTTATAAATGAAAAAAAAAAGGACAACGACACGTAATCGGATGTCTAGTTTATATGGAAATTAACAGAATCTTCAATAGATTATAAAAAGCAGAGACAAATCAAGAAATTGAAGAATAAAAAAAAGACGGATTAGAAAGAAAATCAAGATTTTTCTGTAATTTATTTTTTCTTTTTTTTTGCAGCTCAAAAAATTTGGCCAACATTTTTCCCCAATATATTCTTGACAATCATGACAGATCGAAATTAGCGGAAAAGTTGAAAGCTGCAATAAAAGCCAACGAAGTAAAATTTTTTGCAAAAAAAACCGGCATTTTTTTTCCTGGATTTCAGACAAAAAATAATTGTCAACTCGAAGATGATTTCATGTCAATGGCTCGTGGTCTCATCACATATGGAGCATCATTTTTCGATGTGGATGTTTTCAAAAAAAAGGTAGGGGGGCAATTTTTGTGAAAATGATTGGAGTTCAGCCAAACAAAAAAAAATGACTGTTTGCACAATTTAAAAAAAGAAATGTCCTTGAATAAAAATGATGAGGTGTGAATGTGAAGCGAGAAAAAAAACGCCCCTCGATGACCTCTCTGGGAATCTCAATCTCAATAATAATAATACATAATAGTTCGACTACATATCAGCCCAACTGGAAAATGTTTTTGGCGAGACAATCATCGGATATTTTCTCTCATTTTTCCAACAATTCATTTTGATTCCAAAAAAAAAAAAAATGGGAATAAATTTAAAATAAAAAAGTAAAGCTGAGCCGAGAGCCGTTCGCCGGAACAAAAGGCCACTTTAAATTTTGGAAGAAATAGATGAAAACTTAAGGAAATGGCCAGCACCTGTTGAAGGGTTTCCATGTAATAATAATCAACGATTTTTGAATGCATTTTTACATAAATTTTTTAAATATAAATATAAATTGTATAGAGACAATTAATTTTATATACAGTAGCGGCCATATAGAAATGACCTTTGACTTTTTTTGCTCTAACTTTTCTCAAACATGCCCGATCGAGCTGAAACTCGGGTATAATGTTTTAAGCGCACTAATACATCTTTTTTTTAAAAAGGATTGTGCATGTGCGCTCTAATGCGAATTTTTTCGGATTTTTCCAGAATTTCGATTTTTTTGAATTTTTTTGTTTTTTGAATTTTTGTTTTTAAATTAATTATTTTTAATTGTTTTTGACAGTTTTTGTTTATAAAATTAATTTTGAGTATATTTTTTATCATTTTACAGAATATTTCTGAATTTTTGTTATAAAATGCTTTCAAAAGATCAACAAGAAGCTGTCGTCCGCGGTTTTTTGAACGGCAGCTCACAAAAGGAGCTAGCAGATCAGTTTGGGATCTCGGTTTCTGGAGTGAAGCTGATAATAAGAAGATACAGAAATAACGGATGTAAAGTTGTCATAAAAAAATCACCTGGGCGCCCTAGGATCACAAACCACGTCGAAGATCGGGCAATTGTTGGCATGAGCCGGAACAACCCACGGCTGACAGCAGTTGATATTCGAATGGAAATCGTCAAATCTGGGACACCACCGCCATCCGTGAGAACAATAAGACGAAGGCTTTGTTCTGCTGGGCTTTTTGGAAGAATTCCAGTGAAAAAACCATTGATTTCGGCGAAAAATCGCCGAGCACGCATTGAGTTCGCCAAATCTCATATTGGCTGGACTGCGGATCAATGGAAAAACGTCATTTGGAGTGACGAGAGCAAATTCATGCTCTTCGGGAGTGACGGTATACGCTATGTACGCCGTCCTATCGGTTCCAGACATGAGGTGAAGTACCAATGCCCGACTGTCAAACACGGTGGTGGCTCGGTCATGGTGTGGGGATCTTTCAGTGGGAAAGGTGTGGGTCCAATTGTTTTTATTGAAGGAATAATGGATTCAACTAAGTACCTAGATATTCTCAAGGACACAATGCTCCCGTATGCTCGTCAAAAACACGGTCGCAGCTATATTTTTCAACAAGATAACGACCCAAAGCATACGAGTGCGGTTGTCCGCAAGTGGTTCAAGGATAAAAGAATCCCGGTTATGGAGTGGCCAAGCCAATCTCCGGATCTTAATCCAATTGAACACTTGTGGGAACATGTGGAGAGAAATTTGAAAGATATTAAATCCACAAACGCCTCTTCCAAGTTTCGGGAAATTCAAAAAGTCTGGCAGAACATCCCACAGCAAGTCATCGATCGGTTGTTGGAGTCTATGCCCCGCAGATGTCAAGCAGTCATAGATGCCAAAGGCTACCCGACTAAGTATTGACCTCATTGATTGTTTTTATTGTTACTTTTTAGTTTTTATATATTCGTTTAGCTTTTTTCCTTCAGTTTTCCATAAAGTTGTTTTTTTCCAAAAAATCGAAAAACAGTTTTTTGGCGAAAAAAAATTTTTTTTTGAACGAACAACTATTTCCATTGGTAATTAGATGAAAACGTGTGTTGAAAACATTATACCCGAGTTTCAGCTCGATCGAGCATGTTTGAGAAAAGTTAGAGCAAAAAAAGTCAAAGGTCATTTCTATATGGCCGCTACTGTAGGTGACAGACGGTGAGGAGAATATTTGTAAAGTTGGAATGGGTCAAGGAGTATTCAAGAGATATTTTATTCCCATATTTTATGGATTATTTTTGTGATGACAAGTATTCATAAACAATGTGTCTTCTTTAATTACAGTTAATTACAGACAATTGAATCTTGTCAAGGATTGGTTGGAATAAATGATCACGGCTTGCATATTATTCTCAAATCAACATGGACGGTGAAAAATCTCAAATTTGATGAATTCGAGCCAATTTATCGAGATGTGAACACTGTTGAAGTTTTCAGAAAAAAAAACATTCTTTTTTTGGTGGAAGAAAAAAAATCTGGAAAATTTCAGATTGATGCTCAACGTCTGAAAAGTTTTCATATGATTCTAGTCTCAACTCAAATGAAATTTATCAAAGGAATTTTGCAAAAATTTCGAAATTCATCGCTAGAAAATTGAGATGCAGAGAGAGAGAGAGAGAGACAGAGAGAGAGAGACAGAGAGAGAGAGAGAGAGAGAAAAAACAGAGAGAGAGAGAAAAAAAAAGAAAGGTGATGATCTCATTGGATAAAACGTGTTCCTATTTTTAAAACTATAAATGAATCAATAAAAAATTAATTATTTTATAATTCGAATTTTTCTTCTTCTTCTTCTCAAGCCATTTGCTTTCAATTTCTGGTTTAAAAGCAAAAACAAAAGTAGTCGTCAAAGATGTCAATCCATAGTATTTTTATTTTTCCCTTTCCTTTTTTATTTTTGCTGCTGAAATTTGTGACAAGCTTTGTCTTTGTCTGTAATTCGCTTCTTTCTTTCTTTCTTTTTCTTTTTTTTTTTAAATTTTAGAGCGACCAAGAGCAAATTCAAGTTCCAAAACTTTTCACGATAATGAAGCACCAACTGCTGGGGAAAGAAAACAACAAAAGAAATTGGTTGAAAAAGAAAATTGGCGGAAAAACGAAAAAGTTTAAATTCAGATTGTCAAATTTGTGGCTCGCGTGCTTGAAAAAGGTCCGACAGGTCTTCGAGCCGAATTTCAGAGTATGAAAAGATCCAACGATTTTGAAAAGATGAAAGCGTTCAAGGAGAATCAAGAGTTTGGAAAGAATCGCTACAAGGATGTCGGCTGCCTTGACAATTCGCGCGTCAAATTGGGCTCACCGTGGCCGCACGAATATGTTCATGGCAATTATGTGTCGACACCAATCAATCCGAAACGTTTTATTTGTACACAAGTTTTTTGATCAAAAAATTTCTCCCAACATTTTTTGTGTCAAAAATTAATTTGAGGCTCCTCTCGAGAAGACGTGCGCTGATTTTTGGTTTATGTGCCTTCAAGATCATGTCGAGGTTATATTTATGTTGTGTAATTTTATGGAAAAAGGAACCAAGAAATGTCACGAATATTTTCCAACAAAAGATAAACAGGAAACTTTGATATTTGAGGAAAAAAGTAATCGGATTACTGTATCTTATGTTTCTTCAAAAAAAGTTTATTTTTTTCTTTTTTTTTTTTTTAAATTTTTCTATTTTTTTTTTAGTTTAAATTTCGAAATAAAAAAACTGAGGCAAATGTGGTTCAAACTGATCTTCAAATTGAAGGACCTGATGGAATGTCGTGTAAAACTACACATTTTCATTGGATTGATTGGCCTGATCGCGGTGTTCCACCAGCTGATTTAGCAATCATTGAGTTGTTGGATAAGGCGCGATCAACCAAGTTTTTTTTTTCGTCTCCCCGCCCTCCGCCCCTGTCTCGTATCGGCTGGTTTTCAGGGGACCAATTGTTGTTCATTGCTCTGCTGGAATTGGAAGAACTGGAAGTGTTGTAATGATTGAATATGTCATGGAGCAGATTTTGTCGAATCAACAAATTGAGGACACTGATAAGATTCTGTTGAAAATTCGTGAGCAACGAAACAATTCGGTTCAGGTTTTTGCTTGTTTTCAGAGAAAATATTCGGAATTCTGAATTTTGCAGACCGATCATCAATATTTATTTGTTCATCAAGTTTTGATGAATTATTTCCGTCAGAAGAATCTTTTGGACTCATCGGTTGAGAAGCATCACGACGATTTTACCAAAAATTATATGAAGCTTGTCATCTGAATAAAATTCTCAATTCTAAATTATTGATTTTTCCCTTCTTTTTTTTTTGGTGGAAATGAAATGAACAACAAACAACACTGTGAAATAATTTCATTTTTTTTTTCTTTGCAAAAAAGCTCATAAAAAACAATAGAAAATTGTTTGATTCTTTCTGGTTAAGAATTAGTGTGGTGGTCTGGTAAAAAAGAATGGAGATTTTTCAATGGTTTATGGCACCTCTTTTTTTGACTAGAATTATAATTGAAATCGGAATGTGTCGCATGGTTTTTGCGGGGGCGGGGGGCGGGGAATTTATTGAAGAAAAATGTTTTGGATATGAAACGAATGAAGGGGATGAGATAGGGCAGAAAAGACAATTTGATCAACTTTTTCTTTATTTGGTTTCAATCTGGAAAGAGGCTTTTAATGGGAAAAAATAGAAGAGGTGGGTGGGGGAAAAGGGGTGGGGCAGGAAGGAGAGAAAAATCGAGATCAATCAATAACAACAAAAAATTGATTTTTTGTTGGCTTCTTTTTTCTTTGAGATCTAAATTATATTTGTTTTCTACAATAAAATTAATTAAATACAAAATTAAAACGAAATTTCTGTTTGTTTTGGTTGAAATAAATCTATTTCCGTTCTTCATAGGAAAATATGATTGGCGATGATGAAGTTTCCAATGTTCGAGCATGTCGAAGAGCCATTATTGATTCAGCTAGTTGATCGATCAGATCATCTCTTGTTGATAATTTTGCGCTTCTTTTCATTAATCCGAATTCAGTTCCGCCCATTCGATCAAACGATCGTTTTCTACGAAGACCAAAGTCGGCGTTGTCCAATCTAAAAATTGATTTTTGAATTTTTTTTTTTTTTGATTTTAAAAATTTGAAAAAAAACCTATCAAAAGCTCGTTTTAAAACATATTTGGAATTTTCAAATTGATCATATCCATCATAACGATCAAATCGTTTTGCACCGAATGAAAAAACTCCAGAATTATCGAAACGATCAAATGCTCGTTTAACCAAATGTCTTGAAGGCGTGAAGGATGCTGCTAAAGAAGGCGACGAAGCCGATTCTGAACGAGTTTCAGATGCGGATGCAGATGTGGATGGAGTTATCATAACATATGGATACGCATTGGCAATTGTTATCATGAAAAACTGAAAAAGAAGATTTTCTTTTTTGCTTTTCTTTTTTAAATTTCTTGACACGGAAGTTCAATTCATTTTTATTTGATCTCTTTATCATATGAAACTATCAAATGCGTTGTAAAAAAAGAAAAGAAAAAACGTTTGAGAAACTCTTGATTTCTCATTGGAATTAATTGATTTTAGTTTACAAACTGACCTGCAAAACAACAAGCAGCTGGATAAGTGAAGGAGATTGCAAAAGAAGCTTCTGACTCATGTCGCTTTTGTTACCTGAAAAATATGTTGCCTTGAATCATCATCTTTTTCTTCTTCTTCTTTTTCCGTCAAGCCGAAACATAAACGTGGAGAGGATGACGTAATTTAATGCGGGGAAACACAAAAGAGAGAGAGAGAAACAGAGAGAGAGAGAGAGAGAGAGAGAGAGAGAGAGAGAGAGAGAGAGAGAGAGAGAGAGAAAGAGAGAGAGAGAGAGAGAGAAACAGAGAAAGAGAGAGAGAGAGAGAGAGAGAGAGAGAAAGAGAGAGAGAGAGAGAGAGAGAGAAAGAGAGAGAAACAGAGAAAGAGAGATGATGGGAAAAGGAAAATTTTCAAAAAGAACAAAACCATTTTTCGTCGAATTTCGGAAATTTGTAAAAGCAAGAAAAATAAATGAAAAAAGATTTGAGAATTGGCAAATGGCAGGTGAAGAAACGGGGTGAAATAAAAAAGAACGAAAAATTTGAAGAAGAAAAACAGGAAAATGTTTTTATTCGCCTTTTTTCTTGTTGTTTCTTTCTTGGCAACAATCCAAATCTTTTTTTTTTTCATTTTTTTTTTTTTGAATCATTAAAAATTAAAAATTTCTTTTTTATTTTTATTTAGTTTAATACCGTATCGTTTGAAAATTGAAAGAAGAAATTTGTCAAGGAAGAGTTTGAGCAGAGAAAGGAAATTTTTGCAAAAATTATTGTTTTCCTTTATTTTTCTTGATCTGATATGATAAGAATTACAAAAAAAAATTGTAAAAAATGATAGAAAAAATCCTAGAAAACAAATGGATGGGTGGTCAAATATGGGGGTGGCCTGGCTGGGCTTAGCTTAGCTGGGTTGGGTTGGGCATGTGCTGGGCTGGGCTGTTTGTCCAAATTGTGAACCGTAAACAATTTGTCCAAGGAAAATCAAAATGAAATTACGACATGACAGAAAATGATGAAATCAAAACAAAAAATCTCGTTTTGATTTTTCAAAGTTTGAACAAAAAAAAAATGTTTTTTTTTTTTTTTAATTTTCCAACTCACAAACAAATTCTTGAATTTCAAAAATTGTTTTTAAAAAATATGGAATTTTCGATTTTTTCTCACAAAAAAAAAGAAAAGAAAAAAATGAACTACAAAGAAGAAATGTGGGCGGAGACTAAACAAATTCCTCTCTATTTTTCGGTGGTCCTCTCCAATGCTTTTTTGTTGGGAAGAAAACAATATTTCAAGAATTCGTGTATTCTTCGTTGCTTCAGAAACTTGAAGAAAAAAATTTCAATAAAATTCAATAATTCTTGTCACAGGAAAATCTTGACTACGGTAGGAATACGGTAGATTATTCCCAACGTTGAAATATCTTGGAGATCTTTTCGTTTTTTTTCCAAAAAAAACCAAAAAAAACATTTTTCTTGACAATAAAACACGTTTCCTCCACTCATTTACACTTCTGTTTTGACAAGTTAATGTTGTATGTGTGTAAAAGCGGAATTTTGTACGAATTTCTAGAAAACGCAAAAAAAAAAAAAAAAAAAAAAAGAGGGCGGAGGGGGAAAAAGAAATTGACAAGTTTGTGTGGAATTAAAAAAAAACGAAGAAGGTGAATTGCACCCAAATGAAACTTTTTTTTCTACCCCTCCCCCCCCCCCCCCCCCCGCCCCCCCCCCCTTCTATTTTTCGTTTTAATAAAAATTGAGTTGAGTTTAATTGGAAATTGTCTTTTTAAAATAAAATGAGATAAATGAGAGAGAGAGAGAGAGAAAAAAAAACGGAAATAAATGAGTGGAAAAAAATGAGGGGGGGGGGGGGGGGTAAATGAAGTGAAAAATAGTAAAAATTCGAGAATTAAATTCTGAAAAAAAATATTCAAAATTTAATTTTTGTTTTTTTTTTTTTTTCTTCTTCTTCTTCTTCCAGCACAATTCTCATTATTTTTATTTTCAGTTTTTTAATCATTTTCAACGCGAAAGCACAAAAAATTGTTGAATTCATCATTTTTCAAAGCAATTTCCGTTCGATTCGCGGAAGGAATAGAAGGGGGGGGGGGGGAAAGTGGGGGGTGTGGCGAGAAAAAAATAGTTTTTTCATTTTTCGTGTTGGAAAATTGAAATAATCACAACCGTATCTGGTTAGTGATTATTTCAATTTTCTGGGCTACTGTAGCTGAACTTCGATCTTGACATTCATTGTTTATTGAGGTCGATGAGGTTCTACACACCCAAGACATACAAATTTTGAAAAGAGAGAGAGAGAGAGAGAGAGAGAGAGAAATCACTTGAGGATATTTTTCAATTTTCCTCCAAGAGAAACTAGAAAAAAATAAAGTCCAGCGTGGAGGAGGAAGAAGGCGGGTGAGCAACAAGATTAATTGGGCATTTTTGCAATTTTTGTTGAGAATTCAAAGATTATTTTGTTATCCGAAAGCAAAAAGATTTCGATTCGCTTTTGTGAGAGAAAAAAAAATAAAGTTCGTTGTTTTAAACGCAACACTTCGTTTTCTCGAATTTCACACTCTTCAATTTTTCCGCATCAGAAGCTTCTGATGAATAAAAAAACAGTTGGAATTGTTTCGTCGGAAATTGACCAACGAAAAAACGAGAAGAAAAAAAAAAACTTCAAACTCTGAAATTATTCAAATATTGATTGAAAATGCCCCGCCTTGCTCTTAAATTCATTTAATGTTTCGAAAAAAAAAAAAAAAAAAAACATCTGTCACCTCACCAAATATTTGTTTGACATGTTTTTCTTTCTGTCCTCACAATGACGCACAAATGAAATGCTTTTTTTTGCGAATATTTTTGAACAGAAAAAAAAATTGAAAATCATAGCCAAAACGGAAAAAGGGGGCAGGGGGGGGGGGGTGGGAATTTGTGGAATTTATTTGTTTGATCAGAAATGAAAAGATAATATTTGCTGAAAATGTCACAATTTATCATTTGTTCACGTTTCGAGGTGTTTTTGATCAAAAATGATCAGATGGGAAGATGAAGAACGCGAAGGAGAAGAAGAAGGAGAAGGAGAAGGAGGAGATGAAGAAAGAAAAAAACAAATTCGGAAATCTTTTAAAAAATGACATTGGTTTGATAAAGAAAGAATTTATTCGAATAATATTTATGTTCTTCAAACATTCTTTTAGGCTGAGGTTTGATGATGAAATTTCGTCTTGTGATATCATCAATCATCTTCTTCTTTTTCCATTTTTTTTATTTGTAAAACGCGATAATTTTGGAAATAACAAGAATTTACACCAAAAAAAAAGAAAAAAGAAAAGAAACAAACATTTACCGGAAATGTGTTTAAATAAATTTTGGTTCGTTTTGTTTCAGACCAAAAAATCAACATTCGATTGAATTTTGATGACGTTTCGAAATGTTGAAAAATCAACAAAACATTTTCCCACTTGAATGACGTCATTTTTAATTGAAAAAAAAACAAAGAAAAAATATTTGAAATTTTTCGATCCCATTTTATCATGGGGGGGGGGGGAGGGGAAATTCTCTCGGAGGTTACTGTAGGATAAAATCGATAAATCTTAAGCGTTGAATTCTGGTCATTTTTCAGTCAGAATAATTCAAAGATTTCGATGAAGATTTTTCTTCGTTTCGACACGAAAAAAAATAGAAGAAGCAATTTTAAAAGGAGAAAAAGTACATTTTGTTTTTGAAAAATTTGAAAAAAAAATTAATTAGAAAAAGGAGAAAATGAAGGGAAAAACACGACGATAACGAGCCAATTTAAAATACTTTTTCTCCTCCTCCTCCTCCTTCTCCTTTTATTTTCTTTCCAAAATGATCATTGACCGCTACTTTCATTTCATTATTGAGCTTCATTGAAAGTGCTTCTCGGCCGTGCAACAACAAAAATTCAATTTCAATTTTATTTGTCCTCCGAGTTTTTTTTTTCTATTTTTATTCTCAAATTTGCCCTATTCTGAGAATATTTATAATATGAATATACACACACACACACTCATTTTTGGCAACACGCCAGCCCCACCACCACCCACCCACTCAATTATTATTTGATCTCCTCCTTCCTTCGTCTTTTCCCTCTTCGCCCCTTTCTCTCCCTCCCCCTCCCCTCTCTCATCCCGGCGGCTGCCCGTTAAATCAAAAATCAACAGATTTAAATGGAAAAAAAAACAGTGGAAAAAATGCGGAAATAGAACTAGGAAATTCTCACGAGAATCTTTTTGAAAAATTAAATAAAAATTTTATTATTCAAAGAAATTTGATATTAAAAATAATAAAGAAAAAGCCGAAATTTTATTTTTATTTGTCAAGTATTTTGGTCTCGTTTCAATTCATTTCACTTTTTCGACAGATAATTCGAAATAAAATCTTCTGAACCGAACGAGAATTTTTTTTCTTTTTTTTTGAAAAAAAAAAAAAAAAACGTTCAGCAAGAAAGAAAAAAAATTGTTTAAAAAAATTAACAGAAAACCATGTTATTTTGCGGAAATAAAATGGAAATTAAGATGAATCCCTGATCAATGAGAAATTGTAGAAGAAGCAGAAACAGAAGCAGAAGCAGAAGCAGAAGCAGAAGCAGAAGCAGAAGCAGAAGCAGAAGCAGAAGCAGAAGCAGAAGAAGACATTTTAATAATATTTTAATGGATGACGTTGGAAGAAGAAACAAAAAAAAATTTTTTTTTTTGAAGTTACAAAGACAAAAATATCCAATAATTTGAGACTCTTTAGGGATTTTTTTCTGATTTGAAATCAGAAGATTTTTCATTTTTTTTCTTTTTGAATTTATTAGTCATTCAAGTACAAAATTCAACGAGGAAGTTTTAATTCATTTTTATTCGTAAAAATCTGAAAAAATTTCAAAATTTTAAGAGCTGAAATTCTTAAATTTTTCCTTCTTCAAAACAAAATTAAACTGAAAAAGCTCTCAAATTTAATAATTTCAAACTTTTTTCACTTTCTTTTTTTGTTTCTTTTCTGGGTGGAGGGGAAGGGCCGATGACGTAACTTGAACTTTTAAAAAACCAACGAATTTGTCGCGTGGGTGAAACGATCAAAAAATAGACGCGCGAAAATTAAAAAAAAAGGAAAGGAAAACATTAAAAACTAACTCGATGGATGGATGGATGAATCGTTGGAATGGCGATGAAACTGCTCAAGGATGATGAAAATCGAGGTTGTAGACAAAAAAAGTCAAACACGAATGACTTCAGAATAAAAAAAAAAAGAAGAAGAAGAAGAAGAAGAAGGAGAAAATATGAGTCAACAAAACTCAACCAATTTTTTTTTCTTTTTCCTTTTTCTCCTTTTTTGTAGGAAATATTATTGTGTTTTTCAACTTTTTAAAAACAAAAAAAAAAAAAAAAAACGAAAAGTTATAAAATGAATAAATAAATACAAATAATAATTGAGTTGTGCTCAAAGAATAATGAGAAATACATTTATCAGATATTGCAAAAATAAATAAAATGTCACCGGAAATTGGTTTCAGGTGTGTGGTCGGTCAATAACTAACCTAACAGCGGATACATTTGTATTTTTATTTAATAAATAATAATAATAATAATATTTTTATATTTTTTCTCATCTAATTTCAGAGCTTCAATAATTTCCCGCCAAAACAAAAATTGTTTTTTTTTTTTTGGCTCCAAAATTGTATTATTTTTTTCATCAAAACATTGGCTCACAGAGCTCAATTTCAAGGTTTAAAAAAAATTATTGAATCAAATCAATAAAATGATTCAGATCGATCAAATGTTGAATGAGGAGAAGCCGGAAAATAAAATGAGCTTGGATGGAAAAAGAAGATGAGATTTCTTGTCGTCTTCAAAAGATACAATTTCAGATTTTTCCTTTCCTTTTCCGTCAGACAACTTTTTTTTTTCAAACTTTAATTATATAATCACGAGTTTATCGTTTCGAAATTTTCAAATTTCGTGCAATTTCCAAATGAGCCCACAAAATGTTTCTTCTTCTTCTTCTTTTTTTTTCCTTTTTTTTTTGTTTTTCGTCATTAAAATGACTCATTTATTGGATTTTCAATCCTTTTTTTCAACTAAAAAAAAACTTTTTATTTTTGCAAAAAAAAAATGTTTTCGATTTGAAATTGGACCTGAAATTGGATCATAAATGATTCCAATTTTTATTGAAAATGAAACGATTTTGATGAAACATGAATTCGACATTTACACAGAATTTAAAAATTCGGAAGGGATAATTCGATATTACTTTAAGGGGAATTTTATTCCAAAAATTCAAATGTCTATGCCAATTTACCAGAGCAGAATTCAAAATTTAACGGGGCCACATTCTGAAAGAGTTTTGTCTGAAAATGATAAGAAAGAAGGAAAATGCGCTGTGCTGGAGGTTAACGTAGAGTTTAGTCAATGCTCAATTGGTAATGAAAGACGCTTGTGATCACGAGAAAACCTACACCTTCCTTCTAACATCGTTGATAATTCCAGCGGGTAAAGAAACGACGAGAACAATCTCGACTAAGCTGGATACTGGAAGGGGGTGGGAAAGATTTCACAACCGTAACCGGTGCGTCCCGTCTTAAAACCAAATACCGAAGTTTTTAGACGGGGAAATTACAAGAAAAAGCTTCCTCAGAAGCCGAGAATATTAATCGAAGATTGAAGGGGAAACCGGATGAGGATTTCGAAAAAAAAAAGAGAATTAATCTACCGTATAAATTGAAAAATGATGAAAATTAGAAAAAAAAAGCAAAAATGAATTAAAATGAAAAAAATATTTTGAAATAATGGAAATTTGCTCCATTATTTTTTCAAATCGAAAAAAAATTGAAAATTCGATACCCCCCCCCCCCCCTTTTTTTTTTCAGTCCCGGCTCAATTATTTTTTCTGCTTTTTTAAAAAAAAATCTTTTTTTTTTTCATTCTTTTTTCCACTGAATTCATATTTTTATTCAAAATGAACTTTTGAATGAAAAGAAAAAAGAAATGAGAAAAGAAAATAATTATTTTTAGGCTTTCGATTTTCAGATTTTCAAAAATTCCAATAATTGACTGAAAAAAATTGAATAAAAATTAATGAAAAAATATTTTTGATCAAAAGCAACAACAACAAAAAAATTTCTTTTTTTTCTTTTTTTTTTGGTGAAAAATTTTTGAACAAAGAAAGAAAGAATCCTTTCCAATCTTGGATGATTTTCAAGAAATTGGCGACGGGGAAGGAGGGGGGGGGGGAGCCGAAAGAAACCACAAAAACAATTAAATAAATATTTTCTTTGAATAAATTAAAAAATCCATCATTCATATGGAATTCCATGGGAATTTTAAACAAAAAAAAAGAAAGAAAATTTGAATTATAAAAATGGAAAATAAAGTTGAAGAAAAAAAGTTTTTTTTATTCATCTGCGCTCTGAATTTTTAAAAATTCTGAAATCAGGTGAAATCCTTTTTAGTCATCTGAAGAATTTTGAAAATAATTCAAGAAAAAATTCAGAATTGATGACGTAGAAACGCGAAAATAATAAAAAAAATTTCGTTTCAATTTAATTTGTTGTTTCATTGGACTTTTGAACAATTTTTCTCAAATTCTAAATTTATTCAAAATCAAATTTTGGTTGCTCAAAACCTCCCCCGTTTCAATTTTCGATGTTTAATTTTAATGAAAAAAGAAAGGAAAAGAAAATGGAATTTAATTTTGCAAAGGCACATTTTAACATGAAAATATTTTTGCGAAATTTTTTTGACGACCAAAAAAATGTTATAAATTAATTGTAAAAATACGAAATGAAGAGGTCAAAATAACGAATTTCAATGAAACAATTTACTAACAAATTTCGTATTCTTCTCACTTTTTTTTCGAGTTTTATTTTTTTTTAAAAAGGAGAAAAATAAAAAAAAACGGGGGAGGGGAAGACGGATTACGGTCGCAAAAAAAAAAAAAAAAACAAAATCAACTTTCTGATTATTTGAATATCGGAACTTTTTGAAAAAATAAGAGAAAATGAATAAAATTCTTCTTTTTATATTGTTTTTCCTTTCAAACAACAACATCGACCTCAACTAGGTTTTTTAAACTTTGATATCTTATTCTTTTTTAATAAAAAATGTAAATTCAAAAAAAAAAAAGAAAAGAATTATCCAACTTTTCTAATTTTTTTTTTCAAAGAAATCAAGAAGAGAATTAAGAAAACTATTAAAATGAAAAAGAAAATTTTAAAAAATAATGAAAATCATAAACTTTGAAATTTCAGTTTTTAATAAATGAATTTCAGCAAACATTTTTCCAGAAAGAAATGTTTAATTTTCTAGAATTTATTACATCACCAATTTTTCTTGCCACATTTTTTGTTTCCTCCCAAACGTGTTTTTTGCATTTAAAACTAGACTAATATCTATGTATATTGTATATATATATATACATTTTAAACAACTATTTGTCTATTTTTCGTTTACAACTTTACATTTTTTTCGTCGAATATTAGAAAAAATACATTTTTTTTCTAGAATTTTCAAATTTTTCAAATTCTTGTTTTAAAAAGTTTTTTTTTATATGACGAAGTAAATTTGTTGAGAAAAAAACGAGAAAGCAATTATAAAATATTCAAATACCAAAAGAAAGAATGAAATGGCAAAAAATGAATTAAAGGTCTAATTCTTCATCATCAGAATCAAGATTATTTCTTCTACGATCAAACTGAAAATTCCGAAATTAATTCAATTTATTTTTTTTTAAAACATACTTTAACAGTCGTTTTCTTTTGAGTCTGCTGAGAAACCCTTTCCATAAATGTTTTTAAGCCTTCATCCGACATTTTTCCAGCCAATTGTCCTCTTCTATATTTATTTTATATTTCAAAATGGTTTTTTTTCTTCTCACCTTGCCATATTAATTAACGCAGCTTCAACCATTTGCGCTTTTTCTGGTTTTGCTGCCGCCAAGTTGCTCAATCTGTGAAGAGCTTGTTGATCGAGAATCTGAATATTTTACACAATCAATAAACTTGAAAATATTATTCAATGTATTAAATTTAATTTTAAAAAAAGAAAAAACCTGTGATAACATACTGTTTTTGGCATTTTCTTGGTTTTCAGCTTGCTTCCGTGCTTGTTCTTGACTTTCCTAAAAATTATAAACAATTATTAATTATAAAATTTTAGAAACCTGAGATTGCTGGGCATTAGAAACACCCTGGGCTTCCATTATTCTACAAATTGTATTTTTTTTCATTATTAGGAAACAAATTAAAGTATTCGAAAAGATGTATTAACTTTTAATATTCAGAATAAAAAACCAAGAAAATTATTTTCATTTAAAAAATTCAACAATTAACTGAAAACAAAAAGAAAACAACAACAACAAAAATTTAAAAAAAAACGCCATTATTTATTTTTAAAAATTAACTATGTGTTCGAAATCCACCTCCTCGAGAAGATCCTCTCGAGAATCCTCTTGAACCGCCACTTCGTTCACCGAACCCTACTGAATTTGCTCCTGTTCCTTTAAATCCATTCGAATTGCCTCCTCGTCCACGGAATCCATCCGAACTACCTCCTCGTCCACGGAATCCCCCCGAACTGCCTCCTCGTCCACGGAATCCACCGGAACCGCCTCCTTGTCCACGGAAACCATCAGAATTTCCCCCTCTTCCCCGGAAACCGCCAGAATTTCCACCTCTTCCCCGGAAACCGCCAGAGTTTTCTTCTCTGCTCTGATAACCATTAGAATCATCTCGCCTTTTTTGGAAGCTGCCACGGCCACTGAAACCGCCTGAGTCGCTGCTTCCTCTGCCAAATCCTCTACGCTGGAATCTTCCTGATGATTCTCCTCTTCCTCTTCCTTGGAATCCACCTCGTCTTCTAAATCCATTGCTTGAGTCTTCTTCTTCATCATCATTATTGAATTTTCTTCGTTTATATTCTGTTCCATTCGTTCCCCACTCTTCATTTGCTCGTTTTAAATCTCTGTAATTTTCTTATTCTTTTTTAATTAATTTTTCTTTTTAGTTAACCTTTCTCGATTCATTGCGATTTCACGATCCTTCTCTTTTTCATTTTCTACTTCTTCGACTTGTCCAGTAGCAGCAGCTTGACGGCGAGCAGCATTTTCGCGCATTTCTTTCATTTCCGCTGCCTAAAAATTCACATTTTATCACAACAATATGAGAAAGGAAAATTAAAAAACCTCAGCATCTTCTCTGTCTTTTGTTACTTGAAGTCGATGAATAATACGCTGTTCAGTTTCCTGCTCTCTTCGTTTTTTCATTTGTCTAAATAATCAACCTTTTTATATTAATTTTATTTCTTTTTCTAACTTTTTCTTATCGATGTGGGCTCTTAATTTAACAAGCTCGTCAGGAGTTTTTTCATGATGTTTATGATACAATACTTCTCCATCATCGATTCCTTCTTCTATTTTCGTCAATTCCAATGTCAACCTGGGTCCAATTTCATATAATCGAACATTACTTTTTTGTCCGACCCCACATCCTCGACTTTCAGAAATTTCTTGCGGTAATTCAACTTCTTGTTGATCACCTTCAAATTCGCTGTCACTCAACTGACCCGGACTATAAAAGAAAAGATTTTTTTTTAAATTAATGTTGTTTTTATACTTTAAAAAGTAATCACTAATATCCTTATATTTACTTAAATCGGGAATTGACTTTCCCATCGTTTTTTCTGCTTGGATGATTTTTTTAACAGGTTTACTTAATCCAGTTGCTACAACGCGAATCGCACTGAAACTTTCGTTATAAAGTTATTTGTTTAATTAAATTTTTCCTTACTATTGTCTGATATCAATTTCATCAGTTTCTTCTTTATAACTCACAACTAAACAACGTTTTAAGTTACTTAATTGAACCTAAACATTTCGTTTTTTTTCTTTTTTGCAAATCAAAAATGAAATTATTTACCGTATCAACATTAATTCCAGGGAACATATTTTGAATAAATGTTTGTGCTAAGGAAAGATGTTTTTTTGTTGGATCATTAAAACCATTCATCACTACTAATGGAGATGATTTAAAAATTTTATCTGTTGCAACTGGGCGCTTTTGGCAACTTGAGACATGCCTCGATAAAGAATATTCTTTTACTGAAAAGGCAAAAAGTTATTAAAAATAATCATCAGAAAAACCTTTAAATGAAATAGTAGGTCCTTGAGAAAAACGCATCATTCTTAATTGTAAAGAAGCGTCACTTGATGTTAATACCATCATGTTTGTCACTCCCAGCACACTTCCATTGACAATAAAATCTTTGATATTATTTCTTTTTAAAACTTTAAGGTTTTTGGCCGTAAATGGTTCCATCATGTTTCTTAAATCAGCTTCGAGACCTTTTACATACTTTCCCACATCTCCTCGATGAATAACCAAACAATGAGGTTGTCTAAAAAAAAATTAACCTAAGAATTTAAAAAAATTGTTTTACTGTGCAAGTTCTTTTTCTTTGAATTCTAGATATTTTTGTTTTTGAATTTGTTTTACAAATTTTTCTTGGTGATACAGAGCGTCTTTTTGATTCTGAAGGTAAATGATTGTTATTTTGAAACGGTAAAAATATTTACATCGACGTCAACATTTCCTTTGTTTTTAGATCCTATTTTTCTTTGCTTTTTCTTTGTCATTCGTTTTTTAACCATTTTCTGAAATATTTTATTTTTTATATAAAAAAAGACGAACAAAAACAGCACTTTCAACAAGGGATAAAAAGTATGAAAAGAAAGAACTATTAAAAATTTAGAAAATTCCTCCTAATTGAATTGTGCAAGCAGTCGTGATGGTGTATGCACATGATGCATTATAAATGGCGAAGAGTAGCAAAGCCCATAACCGCCAAATTCAAAGTGTTAACGTTAATTTCTAAAAAAGTTCTGTATTATTTAATTTTTAAATTATTTTTTTTTTAGGATTTTATAGAATAAAAATGAATAAATTTCTTCTAAATCCAAAATCACTTACACCAAAACGAAAACCAGCGCCAAAAGAAAAAGAGAATTCAATTATTGCCGAACCGTCAAATAAAAATTCAGACAATAGTTCAAAATCAACAACTGAAATCTTGGTAAGATCAAAATTAATAATTCGTTTTAAAAAGTTTTTAGCATGAAGCAATTCAATTAGAAGATGCTCCGTTAGCTTTTAATATTTTATCAAAAAATCGGCCGTTTGATTTGTCAATGAATGTAGGTGAAATGGAAGAAAATAAAAATGTGGTTTTAAACTCAGAAAACAATGACAAAACTTGAATTCAGTTCAAATTTTTCATCACCAAATCACCAATTTATGATTCTTGCTGTTGATGAATCTGTTATTAACGCATTAGAAAATGGAGAAAAGTATTAATTAATTCATTTTTAATTTTAATTTAATTTAAATATAGCTTAACACTTCGAGGAGAAGAACATGATGATGCTGTTCTTTGTACTGAAAATGAAACATATCCAATTAAAGTTATCGAATCAGCGACAACATGTTTATTTATGAAAGAAGTTTTATCACCGCCAGATAATTCAATAATATCAAACCCGGTATTTGAAACAAAAAATGTAAAATTGAACTGTTCAAGCTTTTTCTAAAAATTTATATTAAAGATTGATGGAAAATGTTTTGCAACTGCTGAAATATGTCCACCACTTGAAACTCTAAACATTTCAAAATTAAAAGATTTGCTTCATGAAGATGAATTAATGTGGAATTGGATCGATAATTTTGAAATTGAAAAAAATAAAGGGTTTGATTAAAAAATAATCAAATTTTCTAAAAACAAAAATTTCAGAAAAAAACTTGGGGATTTGTTAATGTGTGTTCAAATGAGTTTAAAAGAAATTGAACAAGCAATTTCTGTTCTACCAGTTGTTAAAATGTCGAATGGTATTTTTTGTGATTTTATTAATTAAAAAAATAAATAAAAAATAGGAAAATTCCGATATCTTTCTCATCAATATCGTAGTGAATTTTATAATATTTTAATTGATGCACTTGACGATGATTCAAAAACAGAAATTTCAATGGAAAATGTATTTTAAAAATTGTATCATTTAAAATCAATAAAACTATTTTTCAGATTTGTCAAAAATCACTTCGAGATAATTTACCTGAAAATGTAAATGACGAAATAATTGAATGGTACATTTCAAACAGATGCCTACCAATAAAAGAATCACCTGAGAATTTTAAAATAGACGATTTCAAACTTATTCAAGATTTAATTATCATTACTCTCTACAGTACTCATAAGATGCCGTTAAAACAATTTTATGAAATAATCTCTAAAATTTTACCATTTGGATTAAGAATTAAGTATTTCATTAATCCAATTTCTTTCTTTTTTTTCAATTTAATCTTTCAGCCAATCTCATTTTAGTGGTATTTGCGACATTCAGGAAAACGTAGCTGGAAACTTAATGTGTTATCTTGCTCCAGAAGATTTACCTGACAATATTCAAGATAGGTAATTTTACTTTTCATTTTCAATCGAATGAAAGATTTTCAGAATGGTTTATTTATTTAATCATCGTCGACTTTGGTCCATGGAACAACTTCGTCCCTTTTTCACTGATTTATTCAAAACCAAAGTTTCATTCGATAAATACCTTGTACAAAAGTGTGATTATACGTTGTCATCTACAAACGAAGTATTATACTGTGGGGTCAGAAGTTAGATTCTGATTTAAATAAAAGTTAGATCATATTCTTTTTCGAAATAATTCATTTGAAACGGCAAAAAAATAATTATAAAAGCAACAAAATATTCTCAGAGAGCGGAAAGCGAAAATTCAAGATGGAAAAAAATGAGATGGCCTGTAAATCAGAACAAATATCTCATTACTACTAAAAAATGCGTGGGTGAACTAAATTGATAAAAATACTACAAAGTGTTTGTGGTTATAAGACAAGAACATGGTTGATCCGGCAAAAAAGAAGCTATTACAAAAAATTTAAAGTGGCCAACATTTGAAGTTTTTAGCTCTTTTCAAATCGTTTGAAATTATTTAACAGAAAAAACTTCAAATAGATTGGAAAATGCCAAAAAAAACATTGAACAACAAAAGTCAACTTTCGAGGGAATTTTGACAATATCATAAGATGAAAATATATATAATAGTGCGAATTGAGTATTATGAAATGGTTGCTTCAATGATCATCGTGTATATGGATACAAAAAGGGTGTTACAAAGCTAAAATAGGGGTTATGACGCGGGTAACAAAACGCAATGAAAAATGACGGAATCTGGGAGATAGGAGAGATCATCACATAACATAATAATCACCTAACTCAATTAGCGTGTAGTACCCGGATGGAAATAAAACGAGAATTTTCGGAAAATTTTGAAAGAGGTCAATAAAATGATTATAAAAACCGAGCATTATAACTATAATTATTAGAAAATAGTTAAAACACCCGATAACAAGCTATTAAAAAATAATTAGATAAAAAATATACACACAATCAAAAGAATCAACAACAAAATCGAGCACTATTTCAAACATATATTCGAGTTTTAAAAAAAATTTAAGATATTAGGAAAACGAATTTTTCCCTTAAAAACAAAAAACCCTCTTTAAGTGCTAACTAATTTGCCAACATACGGCACAACAATTTAAAATCTACTGAAATTTTAAAAAATTGAAAAGTATTCGCAGGATATTTTTGTACTCCCTGAGACATTTTCAATCAGTGCCAAGAAAATTAACGTGTGTTGAACACACCGATACAACCATAATTAATCAGATACACCCTAGTACGCATTAGTCCAGTACAATCATTATACACTTAAAGCTCCGAGAAATTTCCTTTAAAATTTAAATTTGAGAAT
This sequence comes from Caenorhabditis drosophilae, assembly GCA_963572285.1. Classification (NCBI taxonomy): domain Eukaryota; kingdom Metazoa; phylum Nematoda; class Chromadorea; order Rhabditida; family Rhabditidae; genus Caenorhabditis; species Caenorhabditis drosophilae. The sequence goes on along the minus strand of OY751561.1, from coordinate 6,249,326 downwards.
ATTTTAACTTACGACGAGTTTTGAGAAAGATAATTGGACACAAAACTACAATAAAAATTAAGAATAAAATAAAGTTGGGAGTATTAAAAAATGGTCGAGTATTTTAAACTAATTATAATGAAACTATACAGGATTTCCGTTTCCAAATCCAGTAAATAAAAAAAATTTCATCAATTACATATGCGGGGTTTGCCAATGTTCGATATTGCCAGCTGGAGCAGCCATCAATCCGTTTTGGAAATTCGTAGGACCATTATGACGAGACATTCCATTTGAGAAACCACCACGGCCTCCTCCGCGGCCTCCCCCAAATCCGTTCGATAATCCATTGTTTGCACCAAAACCACCATTCGGAGGAAATGCTCTTCTAGGTAGTTGCTGTTGTTGTTGTTGATATACGGAAGGAAATCCGTTACCGAAACCAGTTTTTGATGGCATAAAGTTATTTTGTTGTACGAAGTTTCTGAAAAAGTTACAAATACTTCCATATTGAAAATATTTTATTTACCCTCCATATCCTGCTCCTCCTCCTCTACGATGATCAACTCCTCCGAATCTTCGGTTTGCTTGTCTTGAGTTTCCATTGATTCTTCCTTCAGCCGCAACGCGCCTCAACCAGTCGGGAATTTCTTGATTTGCTTCTTGAAGCAATGCCATCAAATCACGACCGATTCCCCGATTCTGAAGTTTAGAATGTTTTTTTTGTTTCCTAATATTATCCGCTTGCCTTGTCATTAAAAAAGCTTGTAGCAACTCCAACATTTCCACATCTTCCTGTTCTTCCAATTCGGTGAACATACTCATCTGAATCTCCTGGCAAATCAAAATTGAGAACATGTCGAACGTTCGGAATATCTAATCCTCGAGCAGCGACAGCTGTTGCTACTAACAATGGATATTCTCCAGTTCGGAACAACTCCAAATTTCTTTCACGTTCCAATTGTTTCAAATCTCCGTGAATAGCCACTGATCGAATGTTCTGACGATTTAGAAAATAAGACAACTCATTTGCTCCTTTCTTAGTTTCAACAAAAATGAGACAGAGATTTGTAGGGTCTTCAGTTTGAAGAATTTGCATTAATTGTCGCCTTTTTTCAATTTCATCTACCCATAGAAACCGTTGCTCAATATTTTCAGAGGTAGAACCAACTCGCCCGACAGCAAGAAAAACGTAATCAGATTTTAAGAAATCTTTTGCCAATAACTGTAAATTTAATTTTTTTCCTTTCTTGAATTTTTTATGAAAAAAAACCTGAATTTCTTTGGGAAAAGTTGCACTAAACATGGCTGTTGTTCTCTCTTCTTTGGGTGGAAGACCAAGGCCAACGATTTTTCTAATTTGTGGTTCGAATCCCATATCAAGCATTCTATCAGCCTCATCGAGAACAAAATATTTGCAACCTTGAAGCCCAATATACCCTTGGTCAATCATATCAATTAAGCGACCGGGGGTTGCAATAAGAATATGTACACCAGCACGAAGACGGTTTACTTGATCTCGATAGTTTTCTCGTCCACCATACAAAATAGCTGTTACAATGTTTGTTCGATAACTAAATTTGGTTGCTTCTTTGTGAATTTGAATAGCAAGCTCCCGAGTCGGTGAAAGAACTAAGGCTGATGGATAATAAGTACGACGTCCGGAACTATTCATTGTTGACTAAAAATATAAAATAAATTTTTAAATAAGACTGTTTATTACCGTCTTAATTCCTTCTGGCCCGTTACTCAAAATATGGTTAATAATGGGTAACAGAAAGGCAGCAGTTTTTCCCGATCCAGTTTGAGCACACGACATTAAATCGCGGTTCGACAACAATGTTGGAATCGAGTTTTTTTGAACAGGCGTTGGTTTTGTGTAACCACTCTTATCAATATTTTCTTGGACCCATTGATGAAGATTTGCATCACGAAACTGTAGAATAATAATTATTGGATCTCAATTTTAAATTTAAATTACCTGCTCAATCGCAACTGGGGGACTTTGTCCACTGACTTCGACTGGAATATCCTCGTACTTATCAAAATTTATTCCACTATTTGCGAGATGAAATAGTTGTCTGAAAATAATTATCTTAAATGATGACAACTTGTTTTTTTTTTTACCGTTCCGCAGAATCATTCCCAACTCCTTGATTGTTCCAGTTTCCTGGTGGAAGTACACTAAAATTAGTTATATTTTTTGAAAACAAATTAACTGTTTTACTTTGGTTGAACATAACTTCCAAAGTTATTGTTATACGCCCCAACCAAATCTGGATTTGAATATCCTTGAACAGGAGGTCTGAAATTCGAATGTTTAAATATTAAGTTTTGAATTTTTTTTTGAAATAGAGGGCAAACATAAAAAGCGTATTTTAAGCAAGCAAATAAGGAGAAACTAAAAAATAACTCATGCATAAACATAACCATCAGACAATACACGTGTCTCACCCATTCAACTGGTCGCTACCGAGTTGCATAGTCGGTGGATGAGTTGGTAACTGTTGGTAATAATGAAGAGCCCCTGGAGGCGCGTACATTTGCGCCATGTTTGTATGATTTAGCGCAGATGGTGGTGGAACGCCATACCCATTTTGTCGGATTCCGCCATTTGCTTGATGATTGTAACCATTGTAATTCCCATATCCATTTGAGTTGGAGGAGTGGTTGTATCCGTTTGACCAGCTGAATGATAGAAAAAATATATTCAAAATATTTTAATACGAAAACAAAGAGTATACCCATTGCTATTATGTTGTTGGTTTTGCTGTTGCTGTTGCTGCGGCTGCTGCGGCTGCTGCGATTGTTGTTGTTGTTGTTGTTGCTGTTGTTGTTGTGGTTGAGCTGGATTCGCGTAGTATGTTTGACTGTTCATCTTGTTTTATTATTGATGACAATTTGGAAACGGAAACCCGAAAATGGAAAATTGTTCGGTGATAAAAAGACACCGATGTTTTTTACCCAGCAGTTGAGATATTATTAGTATCTGTAATAAGGTCATAAAATTAGGTTAAACTTTTTTTTAAATAAATTAAAAAAGAACTTTTAACGGAATTGAAATGTAAACTTTTCTAAACTTAATTTTAAGAACTTAAAAATTTATATAAACTACAACTTTGCGATCAAGTTTTTTCCGCTTTTTTTAGCTTATCTTTTAATAAGCTACAGGTCTTAATCAAACACGAAATTTTGAAACTAAATAAAATAAATTTTGAAAAAAGTAAATAAATTTTATAGGATTTAAACTTAAAACATGCCAACTAACGAGCAAAACTGAGAAATGATGATTTTGGTAAATATCTGAAAAGAAATTGGGTAAGAGCAGACAAGAAGAAAAATGCGCAGAGACGTAGAGGAAAGTCGGTGTGAGAGACCACAAAACATAAATTATATGTTCCTTTAAAGTAGACTAATCTATACCCGTAACAAATTGACATTCAATTTGAATCGAAGCGAATCAATTAATAAACCCAAAGGAAATAAAAAAAACTTTAAAATATTTTAAATCTTGCTCGAAAATGTTTCAAATTTAATTTGTTTTGAACTTTTTTTTCTTTAGTTTAGTGGGGTCACTGCAGTTTCGTTGTTTTTTTACTTCATTAATTAAAATACTTAAATAAAAATTATTTAAATAAAATTAAAAAATTAAAAAAAATTATATATTGGAAATTTTTTGTACTGATGATAACAGCTGATCAAACCCTGCAAATTGTGCTCACGTTCAAAATTAATTTATGCGTAAACTTTACATACAAACTTTATTTATTTTAAAAATTTTATTTTTAAAAAAATTTTAGACACCCATTGCTTTAATTTTATCGTCTTTGTTGAGGTAGTTTAATTTATTTTTTAATTAATTATTTAAAAATTCGCCTAGTTAAAAAGCTCAATATTCTCCGTCGATTTTACTTTCTAAGGCTCAAATTAATTTTGAAATTTTGCACCACTTTTTTAGATAATTTGAATTATTTTCAAAAGGTTTAGGGCAATTTCATGTAGAGTCCTACATGGCTGAAAATGTAGAGAATATTTAGACTCGAACATAAATATTCAAAACATTCCGAGAGTCCAGAGATTGTTCAATCTCCATTCGAGACCCCTTACTGTAATTCAGTATGGATGGTGTTAGGATGTGTGTTGACTGATTTTAATCATCAACACTTTGGTATAGCTCTTGGGTGCAGATTTTCCGAAATCTGCTAGGCTGTGTATGCAAAAATTGAATGACTCGCAATGAAAATGCAATGAACCAGGTTAATCCGTCATCGGGAGATACTCTCAGGCTACCAGGGTTGTGTCATTAACCCATATCGATCGGATTTTAAATCTGATCAAGTTTGGAACCTGTTCGAGGAAAGAGTTTGAATGACACGAAGATGACGGTGCGACATAAATCGGCTCTGGTTTAACAAATAAAACCAAAGAAAAAAAATTATTTAATTTTAAAAAGCAGAAACAAGCGCGAATTTTTTACAAAAATTATTTCTGAAATATGAATTTAAGGCGCGAAATTTGTTTTTGAAAACTTAAAATTAATTTTATTGTTTCATATAAAAACAAAATTCATTCAAATCAACAATCAACGAATCAATAACAAATAAGAAGCGGCTTTTTTCCATTCTAAAGCTCAGGACTAAACGCAAAGGGCCGAAGGAAGAATGGAAATCAGTAGGAAGAATTGGGCAAAAAGGAATAATTGGAATTTATTATTTATTTTCTTTTTATTTTCAAATTTTTCCGACCTCCAAGCGCAGTGTCTATCTAACGTAAAAAATGTGTAAATGGATAGACTTCGGCGCAACTCTCCGTATTTTGATTCCAAGCTTCGGAAAAATTCCATTCTCAGGTGACCCTCTCCGTTTTTTTTTTTGTGAATTTTTTCGGGTTCCAAGCTTAGGAAAGTGTTTCATTTCCAGGCACCCTTCTTCGCCTTTTGTCTGGATTTCTACGGGTTCCGAGCTTCGGAAAGTCTCCCATTTCCAGGCACCCCTCTCCGCCTTTTTATCTGGATTTCTACGGGTTCCGAGCTTCGGAAAGTCTCCCATTTCCAGGCACCCCGTTCCGCCTTTTTGTCTGGATTTCTACGGGTTCCGAGCTTCGGAAAGTCTCCCATTTCCAGGCACCCCTCTCCGTTTTTTGTCTGGATTTCTACGGGTTCCGAGCTTCGGAAAGTCTCCCATTTCCAGGCACCCCGTTCCGCCTTTTTGTCTGGATTTCTACGGGTTCCGAGCTTCGGAAAGTCTCCCATTTCCAGGCACCCCTCTCCGTTTTTTGTCTGGATTTCTACGGGTTCCGAGCTTCGGAAAGTGTCCCATTTCCAGGCACCCTTTTCCGCCTTTTTATCTGGATTTCTACGGGTTCCGAGCTTCGGAAAGTCTCCCATTTCCAGGCACCCCTCTCCGTTTTTTGTCTGGATTTCTACGGGTTCCGAGCTTCGGAAAGTGTCCCATTTCCAGGCACCCCTCTCCGCCTTTTTATCTGGATTTCTACGGGTTCCGAGCTTCGGAAAGTCTCCCATTTCCTGGCACTCCTCTCCGTTTTTTGTCTGGATTTCTACGGGTTCCGAGCTTTGGAAAGTGTCCCATTTCCAGGCACCCTTTTCCGCCTTTTTATCTGGATTTCTACGGGTTCCGAGCATCGGAAAGTCTCCCATTTCCAGGCACCCCTCTCCGTTTTTTGTCTGGATTTCTACGGGTTCCGAGCTTCGGAAAGTCTCCCATTTCCAGGCACCCCTCTCCGTTTTTTCTCTGGATTTCTACGGGTTCCGAGCTTCGGAAAGTCTCCCATTTCCAGGCACCCCGTTCCGCCTTTTTGTCTGGATTTCTACGGGTTCCGAGCTTCGGAAAGTCTCCCATTTCCAGGCACCCCTCTCCGTTTTTTGTCTGGATTTCTACGGGTTCCGAGCTTCGGAAAGTGTCCCATTTCCAGGCACCCTTTTCCGCCTTTTTATCTGGATTTCTACGGGTTCCGAGCTTCGGAAAGTCTCCCATTTCCAGGCACCCCTCTCCGTTTTTTGTCTGGATTTCTACGGGTTCCGAGCTTCGGAAAGTGTCCCATTTCCAGGCACCCTTTTCCGCCTTTTTATCTGGATTTCTACGGGTTCCGAGCTTCGGAAAGTGTCCCATTTCCAGGCACCCCTCTCCGCCTTTTTATCTGGATTTCTACGGGTTCCGAGCTTCGGAAAGTCTCCCATTTCCAGGCACCCCTCTCCGTTTTTTGTCTGGATTTCTACGGGTTCCGAGCTTCGGAAAGTCTCCCATTTCCAGGCACCCCTCTCCGCCTTTTTATCTGGATTTCTACGGGTTCCGAGCTTCGGAAAGTCTCCCATTTCCAGGCACTCCTCTCCGCCTTTTTATCTGGATTTCTACGGGTTCCGAGCTTCGGAAAGTCTCCCATTTCCAGGCACCCCTCTCCGCCTTTTTATCTGGATTTCTACGGGTTCCGAGCTTCGGAAAGTGTCCCATTTCCAGGCACTCCTCTCCGTTTTTTGTCTGGATTTCTACGGGTTCCGAGCTTCGGAAAGTGTCCCATTTCCAGGCACCCTTTTCCGCCTTTTTATCTGGATTTCTACGGGTTCCGAGCTTCGGAAAGTCTCCCATTTCCAGGCACCCCTCTCCGTTTTTTGTCTGGATTTCTACGGGTTCCGAGCTTCGGAAAGTCTCCCATTTCCAGGCACCCCTCTCCGTTTTTTGTCTGGATTTCTACGGGTTCCGAGCTTCGGAAAGTGTCCCATTTCCAGGCACCCCTCTCCGGCTTTTTATCTGGATTTCTACGGGTTCCGAGCTTCGGAAAGTCTCCCATTTCCAGGCACCCCTCTCCGTTTTTTCTCTGGATTTCTACGGGTTCCGAGCTTCGGAAAGTCTCCCATTTCCAGGCACCCCTCTCCGTTTTTTCTCTGGATTTCTACGGGTTCCGAGCTTCGGAAAGTCTCCCATTTCCAGGCACCCCTCTCCGCCTTTTTATCTGGATTTCTACGGGTTCCGAGCTTCGGAAAGTCTCCCATTTCCAGGCACCCCGTTCCGCCTTTTTGTCTGGATTTCTACGGGTTCCGAGCTTCGGAAAGTCTCCCATTTCCAGGCACCCCTCTCCGCCTTTTTATCTGGATTTCTACGGGTTCCGAGCTTCGGAAAGTCTCCCATTTCCAGGCACCCCGTTCCGCCTTTTTATCTGGATTTCTACGGGTTCCGAGCTTCGGAAAGTCTCCCATTTCCAGGCACCCCTCTCCGCCTTTTTATCTGGATTTCTACGGGTTCCGAGCTTCGGAAAGTGTCCCATTTCCAGGCACCCCTCTCCGTTTTTTGTCTGGATTTCTACGGGTTCCGAGCTTCGGAAAGTGTCCCATTTCCAGGCACTCCTCTCCGTTTTTTGTCTGGATTTCTACGGGTTCCGAGCTTCGGAAAGTGTCCCATTTCCAGGCACCCTTTTCCGCCTTTTTATCTGGATTTCTACGGGTTCCGAGCTTCGGAAAGTCTCCCATTTCCAGGCACCCCTCTCCGTTTTTTGTCTGGATTTCTACGGGTTCCGAGCTTCGGAAAGTCTCCCATTTCCAGGCACCCCTCTCCGTTTTTTGTCTGGATTTCTACGGGTTCCGAGCTTCGGAAAGTGTCCCATTTCCAGGCACCCCTCTCCGGCTTTTTATCTGGATTTCTACGGGTTCCGAGCTTCGGAAAGTCTCCCATTTCCAGGCACCCCTCTCCGTTTTTTCTCTGGATTTCTACGGGTTCCGAGCTTCGGAAAGTCTCCCATTTCCAGGCACCCCTCTCCGTTTTTTCTCTGGATTTCTACGGGTTCCGAGCTTCGGAAAGTCTCCCATTTCCAGGCACCCCTCTCCGCCTTTTTATCTGGATTTCTACGGGTTCCGAGCTTCGGAAAGTCTCCCATTTCCAGGCACCCCGTTCCGCCTTTTTGTCTGGATTTCTACGGGTTCCGAGCTTCGGAAAGTCTCCCATTTCCAGGCACCCCTCTCCGCCTTTTTATCTGGATTTCTACGGGTTCCGAGCTTCGGAAAGTCTCCCATTTCCAGGCACCCCGTTCCGCCTTTTTATCTGGATTTCTACGGGTTCCGAGCTTCGGAAAGTCTCCCATTTCCAGGCACCCCTCTCCGCCTTTTTATCTGGATTTCTACGGGTTCCGAGCTTCGGAAAGTGTCCCATTTCCAGGCACCCCTCTCCGTTTTTTGTCTGGATTTCTACGGGTTCCGAGCTTCGGAAAGTGTCCCATTTCCAGGCACCCCTCTCCGTTTTTTGTCTGGATTTCTACGGGTTCCGAGCTTCGGAAAGTGTCCCATTTCCAGGCACCCCTCTCCGCCTTTTTATCTGGATTTCTACGGGTTCCGAGCTTCGGAAAGTCTCCCATTTCCAGGCACCCCTCTCCGTTTTTTGTCTGGATTTCTACGGGTTCCGAGCTTCGGAAAGTGTCCCATTTCTAGGCATCCTTCTTCGCCTTTTGTCTGGATTTCTACGGGTTCCGAGCTTCGGAAAGTCTCCCATTTCCAGGCACCCCTCTCCGTTTTTTGTCTGGATTTCTACGGGTTCCGAGCTTCGGAAAGTCTCCCATTTCCAGGCACCCCTCTCCGTTTTTTGTCTGGATTTCTACGGGTTCCGAACTTCGGAAAGTGTCCCATTTCTAGGCATCCTTCTTCGCCTTTTGTCTGGATTTCTACGGGTTCCGAGCTTCGGAAAGTCTCCCATTTCCAGGCACCCCTCTCCGCCTTTTTATCTGGATTTCTACGGGTTCCGAGCTTCGGAAAGTCTCCCATTTCTAGGCATCCTTCTTCGCCTTTTGTCTGGATTTCTACGGGTTCCGAGCTTCGGAAAGTCTCCCATTTCCAGGCACCCCTCTCCGCCTTTTTATCTGGATTTCTACGGGTTCCGAGCTTCGGAAAGTCTCCCATTTCCAGGCACTCCTCTCCGTTTTTTGTCTGGATTTCTACGGGTTCCGAGCTTCGGAAAGTGTCCCATTTCCAGGCACTCCTCTCCGTTTTTTGTCTGGATTTCTACGGGTTCCGAGCTTCGGAAAGTCTCCCATTTCCAGGCACTCCTCTCCGCCTTTTTATCTGGATTTCTACGGGTTCCGAGCTTCGGAAAGTCTCCCATTTCCAGGCACTCCTCTCCGCCTTTTTATCTGGATTTCTACGGGTTCCGAGCTTCGGAAAGTCTCCCATTTCCAGGCACCCCTCTCCGTTTTTTGTCTGGATTTCTACGGGTTCCGAGCTTCGGAAAGTGTCCCATTTCCAGGCACCCTTTTCCGCCTTTTTATCTGGATTTCTACGGGTTCCGAGCTTCGGAAAGTCTCCCATTTCCAGGCACCCCTCTCCGTTTTTTGTCTGGATTTCTACGGGTTCCGAGCTTCGGAAAGTGTTCCATTTCCAGGCACCCTTTTCCGCCTTTTTATCTGGATTTCTACGGGTTCCGAGCTTCGGAAAGTCTCCCATTTCCAGGCACCCCTCTCCGTTTTTTGTCTGGATTTCTACGGGTTCCGAGCTTCGGAAAGTGTCCCATTTCCAGGCACCCTTTTCCACCTTTTTATCTGGATTTCTACGGGTTCCGAGCTTCGGAAAGTCTCCCATTTCCAGGCACCCCTCTCCGCCTTTTGTCTGGATTTCTACGGGTTCCGAGCTTCGGAAAGTGTCCCATTTCCAGGCACCCCTCTCCGCCTTTTTATCTGGATTTCTACGGGTTCCGAGCTTCGGAAAGTCTTCCATTTCCAGGCACCCCTCTCCGCCTTTTGTCTGGATTTCTACGGGTTCCAAGCTTAGGAAAGTGTCCCATTTCCAGGCACCCTTTTCCGCCTTTTTATCTGGATTTCTACGGGTTCCGAGCTTCGGAAAGTCTTCCATTTCCAGGCACCCCTCTCCGTTTTTTTTTGTGAATTTTTTCGGGTTCCAAGCTTAGGAAAGTGTCCCATTTCCAGGCACCCTTTTCCGCCTTTTTATCTGGATTTCTACGGGTTCCGAGCTTCGGAAAGTCTCCCATTTCCAGGCACCCCTCTCCGTTTTTTGTCTGGATTTCTACGGGTTCCGAGCTTCGGAAAGTCTCCCATTTCCAGGCCCCTTTCCGTTTTTTTTTGTGAATTTTTTCGGGTTCCAAGCTTAGGAAAGTGTCCCATTTCCAGGCACCCCGTTCCGCCTTTTTGTCTGGATTTCTACGGGTTCCGAGCTTCGGAAAGTCTCCCATTTCCAGTCACCCCTCTCCGCCTTTTTATCTGGATTTCTACGGGTTCCCGGCTTCGGAAAGTCTCCCATTTCCAGGCACCCCTCTCCGTTTTTTGTCTGGATTTCTACGGGTTCCGAGCTTCGGAAAGTCTCCCATTTCCAGGCATCCCTCTCCGTTTTTTGTCTGGATTTCTACGGGTTCCGAGCTTCGGAAAGTCTCCCATTTCCAGGCCCCTTTCCGTTTTTTTTTGTGAATTTTTTCGGGTTCCAAGCTTAGGAAAGTGTCCCATTTCCAGGCACCCCGTTCCGCCTTTTTGTCTGGATTTCTACGGGTTCCGAGCTTCGGAAAGTCTCCCATTTCCAGTCACCCCTCTCCGCCTTTTTATCTGGATTTCTACGGGTTCCCGGCTTCGGAAAGTCTCCCATTTCCAGGCACCCCTCTCCGTTTTTTGTCTGGATTTCTACGGGTTCCGAGCTTCGGAAAGTCTCCCATTTCCAGGCACCCCTCTCCGTTTTTTGTCTGGATTTCTACGGGTTCCGAGCTTCGGAAAGTGTCCCATTTCCAGGCACCCCTCTCCGTTTTTTCTCTGGATTTCTACGGGTTCCGAGCTTCGGAAAGTCTCCCATTTCCAGGCACCCCGTTCCGCCTTTTTGTCTGGATTTCTACGGGTTCCGAGCTTCGGAAAGTCTCCCATTTCCAGGCACCCCTCTCCGTTTTTTGTCTGGATTTCTACGGGTTCCGAGCTTCGGAAAGTGTCCCATTTCCAGGCACCCTTTTCCGCCTTTTTATCTGGATTTCTACGGGTTCCGAGCTTCGGAAAGTCTCCCATTTCCAGGCACCCCTCTCCGTTTTTTGTCTGGATTTCTACGGGTTCCGAGCTTCGGAAAGTGTCCCATTTCCAGGCACCCTTTTCCGCCTTTTTATCTGGATTTCTACGGGTTCCGAGCTTCGGAAAGTGTCCCATTTCCAGGCACCCCTCTCCGCCTTTTTATCTGGATTTCTACGGGTTCCGAGCTTCGGAAAGTCTCCCATTTCCAGGCACCCCTCTCCGTTTTTTGTCTGGATTTCTACGGGTTCCGAGCTTCGGAAAGTCTCCCATTTCCAGGCACCCCTCTCCGCCTTTTTATCTGGATTTCTACGGGTTCCGAGCTTCGGAAAGTCTCCCATTTCCAGGCACTCCTCTCCGCCTTTTTATCTGGATTTCTACGGGTTCCGAGCTTCGGAAAGTCTCCCATTTCCAGGCACCCCTCTCCGCCTTTTTATCTGGATTTCTACGGGTTCCGAGCTTCGGAAAGTGTCCCATTTCCAGGCACTCCTCTCCGTTTTTTGTCTGGATTTCTACGGGTTCCGAGCTTCGGAAAGTGTCCCATTTCCAGGCACCCTTTTCCGCCTTTTTATCTGGATTTCTACGGGTTCCGAGCTTCGGAAAGTCTCCCATTTCCAGGCACCCCTCTCCGTTTTTTGTCTGGATTTCTACGGGTTCCGAGCTTCGGAAAGTCTCCCATTTCCAGGCACCCCTCTCCGTTTTTTGTCTGGATTTCTACGGGTTCCGAGCTTCGGAAAGTCTCCCATTTCCAGGCACCCCTCTCCGTTTTTTGTCTGGATTTCTACGGGTTCCGAGCTTCGGAAAGTCTCCCATTTCCAGGCACCCCTCTCCGTTTTTTGTCTGGATTTCTACGGGTTCCGAGCTTCGGAAAGTGTCCCATTTCCAGGCACCCCTCTCCGGCTTTTTATCTGGATTTCTACGGGTTCCGAGCTTCGGAAAGTCTCCCATTTCCAGGCACCCCTCTCCGTTTTTTCTCTGGATTTCTACGGGTTCCGAGCTTCGGAAAGTCTCCCATTTCCAGGCACCCCTCTCCGTTTTTTCTCTGGATTTCTACGGGTTCCGAGCTTCGGAAAGTCTCCCATTTCCAGGCACCCCTCTCCGCCTTTTTATCTGGATTTCTACGGGTTCCGAGCTTCGGAAAGTCTCCCATTTCCAGGCACCCCGTTCCGCCTTTTTGTCTGGATTTCTACGGGTTCCGAGCTTCGGAAAGTCTCCCATTTCCAGGCACCCCTCTCCGCCTTTTTATCTGGATTTCTACGGGTTCCGAGCTTCGGAAAGTCTCCCATTTCCAGGCACCCCGTTCCGCCTTTTTGTCTGGATTTCTACGGGTTCCGAGCTTCGGAAAGTCTCCCATTTCCAGGCACCCCGTTCCGCCTTTTTATCTGGATTTCTACGGGTTCCGAGCTTCGGAAAGTCTCCCATTTCCAGGCACCCCTCTCCGCCTTTTTATCTGGATTTCTACGGGTTCCGAGCTTCGGAAAGTGTCCCATTTCCAGGCACCCCTCTCCGTTTTTTGTCTGGATTTCTACGGGTTCCGAGCTTCGGAAAGTGTCCCATTTCCAGGCACCCCTCTCCGTTTTTTGTCTGGATTTCTACGGGTTCCGAGCTTCGGAAAGTGTCCCATTTCCAGGCACCCCTCTCCGCCTTTTTATCTGGATTTCTACGGGTTCCGAGCTTCGGAAAGTCTCCCATTTCCAGGCACCCCTCTCCGTTTTTTGTCTGGATTTCTACGGGTTCCGAGCTTCGGAAAGTGTCCCATTTCTAGGCATCCTTCTTCGCCTTTTGTCTGGATTTCTACGGGTTCCGAGCTTCGGAAAGTCTCCCATTTCCAGGCACCCCTCTCCGTTTTTTGTCTGGATTTCTACGGGTTCCGAGCTTCGGAAAGTCTCCCATTTCCAGGCACCCCTCTCCGTTTTTTGTCTGGATTTCTACGGGTTCCGAACTTCGGAAAGTGTCCCATTTCTAGGCATCCTTCTTCGCCTTTTGTCTGGATTTCTACGGGTTCCGAGCTTCGGAAAGTCTCCCATTTCCAGGCACCCCTCTCCGCCTTTTTATCTGGATTTCTACGGGTTCCGAGCTTCGGAAAGTCTCCCATTTCTAGGCATCCTTCTTCGCCTTTTGTCTGGATTTCTACGGGTTCCGAGCTTCGGAAAGTCTCCCATTTCCAGGCACCCCTCTCCGCCTTTTTATCTGGATTTCTACGGGTTCCGAGCTTCGGAAAGTCTCCCATTTCCAGGCACTCCTCTCCGTTTTTTGTCTGGATTTCTACGGGTTCCGAGCTTCGGAAAGTGTCCCATTTCCAGGCACTCCTCTCCGTTTTTTGTCTGGATTTCTACGGGTTCCGAGCTTCGGAAAGTCTCCCATTTCCAGGCACTCCTCTCCGCCTTTTTATCTGGATTTCTACGGGTTCCGAGCTTCGGAAAGTCTCCCATTTCCAGGCACTCCTCTCCGCCTTTTTATCTGGATTTCTACGGGTTCCGAGCTTCGGAAAGTCTCCCATTTCCAGGCACCCCTCTCCGTTTTTTGTCTGGATTTCTACGGGTTCCGAGCTTCGGAAAGTGTCCCATTTCCAGGCACCCTTTTCCGCCTTTTTATCTGGATTTCTACGGGTTCCGAGCTTCGGAAAGTCTCCCATTTCCAGGCACCCCTCTCCGTTTTTTGTCTGGATTTCTACGGGTTCCGAGCTTCGGAAAGTGTTCCATTTCCAGGCACCCTTTTCCGCCTTTTTATCTGGATTTCTACGGGTTCCGAGCTTCGGAAAGTCTCCCATTTCCAGGCACCCCTCTCCGTTTTTTGTCTGGATTTCTACGGGTTCCGAGCTTCGGAAAGTGTCCCATTTCCAGGCACCCTTTTCCGCCTTTTTATCTGGATTTCTACGGGTTCCGAGCTTCGGAAAGTCTCCCATTTCCAGGCACCCCTCTCCGCCTTTTGTCTGGATTTCTACGGGTTCCGAGCTTCGGAAAGTGTCCCATTTCCAGGCACCCCTCTCCGCCTTTTTATCTGGATTTCTACGGGTTCCGAGCTTCGGAAAGTCTTCCATTTCCAGGCACCCCTCTCCGCCTTTTGTCTGGATTTCTACGGGTTCCAAGCTTAGGAAAGTGTCCCATTTCCAGGCACCCTTTTCCGCCTTTTTATCTGGATTTCTACGGGTTCCGAGCTTCGGAAAGTCTTCCATTTCCAGGCACCCCTCTCCGTTTTTTTTTGTGAATTTTTTCGGGTTCCAAGCTTAGGAAAGTGTCCCATTTCCAGGCACCCTTTTCCGCCTTTTTATCTGGATTTCTACGGGTTCCGAGCTTCGGAAAGTCTCCCATTTCCAGGCACCCCTCTCCGTTTTTTGTCTGGATTTCTACGGGTTCCGAGCTTCGGAAAGTCTCCCATTTCCAGGCCCCTTTCCGTTTTTTTTTGTGAATTTTTTCGGGTTCCAAGCTTAGGAAAGTGTCCCATTTCCAGGCACCCCGTTCCGCCTTTTTGTCTGGATTTCTACGGGTTCCGAGCTTCGGAAAGTCTCCCATTTCCAGTCACCCCTCTCCGCCTTTTTATCTGGATTTCTACGGGTTCCCGGCTTCGGAAAGTCTCCCATTTCCAGGCACCCCTCTCCGTTTTTTGTCTGGATTTCTACGGGTTCCGAGCTTCGGAAAGTCTCCCATTTCCAGGCATCCCTCTCCGTTTTTTGTCTGGATTTCTACGGGTTCCGAGCTTCGGAAAGTCTCCCATTTCCAGGCCCCTTTCCGTTTTTTTTTGTGAATTTTTTCGGGTTCCAAGCTTAGGAAAGTGTCCCATTTCCAGGCACCCCGTTCCGCCTTTTTGTCTGGATTTCTACGGGTTCCGAGCTTCGGAAAGTCTCCCATTTCCAGTCACCCCTCTCCGCCTTTTTATCTGGATTTCTACGGGTTCCCGGCTTCGGAAAGTCTCCCATTTCCAGGCACCCCTCTCCGTTTTTTGTCTGGATTTCTACGGGTTCCGAGCTTCGGAAAGTCTCCCATTTCCAGGCACCCCTTTCCGTTTTTTTTTGTGAATTTTTTCGGGTTCCAAGCTTAGGAAAGTGTCCCATTTCCAGGCACCCCTCTCCGTTTTTTGTCTGGATTTCTACGGGTTCCCGGCTTCGGAAAGTCTCCCATTTCCAGGCACCCCTCTCCGTTTTTTGTCTGGATTTCTACGGGTTCCGAGCTTCGGAAAGTCTCCCATTTCCAGGCACCCCTCTCCGTTTTTTGTCTGGATTTCTACGGGTTCCGAGCTTCGGAAAGTGTCCCATTTCCAGGCACCCCTCTCCGGCTTTTTATCTGGATTTCTACGGGTTCCGAGCTTCGGAAAGTCTCCCATTTCCAGGCACCCCGTTCCGCCTTTTTATCTGGATTTCTACGGGTTCCGAGCTTCGGAAAGTCTCCCATTTCCAGGCACCCCGTTCCGCCTTTTTATCTGGATTTCTACGGGTTCCCGGCTTCGGAAAGTCTCCCATTTCCAGGCACCCCTCTCCGTTTTTTCTCTGGATTTCTACGGGTTCCGAGCTTCGGAAAGTCTCCCATTTCCAGGCACCCCTCTCCGGCTTTTTATCTGGATTTCTACGGGTTCCGAGCTTCGGAAAGTCTCCCATTTCCAGGCACCCCTCTCCGCCTTTTTATCTGGATTTCTACGGGTTCCGAGCTTCGGAAAGTCTCCCATTTCCAGGCACCCCTCTCCGTTTTTTGTCTGGATTTCTACGGGTTCCGAGCTTCGGAAAGTCTCCCATTTCCAGGCACCCCGTTCCGCCTTTTTATCTGGATTTCTACGGGTTCCGAGCTTCGGAAAGTCTCCCATTTCCAGGCACCCCTCTCCGGCTTTTTATCTGGATTTCTACGGGTTCCGAGCTTCGGAAAGTCTCCCATTTCCAGGCACCCCTCTCCGCCTTTTTATCTGGATTTCTACGGGTTCCGAGCTTCGGAAAGTCTCCCATTTCCAGGCACCCCTCTCCGCCTTTTTGTCTGGATTTCTACGGGTTCCGAGCTTCGGAAAGTCTCCCATTTCCAGGCACCCCTCTCCGTTTTTTGTCTGGATTTCTACGGGTTCCGAGCTTCGGAAAGTCTCCCATTTCCAGGCACCCCGTTCCGCCTTTTTATCTGGATTTCTACGGGTTCCGAGCTTCGGAAAGTCTCCCATTTCCAGGCACCCCTCTCCGTTTTTTGTCTGGATTTCTACGGGTTCCGAGCTTCGGAAAGTGTCCCATTTCCAGGCACCCCTCTCCGCCTTTTTATCTGGATTTCTACGGGTTCCGAGCTTCGGAAAGTGTCCCATTTCCAGGCACCCCTCTCCGTTTTTTGTCTGGATTTCTACGGGTTCCGAGCTTCGGAAAGTCTCCCATTTCCAGGCACCCCTCTCCGTTTTTTGTCTGGATTTCTACGGGTTCCGAGCTTCGGAAAGTGTCCCATTTCCAGGCACCCCTCTCCGCCTTTTTATCTGGATTTCTACGGGTTCCGAGCTTCGGAAAGTCTCCCATTTCCAGGCACCCCTCTCCGTTTTTTGTCTGGATTTCTACGGGTTCCGAGCTTCGGAAAGTGTCCCATTTCTAGGCATCCTTCTTCGCCTTTTGTCTGGATTTCTACGGGTTCCGAGCTTCGGAAAGTCTCCCATTTCCAGGCACCCCTCTCCGCCTTTTTATCTGGATTTCTACGGGTTCCGAGCTTCGGAAAGTCTCCCATTTCCAGGCACCCCTCTCCGTTTTTTGTCTGGATTTCTACGGGTTCCGAACTTCGGAAAGTGTCCCATTTCTAGGCATCCTTCTTCGCCTTTTGTCTGGATTTCTACGGGTTCCGAGCTTCGGAAAGTCTCCCATTTCCAGGCACCCCTCTCCGCCTTTTTATCTGGATTTCTACGGGTTCCGAGCTTCGGAAAGTCTCCCATTTCCAGGCACCCCTCTCCGTTTTTTGTCTGGATTTCTACGGGTTCCGAGCTTCGGAAAGTCTCCCATTTCCAGGCACCCCTCTCCGCCTTTTTATCTGGATTTCTACGGGTTCCGAGCTTCGGAAAGTCTCCCATTTCCAGGCACTCCTCTCCGTTTTTTGTCTGGATTTCTACGGGTTCCGAGCTTCGGAAAGTGTCCCATTTCCAGGCACCCCTCTCCGCCTTTTTATCTGGATTTCTACGGGTTCCGAGCTTCGGAAAGTCTCCCATTTCCAGGCACTCCTCTCCGTTTTTTGTCTGGATTTCTACGGGTTCCGAGCTTCGGAAAGTGTCCCATTTCCAGGCACCCTTTTCCGCCTTTTTATCTGGATTTCTACGGGTTCCGAGCTTCGGAAAGTCTCCCATTTCCAGGCACCCCTCTCCGTTTTTTGTCTGGATTTCTACGGGTTCCGAGCTTCGGAAAGTGTCCCATTTCCAGGCACCCTTTTCCGCCTTTTTATCTGGATTTCTACGGGTTCCGAGCTTCGGAAAGTCTCCCATTTCCAGGCACCCCTCTCCGTTTTTTGTCTGGATTTCTACGGGTTCCGAGCTTCGGAAAGTGTTCCATTTCCAGGCACCCTTTTCCGCCTTTTTATCTGGATTTCTACGGGTTCCGAGCTTCGGAAAGTCTCCCATTTCCAGGCACCCCTCTCCGTTTTTTGTCTGGATTTCTACGGGTTCCGAGCTTCGGAAAGTGTCCCATTTCCAGGCACCCTTTTCCGCCTTTTTATCTGGATTTCTACGGGTTCCGAGCTTCGGAAAGTCTCCCATTTCCAGGCACCCCTCTCCGTTTTTTGTCTGGATTTCTACGGGTTCCGAGCTTCGGAAAGTGTCCCATTTCCAGGCACCCTTTTCCGCCTTTTTATCTGGATTTCTACGGGTTCCGAGCTTCGGAAAGTCTCCCATTTCCAGGCACCCCTCTCCGCCTTTTGTCTGGATTTCTACGGGTTCCGAGCTTCGGAAAGTGTCCCATTTCCAGGCACCCCGTTCCGCCTTTTTGTCTGGATTTCTACGGGTTCCGAGCTTCGGAAAGTCTCCCATTTCCAGTCACCCCTCTCCGCCTTTTTATCTGGATTTCTACGGGTTCCCGGCTTCGGAAAGTCTCCCATTTCCAGGCACCCCTCTCCGTTTTTTGTCTGGATTTCTACGGGTTCCGAGCTTCGGAAAGTCTCCCATTTCCAGGCATCCCTCTCCGTTTTTTGTCTGGATTTCTACGGGTTCCGAGCTTCGGAAAGTCTCCCATTTCCAGGCCCCTTTCCGTTTTTTTTTGTGAATTTTTTCGGGTTCCAAGCTTAGGAAAGTGTCCCATTTCCAGGCACCCCGTTCCGCCTTTTTGTCTGGATTTCTACGGGTTCCGAGCTTCGGAAAGTCTCCCATTTCCAGTCACCCCTCTCCGCCTTTTTATCTGGATTTCTACGGGTTCCCGGCTTCGGAAAGTCTCCCATTTCCAGGCACCCCTCTCCGTTTTTTGTCTGGATTTCTACGGGTTCCGAGCTTCGGAAAGTCTCCCATTTCCAGGCACCCCTCTCCGTTTTTTGTCTGGATTTCTACGGGTTCCGAGCTTCGGAAAGTGTCCCATTTCCAGGCACCCCTCTCCGGCTTTTTATCTGGATTTCTACGGGTTCCGAGCTTCGGAAAGTCTCCCATTTCCAGGCACCCCTCTCCGTTTTTTCTCTGGATTTCTACGGGTTCCGAGCTTCGGAAAGTCTCCCATTTCCAGGCACCCCTCTCCGGCTTTTTATCTGGATTTCTACGGGTTCCGAGCTTCGGAAAGTCTCCCATTTCCAGGCACCCCTCTCCGCCTTTTTATCTGGATTTCTACGGGTTCCGAGCTTCGGAAAGTCTCCCATTTCCAGGCACCCCGTTCCGCCTTTTTGTCTGGATTTCTACGGGTTCCGAGCTTCGGAAAGTCTCCCATTTCCAGGCACCCCTCTCCGTTTTTTGTCTGGATTTCTACGGGTTCCGAGCTTCGGAAAGTCTCCCATTTCCAGGCACCCCGTTCCGCCTTTTTATCTGGATTTCTACGGGTTCCGAGCTTCGGAAAGTCTCCCATTTCCAGGCACCCCTCTCCGTTTTTTGTCTGGATTTCTACGGGTTCCGAGCTTCGGAAAGTGTCCCATTTCCAGGCACCCCTCTCCGCCTTTTTATCTGGATTTCTACGGGTTCCGAGCTTCGGAAAGTGTCCCATTTCCAGGCACCCCTCTCCGTTTTTTGTCTGGATTTCTACGGGTTCCGAGCTTCGGAAAGTCTCCCATTTCCAGGCACCCCTCTCCGTTTT
This sequence comes from Caenorhabditis drosophilae, assembly GCA_963572285.1. Taxonomy (NCBI): domain Eukaryota; kingdom Metazoa; phylum Nematoda; class Chromadorea; order Rhabditida; family Rhabditidae; genus Caenorhabditis; species Caenorhabditis drosophilae. Next base: position 6,230,173 of record OY751561.1, on the reverse strand, counting down.
TTGTCTGGATTTCTACGGGTTCCGAGCTTCGGAAAGTGTCCCATTTCCAGGCACCCCTCTCCGCCTTTTTATCTGGATTTCTACGGGTTCCGAGCTTCGGAAAGTCTCCCATTTCCAGGCACCCCTCTCCGTTTTTTGTCTGGATTTCTACGGGTTCCGAGCTTCGGAAAGTGTCCCATTTCTAGGCATCCTTCTTCGCCTTTTGTCTGGATTTCTACGGGTTCCGAGCTTCGGAAAGTCTCCCATTTCCAGGCACCCCTCTCCGCCTTTTTATCTGGATTTCTACGGGTTCCGAGCTTCGGAAAGTCTCCCATTTCCAGGCACCCCTCTCCGTTTTTTGTCTGGATTTCTACGGGTTCCGAACTTCGGAAAGTGTCCCATTTCTAGGCATCCTTCTTCGCCTTTTGTCTGGATTTCTACGGGTTCCGAGCTTCGGAAAGTCTCCCATTTCCAGGCACCCCTCTCCGCCTTTTTATCTGGATTTCTACGGGTTCCGAGCTTCGGAAAGTCTCCCATTTCCAGGCACCCCTCTCCGTTTTTTGTCTGGATTTCTACGGGTTCCGAGCTTCGGAAAGTCTCCCATTTCCAGGCACCCCTCTCCGCCTTTTTATCTGGATTTCTACGGGTTCCGAGCTTCGGAAAGTCTCCCATTTCCAGGCACTCCTCTCCGTTTTTTGTCTGGATTTCTACGGGTTCCGAGCTTCGGAAAGTGTCCCATTTCCAGGCACCCCTCTCCGCCTTTTTATCTGGATTTCTACGGGTTCCGAGCTTCGGAAAGTCTCCCATTTCCAGGCACTCCTCTCCGTTTTTTGTCTGGATTTCTACGGGTTCCGAGCTTCGGAAAGTGTCCCATTTCCAGGCACCCTTTTCCGCCTTTTTATCTGGATTTCTACGGGTTCCGAGCTTCGGAAAGTCTCCCATTTCCAGGCACCCCTCTCCGTTTTTTGTCTGGATTTCTACGGGTTCCGAGCTTCGGAAAGTGTCCCATTTCCAGGCACCCTTTTCCGCCTTTTTATCTGGATTTCTACGGGTTCCGAGCTTCGGAAAGTCTCCCATTTCCAGGCACCCCTCTCCGTTTTTTGTCTGGATTTCTACGGGTTCCGAGCTTCGGAAAGTGTTCCATTTCCAGGCACCCTTTTCCGCCTTTTTATCTGGATTTCTACGGGTTCCGAGCTTCGGAAAGTCTCCCATTTCCAGGCACCCCTCTCCGTTTTTTGTCTGGATTTCTACGGGTTCCGAGCTTCGGAAAGTGTCCCATTTCCAGGCACCCTTTTCCGCCTTTTTATCTGGATTTCTACGGGTTCCGAGCTTCGGAAAGTCTCCCATTTCCAGGCACCCCTCTCCGTTTTTTGTCTGGATTTCTACGGGTTCCGAGCTTCGGAAAGTGTCCCATTTCCAGGCACCCTTTTCCGCCTTTTTATCTGGATTTCTACGGGTTCCGAGCTTCGGAAAGTCTCCCATTTCCAGGCACCCCTCTCCGCCTTTTGTCTGGATTTCTACGGGTTCCGAGCTTCGGAAAGTGTCCCATTTCCAGGCACCCCTCTCCGCCTTTTTATCTGGATTTCTACGGGTTCCGAGCTTCGGAAAGTCTTCCATTTCCAGGCACCCCTCTCCGTTTTTTTTTGTGAATTTTTTCGGGTTCCAAGCTTAGGAAAGTGTCCCATTTCCAGGCACCCTTTTCCGCCTTTTTATCTGGATTTCTACGGGTTCCGAGCTTCGGAAAGTCTCCCATTTCCAGGCACCCCTCTCCGTTTTTTGTCTGGATTTCTACGGGTTCCGAGCTTCGGAAAGTGTCCCATTTCCAGGCACCCTTTTCCGCCTTTTTATCTGGATTTCTACGGGTTCCGAGCTTCGGAAAGTCTCCCATTTCCAGGCACCCCTCTCCGTTTTTTGTCTGGATTTCTACGGGTTCCGAGCTTCGGAAAGTCTCCCATTTCCAGGCACCCCTCTCCGCCTTTTTATCTGGATTTCTACGGGTTCCGAGCTTCGGAAAGTGTCCCATTTCCAGGCACCCCTCTCCGTTTTTTGTCTGGATTTCTACGGGTTCCGAGCTTCGGAAAGTCTCCCATTTCCAGGCCCCTTTCCGTTTTTTTTTGTGAATTTTTTCGGGTTCCAAGCTTAGGAAAGTGTCCCATTTCCAGGCACCCCGTTCCGCCTTTTTGTCTGGATTTCTACGGGTTCCGAGCTTCGGAAAGTCTCCCATTTCCAGTCACCCCTCTCCGCCTTTTTATCTGGATTTCTACGGGTTCCCGGCTTCGGAAAGTCTCCCATTTCCAGGCACCCCTCTCCGTTTTTTGTCTGGATTTCTACGGGTTCCGAGCTTCGGAAAGTCTCCCATTTCCAGGCATCCCTCTCCGTTTTTTGTCTGGATTTCTACGGGTTCCGAGCTTCGGAAAGTCTCCCATTTCCAGGCCCCTTTCCGTTTTTTTTTGTGAATTTTTTCGGGTTCCAAGCTTAGGAAAGTGTCCCATTTCCAGGCACCCCGTTCCGCCTTTTTGTCTGGATTTCTACGGGTTCCAAGCTTAGGAAAGTGTCCCATTTCCAGGCACCCCGTTCCGCCTTTTTGTCTGGATTTCTACGGGTTCCGAGCTTCGGAAAGTCTCCCATTTCCAGTCACCCCTCTCCGCCTTTTTATCTGGATTTCTACGGGTTCCCGGCTTCGGAAAGTCTCCCATTTCCAGGCACCCCTCTCCGTTTTTTGTCTGGATTTCTACGGGTTCCGAGCTTCGGAAAGTCTCCCATTTCCAGGCACCCCTTTCCGTTTTTTTTTGTGAATTTTTTCGGGTTCCAAGCTTAGGAAAGTGTCCCATTTCCAGGCACCCCTCTCCGTTTTTTGTCTGGATTTCTACGGGTTCCCGGCTTCGGAAAGTCTCCCATTTCCAGGCACCCCTCTCCGTTTTTTTATCTGGATTTCTACGGGTTCCCGGCTTCGGAAAGTCTCCCATTTCCAGGCACCCCTTTCCGTTTTTTTTTGTTAATTTTCACGGGTTCCAAGCTTAGGAAAGTGTTCCACTTCCAGGCACCCCTCTCCGCCTTTTTATCTGGATTTCTACGGGTTCCCGGCTTCGGAAAGTCTCCCATTTCCAGGCACCCCTCTCCGTTTTTTGTCTGGATTTCTACGGGTTCCGAGCTTCGGAAAGTCTCCCATTTCCAGGCACCCCTTTCCGTTTTTTTTTGTGAATTTTTTCGGGTTCCAAGCTTAGGAAAGTGTCCCATTTCCAGGCACCCCTCTCCGCCTTTTTATCTGGATTTCTACGGGTTCCCGGCTTCGGAAAGTCTCCCATTTCCAGGCACCCCTTTCCGTTTTTTTTTGTTAATTTTCACGGGTTCCAAGCTTAGGAAAGTGTTCCACTTCCAGGCACCCCTCTCCGCCTTTTTATCTGGATTTCTACGGGTTCCCGGCTTCGGAAAGTCTCCCATTTCCAGGCACCCCTCTCCGTTTTTTGTCTGGATTTCTACGGGTTCCGAGCTTCGGAAAGTCTCCCATTTCCAGGCACCCCTTTCCGTTTTTTTTTGTGAATTTTTTCGGGTTCCAAGCTTAGGAAAGTGTCCCATTTCCAGGCACCCCTCTCCGCCTTTTTATCTGGATTTCTACGGGTTCCCGGCTTCGGAAAGTCTCCCATTTCCAGGCACCCCTTTCCGTTTTTTTTTGTTAATTTTCACGGGTTCCAAGCTTAGGAAAGTGTCCCATTTCCAGGCACCCCTCTCCGCCTTTTTATCTGGATTTCTACGGGTTCCCGGCTTCGGAAAGTCTCCCATTTCCAGGCACCCCTTTCCGTTTTTTTTTGTTAATTTTCACGGGTTCCAAGCTTAGGAAAGTGTTCCACTTCCAGGCACCCCTCTCCGCCTTTTTATCTGGATTTCTACGGGTTCCCGGCTTCGGAAAGTCTCCCATTTCCAGGCACCCCTTTCCGTTTTTTTTTGTTAATTTTCACGGGTTCCGAGTCTCGGAAAGTGTTCCACTTCCAGGCACCCCGTTCCGCCTTTTTGTCTGGATTTCTACGTGTTCCAAGCTTCGGAAAGTTTCCCATTTCCAGGCACCCCTCTCCGTTTTTTGTCTGGATTTCTACGGGTTCCGAGCTTCGGAAAGTGTCCCATTTCTAGGCATCCTTCTTCGCCTTTTGTCTGGATTTCTACGGGTTCCGAGCTTCGGAAAGTGTTCCATTTCCAGGCACCCCGTTCCGCCTTTTTGTCTGGATTTCTACGGGTTCCGAGCTTCGGAAAGTGTCCCATTTCCAGTCACCCCTCTCCGTTTTTTGTCTGGATTTCTACGGGTTCCGAGCTTCGGAAAGTGTCCCATTTCCAGGCACCCCTCTCCGCCTTTTTATCTGGATTTCTACGGGTTCCGAGCTTCGGAAAGTCTCCCATTTCCAGGCACCCCTCTCCGTTTTTTGTCTGGATTTCTACGGGTTCCGAGCTTCGGAAAGTGTCCCATTTCTAGGCATCCTTCTTCGCCTTTTGTCTGGATTTCTACGGGTTCCGAGCTTCGGAAAGTGTTCCATTTCCAGGCACCCCGTTCCGCCTTTTTATCTGGATTTCTACGGGTTCCGAGCTTCGGAAAGTCTCCCATTTCCAGGCACCCCTCTCCGTTTTTTGTCTGGATTTCTACGGGTTCCGAGCTTCGGAAAGTGTCCCATTTCCAGGCACCCCTCTCCGCCTTTTTATCTGGATTTCTACGGGTTCCGAGCTTCGGAAAGTCTCCCATTTCCAGGCACCCCTCTCCGTTTTTTGTCTGGATTTCTACGGGTTCCGAGCTTCGGAAAGTGTCCCATTTCTAGGCATCCTTCTTCGCCTTTTGTCTGGATTTCTACGGGTTCCGAGCTTCGGAAAGTGTTCCATTTCCAGGCACCCCGTTCCGCCTTTTTGTCTGGATTTCTACGGGTTCCGAGCTTCGGAAAGTGTCCCATTTCCAGGCACCCTTTTCCGCCTTTTTATCTGGATTTCTACGGGTTCCGAGCTTCGGAAAGTGTCCCATTTCCAGGCACCCCTCTCCGCCTTTTTATCTGGATTTCTACGGGTTCCCGGCTTCGGAAAGTCTCCCATTTCCAGGCACCCCTCTCCGTTTTTTGTCTGGATTTCTACGGGTTCCGAGCTTCGGAAAGTCTCCCATTTCCAGGCACCCCTTTCCGTTTTTTTTTGTGAATTTTTTCGGGTTCCAAGCTTAGGAAAGTGTCCCATTTCCAGGCACCCCTCTCCGTTTTTTGTCTGGATTTCTACGGGTTCCGAGCTTCGGAAAGTCTCCCATTTCCAGGCACCCCTTTCCGTTTTTTTTTGTGAATTTTTTCGGGTTCCAAGCTTAGGAAAGTGTCCCATTTCCAGGCACCCCTCTCCGTTTTTTGTCTGGATTTCTACGGGTTCCGAGCTTCGGAAAGTCTCCCATTTCCAGGCACCCCTTTCCGTTTTTTTTTGTTAATTTTCACGGGTTCCGAGCCTCGGAAAGTGTTCCACTTCCAGGCACCCCTTTCCGCCTTTTGTCTGGATTTCTACGTGTTCCAAGCTTCGGAAAGTTTCCCATTCCTCGGCGCCCCTCTCGCTTTTTGTCTGGATTTCTACGAGTTCCGAGCTTCGGAAAGTCTCCCATTTCCAGGCACCCCTTTCCGTTTTTTTTTGTGAATTTTTTCGGGTTCCAAGCTTAGGAAAGTGTCCCATTTCCAGGCACCCCTCTCCGTTTTTTGTCTGGATTTCTACGGGTTCCGAGCTTCGGAAAGTCTCCCATTTCCAGGCACCCCTTTCCGTTTTTTTTTGTGAATTTTTTCGGGTTCCAAGCTTAGGAAAGTGTCCCATTTCCAGGCATCCCTCTCCGTTTTTTGTCTGGATTTCTACGGGTTCCGAGCTTCGGAAAGTCTCCCATTTCCAGGCACCCCTTTCCGTTTTTTTTTGTTAATTTTCACGGGTTCCGAGCCTCGGAAAGTGTTCCACTTCCAGGCACCCCTTTCCGCCTTTTGTCTGGATTTCTACGTGTTCCAAGCTTCGGAAAGTTTCCCATTCCTCGGCGCCCCTCTCGCTTTTTGTCTGGATTTCTACGAGTTCCGAGCTTCGGAAAGTCTCCCATTTCCAGGCACCCCTTTCCGTTTTTTTTTGTTAATTTTCACGGGTTCCGAGCCTCGGAAAGTGTTCCACTTCCAGGCACCCCTTTCCGCCTTTTGTCTGGATTTCTACGTGTTCCAAGCTTCGGAAAGTTTCCCATTCCTCGGCGCCCCTCTCGCTTTTTGTCTGGATTTCTACGAGTTCCGAGCTTCGGAAAGTCTCCCATTTCCAGGCACCCCTTTCCGTTTTTTTTTGTTAATTTTCACGGGTTCCGAGCCTCGGAAAGTGTTCCACTTCCAGGCACCCCTTTCCGCCTTTTGTCTGGATTTCTACGTGTTCCAAGCTTCGGAAAGTTTCCCATTCCTCGGCGCCCCTCTCGCTTTTTGTCTGGATTTCTACGGGTTCCGAGCTTCGGAAAGTCTCCCATTTCCAGGCACCCCTTTCCGTTTTTTTTTGTTAATTTTCACGGGTTCCGAGCCTCGGAAAGTGTTCCACTTCCAGGCACCCCTTTCCGCCTTTTGTCTGGATTTCTACGTGTTCCAAGCTTCGGAAAGTTTCCCATTCCTCGGCGCCCCTCTCGCTTTTTGTCTGGATTTCTACGAGTTCCGAGCTTCGGAAAGTCTCCCATTTCCAGGCACCCCTTTCCGTTTTTTTTTGTGAATTTTTTCGGGTTCCAAGCTTAGGAAAGTGTCCCATTTCCAGGCACCCCTCTCCGTTTTTTGTCTGGATTTCTACGGGTTCCGAGCTTCGGAAAGTCTCCCATTTCCAGGCACCCCTTTCCGTTTTTTTTTGTGAATTTTTTCGGGTTCCAAGCTTAGGAAAGTGTCCCATTTCCAGGCATCCCTCTCCGTTTTTTGTCTGGATTTCTACGGGTTCCGAGCTTCGGAAAGTCTCCCATTTCCAGGCACCCCTTTCCGTTTTTTTTTGTTAATTTTCACGGGTTCCGAGCCTCGGAAAGTGTTCCATTTCCAGGCACCCCTTTCCGCCTTTTTGTCTGGATTTCTACGAGTTCTTTGCTTCGTAAAAGCATTCCACTTGCAGCCTCTACTCAATTTTAATTCCATTACAATGCCTAAACGATGTCTACAGAGGCTTCAAAAGTTTTTAATGAGTCGAATTAAAAAGTATTTATGACACAAAAAAGTGGTTAATTATTCTTTCGTATCTTTACTTTCTTCAAATGTTGTCAATGACATTTGTGATGATGTTGGATCGCAGCGAACTCGAAACTTTTTCAATCTTCCAATGACATCATCGCTTGGATTTGGCAATTTCGCTTTGATAAGCCAGCATGTGGCCAAGTAAAGTGAAATGTATTGAGCAATACTATCAACTGCCATCGGTCTTTGTTCTCTGATTGATGCTACAATTTCTTTAATCTGAAACAAAAACCAATAAAATTGGAATTCAAGCGACGAAAACACTTTTGGTTCAGTTGGTTGATTCAATTGGGAAACAACAACGGATAATGTGAGCAACGCTGCATTTCTTCCAGCTCCACGTAAACTGACAATTGCAACTGGCTGAAATATTTGATATTTCAGTGATTCGAAAAACGTGTCCGATGAAATCCTTACATTACTGTCGACATCCGTTTTCGAGATTAATTGAGCTGCTTTAATTGGAGCATAAAATTTCTCGGGTCCACCTTGTCCTTTCCAATAAGTGTGAGCATAAACCTGACACATGATTGCGTTTGAGCATCCTTCGGGTAACAATTCGACAATAAATTTGTCCAGTTTCTCACTTGCATTTCGTTCAACTTTTCGAGTGTTCACAAAAAAACTGTTCGCATAAAAATATCCTTCAGCTTGTTGAGAAAACAATTTGTCTAATCCAGCTTCGAGTTCATCCAGTTGACAAATTATATGAACAGAGCTGCATTGTTCCTGAAAAAAAAAATTAATTAAATTTAATAAAATAAAAAATATTTTTTTTTACATTAAAAATCATTTTCCAAAAATCTTCAATCGCATCAATCGAATCTAATTTTGGCATTTGAGCAAGAATTGCCATACGCGGGAATTTAAACTTAATTTTTGAATGAGATTTTGCAAAAAAATCAATATTTTTACATTTGATAAATTCACTTTTGATGCATTAATGTAACCACATTTTGATAATGGAATTTTGACTCGATTATCATCATAACATTTATAAAGCGGATGTCGATTCCGAAACATATTTGATGCCCAATCTCGGCATCTTTCATCATTTATTCCGATTCTTTTCAATTCATCATAATCGCTTATCAAATTCACTGAAGCCAATTGTTTTGTCCAGCCAATTGCCGATTCTTCACCAATCCATTTTTCTTTTTCCTTTTTTTTTTTTCATTTTTTTTTTTAGAAAATTTCATTGAATTTTTAGACCAACTTTTTTCCCTTTTTTACTATTTCTTGTTTTTTCATCTTTTGATCCACCAATTCTTGATTTTCCAGATTTTTTTGTCGATCTTGATCCATTCTTTTTCCCATGTTTTTTCGCTTGTTTCCCATTTTGTATTGTGCTTTCTTCTCGTTCTTTTCTTGATTTTTTGTCATTTTTCTGATTTCTATCAGTAAGCTTTCTAAATTTAAAATTAAAATTAAATATTTTTTTCCAAAAATAAAAAGAAAAAAAACCGTACTTAATTGAGTTCTTCATTCGAATCAAAGCGAATTGTAATTTATCTCTAAAGTAAAAGGAGAAACTGATATTTTTAAAAGTTTTTTATTTTATACTTTCGAAAAATGTCACGTTTTTCTATTTTTAAAAAAAGACAAATTTTTAATTTAAAATCCCTCTAATTTTGATCTCAAAAAAAAAACGAATTTTTATTTAAATTTAGAACACGTTTTTCCACGTGTTTTTCGCTTCTTCGCTCAAAATGAAATTTGAAAAATGATGAAGTCATTGCAGCAGAAAAGCAACTTCTGAAATCGCTTTCTACAAAAATGAGCAACACTGTTCCAGCCGATATCCAAAAGAAAATTGAAGAAGGATATGCGAAACTTCAAGCGGCTGCTGATTGCAAATCTCTTCTCAAGAAACATTTGACAAAAGAAGTTGTTGATAAGAACAAGTCGAAAAAGACTCGACTTGGTGCCTCGCTTCTTGATGTTATTCAATCGGGAGTTGAAAATTTGGATTCTGGTGTTGGTGTCTATGCACCAGACGCTGAATCTTACACTTTGTTCGCTGATCTTTTCAATCCGGTCATTGAAGAGTATCACAATGGTTTCAAACCAACTGATACTCAACCAGCAATGGATCTTGGAGAAAACAATGTTTTATTTTCTTTTTCTTTTAATTTTTTATTGATTTTTTTCCAGGTTGCTGAACTTGTTGATCTCGATCCAGAAGGAAAGTTTATTGTTTCAACTCGTGTGAGATGTGGAAGATCACTTCAAGGATATCCATTTAATCCATGTCTTTCGGAAATTAATTATAAAAATATGGAACAGAGAATGAAAGATATTTTCAATTCAATTAACGATGCAGAACTTAAAGGAACATATTATCCATTAACTGGAATGGATGAAGCTACCAAAACCAAATTGATTGCTGATCATTTCTTGTTCAAGGAAGGTGATCGATTTTTGAAAGCTGCAAATGCCAATAGGTTTGATTTTTTATTTTTTTTTTCTTTTTATTTCAATTGTTTAAGATATTGGCCAACTGGACGTGGAATTTTCCATAATGAAAAGAAATCGTTCCTTGTCTGGGTAAATGAAGAGGATCATTTACGAATCATTTCAATGCAAAATGGTGGAAATGTTGGTGAAGTGTTGGGACGTCTTATCAAAGGTCTTAAACTTGTCGCCGCTAAAGCTCCATTTGCTCGTCATCCACGTCTTGGATGGTTGACATTCTGTCCAACCAATCTAGGAACAACTGTTCGAGCATCAGTTCACATTAAATTGCCAAAAATTTCTGCTAAGGAAGACTTCAAAAAAATTTGTGATGAAATGAAACTTCAAGTTTGTTGTTGTCTCTCTTAATGTTCAAATTCACAACATTTTTCAGATTCGTGGAATTCATGGAGAACATTCTGAATCCAACGAAGGCATCTATGACATTTCAAACAAACAACGCCTCGGTTTGACTGAATACCAAGCAGTAAAACAAATGTATGATGGTGTTAAGAAATTGATTGAATTAGAAAAAGCAGCTGCTTAAATTGTGTTTGTAAGGAATAAATATGTGGTTTTAAATTTTTTAAATAGAATATTTATACTGAATTAAACAAAAGTAAATTTTGGGTTAAGTTTTTTAATGATTCTGACACAAATTATGTCATTTAGACAGGATTACGCATTACGAATTATACAGAATTTTCCTTTTAAATTAGGAAAATTAAAAAAAAAAATTTAATTACGATTGAATAACCCCAACGTCCCCATTCTCTTTTTCATAGTTCCATGTGGTGGGCTTGATTTACTTCCAGAGCTGCTTACTGAATTCTCATTATATGTTGCCAGGGATGTTTGAGAACTGTGCAAATTACCATTCTTCAGTTCACTTATCTGAAAACAAAAACTTGAGAAATAAAAATATAAACTTTAAAACCTCATGCCGGATTCTAATGATATCTGCTTTTTTTGCATCTAATCGATGTCTGTTTAAATCTTCAACTTCTTGCAATTTCGTTAACTTTTCATCGATTCGATTTTTTCTTTCAGTTGTTTTTTCATTAAACACTCGCTCCAGTGTTGCTCTTTTGTCTGCTAATTCATTATGCTTTTGTCTTCTTTCTTCTTCCATATGGGTAAACGGGTCCCGATTCTTTTCATTTTTCGGCAAGCCTTCCATTTGTCTAAATCGGAAGTTTTCATAATGAACATTTCTAGTAACATCGATCATATCAATAAGATTCGTTCGAATAATCATATCTCGAAGAGAAAGGAAATCATTATGCTCAGAGTTTTCGACTTCTACTACACCCCAGGGATATTCTCTAAAAATGTTTAAATGGTTTGAATGAACTAAACTAGTTTATTTACCTGTATCTGACTCTTTTACCATCTTTTTCTTTCAATGCATTTGATCCAACGATAGCAAAAGGTAATGTTTTTCGAAGTCTTTCAGCAACATTCTTAATTCATAAACTATTATTTAATTGAAAAAAAAAATGCAAACTTTGTCAGTGGCGTCTTCAATTTCCGGGAACTTATACAGTTTTATTTCGGCAGATTCAGCATCTTTGGTCACCTAGCAAACGTTCAATAAATAGGGTGAATATTATTTATTTAAGGATTACCTGTTCTTTGAATCGTTTCAGCTCATCTCTTGTTAAACAATCAGCTTTTGCAATAACTGGAACAATATTTACTCGTCCATGTAAATGTTTCATTAATTCAATATCTAATGGCTTTAGTCCATGTCCAGATGGTTCAATAAAATAAAGGCATAAGTGAACACATTTATCAGTTAATTTATCGGCTCTGTCAATTCGCGTCTCTTCACAAAAATGATCGAAAAATTTTTTTTCAACGTAGTTCACTATGGGTTCCCAACTGAAAATTTATTGCTATTCTTCTTCAAAATTTATGTTTTTTTACCATTTCGAATTGTTCACTGCGTCTCCAAACCCTGGAGTGTCTACTAATGTTAAATTTAGAGAAACACTATTTTCAACTAGTTTCACCTAAATTTATACTTTATTAAGATATTGCGAAATGTTAAAATGTTACAAGTTTTTCTTCAACTCGAACAGTCGATCCATGAGTATTTGACAGATTTTCATTTAAACTATTGATTTCTGCCAAAAAAAGGGTATTGATAAATGTTGATTTGCCTAATCCACTTCTTCCTGAACAAAATGTTTATCTTAAAAAAAAACATAAGCGAAAACCTTACCAACGACCATAAGAGTAAAATCAAATCCATTTTTGACAGCTCTTCTGAAAACTTGGTTTGGAAAATTAGCAAAGCCCCAATAATGATGAGATTCTTTTTGATTAGTTAGACGTGATTCGTCAAGTTTTGATCGATTCATAATTTTTCTGAAAAAGAACTTTTTTTTTTTTAAATCAATAAAAAAAAAGCAAATTAAATTGAAGTACGGCAGATGTGCACTACCAATGACCAATAATGAAAAGAGGAAGAAAGCAAAAAAAAGAAGAGAAATTGCGCGTTCGCGAAGAAAATCGCCGTAGATGAATGACAGCTGCGTTGTTTGTGTGGGAGGAACCTTTTTCTTTGAATAATAGGAAAATTTTTCTAACCAGAAACTTTAAGAAACTTGAAAAATTAAAAATGAAATGGATTTTTACATTACAGAATTTAACTTGTATATTAGATTTTTTGTTTGAAAGCAAAAATTAGATTGTTTTGAAAATTATTAAAAATGTTTAAAAATACTGTTTTTAAAATTAGAAAAAGGCAAACATATTTATCCAGTTTAAAAAATCTTAAATCTAACCGAAAATAATATAAGGACATTTGTTCATTAAATAAACTCACATTTGAAATTCGCGGTGTCTTGCTGTCTCTTCACTGCGAGAGTTACATACTTAGAAGTAGCTTGCGCCTTTAAAGTCATATTTTCTAAATTCCTTCAATTCCTCTTTTTTTCTTTAATTTTTAATATTTACCTTCGCTTAGAAAACCCTATTAATAGATTTATGCATAGAAAAAATTTATAAATGTTGCCAGTTTGCTTATCTTATTTATTTGGCTCGTAATGTGTTATTGTAAACACTTCCTAAAATTTTTACAGGTTAATTGCCGTTCTTTCTTTTTTTTTACTCCTTGTTTTTCAAAACAGAATGGTAAGTCCTGCATTTTTGTAAATAGTTTAATTTTAATATTTAAGCCACAAAACGAGCATATTGAGCTTCACAGAAAGCGTCATGGACGTCGTCTTGATTATGAAGAGAGGCTGTAAGCTTTTATATGTAATAATTCGAAAAAAAAAACAATTTTTAGTCGCAAGAAGCAGGCAAGAGCAGTTCATGATCGCTCACAGATGGCCAAAAAGTTACGTGGACATAAAGCAAAATTATATCACAAAAAAAGATATTCGGAAAAAGTTGAAATGCGTAAACTTCTCAAGCAGCATGAAGAAAAAGATCAGAAAAACACAGTTGAAAAGCCAGATCAGGGAGCAATTCCAGCCTATTTGCTTGACAGGCAGCAACAAACTACTGGAACTGCTCTTTCAAATATGATCAAACAGAAAAGAAAACAAAAAGCGGTATGATTTCATTTATTATCTCATTGCACATCGTCAAGTTTATAGGGTAAATTCAACGTTCCGATTCCACAAGTTCGGGCTGTCAGTGATGCTGAAGCTTTCAAAGTAGTTAAAACTGGAAAAACAAATAGAAAAGGATGGAAAAGAATGGTCACAAAAGTTACATTTGTTGGAGAATCATTCACACGTAAACCGGCAAAATTCGAAAGATTTATCCGTCCTATGGGATTACGTTTTAAAAAGGTTAATTAAAAAAAAATTTTGTTACAAAGTTATGTTTATTTTTTAGGCTCATGTAACACATCCTGAGCTTCAAACAACATTCCATTTACCAATTGTTGGTGTAAAAAAGAATCCATCAAGTCAAATGTACACTTCGTTAGGAGTGATCACAAAAGGAACAATTATTGAAGTGAATGTTTCTGAGTTGGGTATGGTAACACAAGGAGGAAAAGTTGTATGGGGAAAATTTGCGCAAGTTACAAATAATCCAGAAAATGATGGATGCATCAATGCAGTTCTTCTTATCTAATTAACTGTAATGAATTGTATCTTTATATTGTTTTCGGCAAATTTGTTAAGTATTCGTTAAAAAATATATATGTGAATACATTAATGAATACTTGTCACATAATAATTTTACTACTCGTTTGTTGTTCCAAGTTTTGTTGATTTTCCATTGTTTGAAAAATGAAGCTATTATGTTTTTCTAAAGTTTAATACGTTAAGCTTTAAATTCAAAATTAAAATATTTTTCAGTTTTTTTAACGGTTTCTTTAACAATTTTTTTGAATTCGCATACAAAAATTCCAACTAGAGTTTGTAAGCTTGATTACTTTGAAACCAATCAATTGTTTCGTAATCCACGAATATTTATTTATCCATCAACAAATGTCTGCAGAGACGTCATCATTATACACCAAAGTGTACGTAAAAATGCACGAATAAAGTATGCAAAGCGTTTAGAATTTCATTACACACGCTTTTTTTTAATTTATTTCTATTAGCTTTCAGTTAAAATTTGTTGTTTTTGATAAAAACTTTAACGTTTACAGAATGTGGCCATAAATTTTACAAAATTTTAACAGAAAATGAGTGTTGGTCGAAAATCAATTGGCAATATGTTCTTAAAAAGTGGAATTGAAAAAATACTTGCTGATCGAGATATTAAACGAAAAGAAAATCTGCAATTGAAAAAAGCATGTGAAAACGCACTAGGTGAATTTATAAAATTTAATCGATTTTAATAAATTAGTTTTATTTTCAGAAGAGTTAAAAGCTGGAGAACAAACAGATGTTCCATCAACAACAAACGGGGAATTTCTTCCAGATGCAGGAATAAATGTTGAAGCAGATCGATACTTTTTACCATTTGAACTAGCATGTAATTCGAAAAGCCCGAAAATTGTCATAATTGCGTTAGATTGTCTTCAAGTAATCTTTCTGATATTAAATATACAAATTAAAAAAAACACGTTCAGAAACTTATTGCATATGGTCATTTAACTGGAAAAGGAGCAGACATTTCAAATCCTGAAAGAAAATTAATTGATCGAATCGTAGAAGCTATTTGTGCTGCATTTGCTGGTCAAGGAACGGATGAAACGGTTTTACTACAGTTAATAAAAGTAAATTAATTAATTATATAAGATTTTATTTAAAACAATTTAAATTCAGGCTGTATTAGCTGTGGTTTTAAGTAATCATTGCGAAGTTCACGAAGCATCATTATTATTAGCTGTTCGAACATGTTTCAATATATATTTAACATCGAAAAGTCCCATAAATCAAGCTACAGCGAAAGGAACATTAACACAGGTGACATTTAAACAAATATTATAAATAATTGATCAAGTTTTAGATGATAAATACTGTATTTGGAAATATGGAAAAGTTTGGAGATGTTAAAGATGACAACACAATTATAAAAGAAGTCGTTGAAACAATTGTATCGACAGTTGCATCAATAGAGTTGGTAAGAAATTCTTTTTCGGCAACCCAAATAAACTGTTGAAACAAATTTGTTTTTATAAATTTGAATCATAATTCAAATTTTTGCAGACAGACGAAAAAAGTGAATGTGGAACGAGAAAAGGTGGATCTACAATTGGAGAAAGTGAAGCTGTTCAAGATGATCAACAGCTTAATTTTGTGAATGTTTATCAAAAAGACGCTTTTCTTGTGTTTCGTGCATTATGTGTATTAGCACAAAAAGATGAAGGAGATATCAATGATATTCGAAATACACATCTTCGATCAAAACTTCTAGCATTAGAAATGTTATTGCTTGTTCTTCAAAACTCATCAATTGTGCTTCAAAATTCTCAACCATTCATTATTTTAATCAAGAAATCATTATGTGTTGCTTTGTCAAAAAATGCGGTTTCTTCAAATGTTCAAGTATCGCTAATTTATCAAATACGTGTAGAATTTTTATTTTATTTAGGTTTTTGAAAAATCATTGGCCATATTTGTTGAATTACTCGACAAATTCAAAGCTCATTTAAAAATGCAAATCGAAGTTTTTTTCAAAGAAATAATATTATCAATGTTAGAATCAACGACATGTCCTTTCGAAAAAAAATGGATTGTATTAAATACAATTGGTATATTTTCTTTTTTTTTCAATCCAAATTTATGTTTCTTCTTTTAGGTAAAATACTTGCAAATCCCCAGTCAGTTGTTGACATGTTTGTAAATTATGATTGTGATATGACATCTCATAATTTATTCAAAAGTATTGTTGAAGTTGTGTCAAAAACCACTCGAACTCCTGTCAATGATAATTCGACAGTAGCACAAAAAGAAAGGTTTCGAAAAGAGTTTCAGCTATTTCTAAAAATTAATATGGTTTTGTAGAGAAAGAGCCATGAGGTTGCTTGGATTGAGTTGTTTAACTGATTTATTACAATGTTTAGTTGATTGGTTTCAAGTTTGCGAGGTAGCAAAAATCAGTTCTGGTAAGTTATTTTAACTTTCGTCGAATTATTTTTTTTCACTTTAAAATATTTTAGATATAGCTGAATCAGAAACTAAAGAAAATGAACAAACAAAGGATTTTGAGAAATTCGAAAATTTAAAACAAAAAAAAGATTTAATGGAACAAGGAATTTTATTGTAAATAATTGAAATATTCAAAAATCATAACCATTAATAATTAAGATTTTCGGAAAAGCCGAAAAAAGGATTGAAATTTTTACAAGATAATGGATTTGTCGGAACAGAAGCAGTTGAAATTGCTGAATTTTTGATAAAAGAAGAGCGGTTGGACAAAACAACAGTTGGAGATTATTTAGGAGATCATGACGAATTCAATAAACAAGTGATGTATGCATATGTCGATGATTTAGATTTTTCCTCATTGGATATTGTATCAGCATTAAGGTAAATTAAAAGGCCGAACTAATCATTTTTTAATAAGATTGATTTTAGACTTTTTTTGGAAAAATTTCGACTACCAGGAGAAGCTCAGAAAATTGATAGATTAATGGAAAAATTTGCATCCAGATACTGTGATTGTAATCCCAGTCTACAAATATTTGCTTCAGCTGACACTGCTTATGTTTTAGCGTATTCCGTTATCTTGCTCACAACCGATTTGCACAGTGCTCAGGTTTAGTTTTTAATTAATTATTTAGAAAATTAATTGAAAAATCTTTAGGTAAAAAATAAAATGACAAAAGAACAATACATAAATATGAATCGTGGAATTAATAATGGTGGAGATTTACCATCTGATCTTTTAGCTGCCATTTATGACGATATATCGAAAAATGAAATAAAAATGAAAGCTGGAGCCAGTAAACTATTAAGATGTATGTTTTTACTTTTTTTTCGCTTGGACAATATTAAAATGTTGTAATATTTTAGCAACTGGTGGAGTATCAAATTCAGCTACAGACAAGCAAAAACGAGCAATGGCCACTTTAGAGTTAGAAGCCATGAGTGAAACAGCACGAACCTTAATGGAAAGTGCATCAGATGCAGATGCAAACTTTACACCGGCTCAACATCAACATCATGTAAAACCAATGTTCAAAATTTGTTGGACACCATGTCTAGCTGCGTTCAGTGTTGGTATACAAATGTCCGACGATGAAGAAGAATGGTCATTATGTTTAAGAGGATTTCGATTAGGCGTAAGAGCAGCAGGAGTGTTAAATGCAACATTAGAAAGAAATGCTTTCATTCAAGTTAGTTTTCAAATTAATTTTTTTAAATAAATTTAAATGGTTCCAGGCATTGACAAGGTTTACATTGCTCACAACTAAAAATTCATTATCCGAAATAAAAGTAAAAAATATTGAAGCAATCAAATTATTATTATTGATTGGCGACGAAGATGGAGATTATTTGGAAGAAAATTGGCTGGATGTTATGAAATGTATGAGCTCATTAGAATTAGTTCAACTGATTGGAACGGGTTTGAATAGCGTATCAAGTGATGCAGACAGTAGTCGTCAATGTAAAAAAAATCAATAAACAAAAAAAGAAATTAATAGAATTGTTTTAGACGTTCTTAAAAACACGGGAGGATTGGATGAAAAAACATTAACAAATTTACAAGACGCACTTGGTGAAACATCTTCACAATCGGTTGTTGTGGCTGTTGATCGAATATTTAATGGATCATCAAAATTAACTGGTGATGCTATTGTATATTTTGTAAGAGCTCTTTGTGCGGTTTCAAGAGAAGAATTATCCCAAGCAGCGGCACCAAGAATGTTTTTATTGGGAAAAATGGTCGAGGTAAATAAAAATTAATTTAAATAATAAATAAGTAAAATTGTTTTCGTAGGTGGCGTTTTATAATATGAACAGAATTCGATTAGAATGGAGCCGAATTTGGAATGTAATTGGTGAACATTTCAATATGTCTGGATGTAATACCAATGAATCGGTTGCATATTTTTCGGTTGATGCACTTCGACAACTTTCAATGAAATTTCTTGAAAAAGGAGAATTACCAAATTTTCGCTTTCAAAAAGACTTTTTAAGACCCTTTGAAGTTGGTTTCTCTTGTGTTTTACACGTAAAAAAGTATTGATTTTCCAGGTTATAATGGCTAAAAATGCAAGTGCTCAAACACGAGATCTTGTAGTTCGTTGTTGTGCTCATTTAGTCGAAGCTCATTCATCTCGATTGAAATCAGGCTGGCAAAATTTGTTTTCCGTTTGGACAATTGCCGCGGGTGATCAAAACATGGACATTGTTGAAACATCATTCAATGCAGCATTACAAGTGATTGAAACAAAATTCAAAGAGGATTTTCCATTGTTTTTGGATTCATTCCAAGAAGCATTAAAGTGTTTACAAGAATTTGCATGTAATTCAAACTTACCGGATATGAATATGGAAGCGATTCGATTAATTCGCGTCTGTGCTGAGTATGTCATCAATAAGCGATGAATGAAAATAATTGAATTCAATTCAGATGTGTTTCGGAAAATCAGGACAAAATATGTGAAGCGTCACGAGACGATAATCAAGCAATTAGTGAAGATCAACATGTTTGGCTCAGAGGATGGTTTCCTATTTTTTTTGAATTGAGGTAGAAATTCATTCAAATATTTAAAAATAAATTAATATTTTAGTTGTATTATCAATCGATGCAAACTTGATGTAAGAACAAGAAGTTTGACTGTAATGTTTGAAATTATGAAACACCATGGATCAGAGTTTCGTGCCGCATGGTGGAATGATTTATTAGAAGTTGTTTTTCGAATTTTCGATCATGCAAAACAAGATCGAAGTGATGTAAGATATTTTTTCCTTAAAAAAATTTTAAAATTGTAAACTAATTTTTTTATAGAAAAGAGAATGGATGAGCACAACTTGTAATCATGCAATGCTTTCAGTTGTTGATGTTTTCACTCAATTTTTCGATTTATTGTCTGTTCATGCACTTCCAATGATTTATCGACAATTTGCTATTTTTATTCGACAACGTAATATATTTGAAAGAATTTTATATTAAAAAAATTAAAAAAATTTTCAGAAAATGAGCAGCTTGCGAGGTGTACAATTAGCTGTTTAGAATCATTAATTTTGCAAAATGGAGAAAAGTTTACGGATGAAATGTGGGAACAAACAATTAAATTGATAAAAGAATTATTCTCGGCAACTTTACCGAAATCATTATTAACATGGGAACCGGCATCAACAAATATAACAAAAGGAAGCAAAATATTGGGAAGAGATGAACCAGTAACAAATGGTGGAGATGCATTATTCACCGAACAAATTGTATTTTGTGTAGTTCAAAATGAATTAGTTGAAGCGGTTACGAGGATTGTTCTAGGTGTCAAAAAAGACACGCAAGAAACAGAAGAAGGCCTATTTTTGAACATGAAACCAGAATTATTACTGAGGTTGTTGTTTAATCATGAAAAATGAGGAAAATTAAAAATTTACAGCATTTGCGACGCATTAGCAGAAAGTAATAAGCTTGCAAAACAATTCAATGATAATAATGGTCAACGAACCTTATTGTGGAAGGCGGGACTAAGAGGATCAAGCAAACCAAATCTGATAAAGTTTGATTGATTAATTTAAAAAATATATTTTATTGATTTTTTTGCAGTCAAGAAACAAGATCATTGAGCGCAATGCTTGCAATTATACTGAGGTTGTTATATGATAAACGAGCGAACAGATTAAGCTCTGAAATAGGAAAAAAAGTGCTTGAGTGAGTTTCAAAAAAGTGCTAAAATTAAAAAAAAAATGTGGTAAATGTGTTATAGAGTTGTTTCGCTTACACTGAGTGGTTATGGAGAAGCCGAATCGGAATCAAGAAAAAGTGCTTATGGTCCTGTGATATGTGAATTATTACGAGAGTGTATTCGATTACCACCACATATGTTACCATTATTAGGAAATCAATTTCCAATGAGGTTTTTTAATAAAATTGAAGTTAAACCTGAACTGATAATTATTGAAAAAATTTCAGGCTATGCGATTTGGTAGAAACAGCAGAAGGGCAAACGATGAGAAAATTGTTAGCTGAATTGCTTCGATCATTGATGGGGAACAAATATCAACAAGAAGCAAACATCAAATTGACGAATGGAACAGTTCAAACTGAATAATTCTTTTGCTTGTTGTATCTTTTGTGTCCTACGAATATTTACGAGGTTTTGTTTTTTCATTTTTATAATTGCCTTTTTGTAAAAATATTCAAGTTCTACACATTTTTTTGTGGAATGCTTTAGCAACGTTTTTTTTTGTCACTTAATACTGTTTATTTTCTTGGTGGTTGTGTTGTTTTGCGATATTTGACATCTAGTTGAGCTAAATTTTTTATTGAATGTGATATTCTCCTCGTTAGATTGATAATCATTTTTTTTCTTGAAAAATTTTTATTTGAATTTATCAAAATATTATTAAATTTACTATTTATTCAAAACAAAAACATTTTTAGGAGTTTTTTCGATTATAGAGGTTTATAATAAATTTAAAAATCAACGCTTTTTTTTAAATTAAAATTTTTCAAAGGTTTCAATCCTTAAGTTATTTGATTTTTATCTGATTTCTATGATCGTTTTTTTTTGTTTTTAATTATTCCACTTAGGTTTTAAGCCGAAAAAATGGCGATTCTTGGATTCCATGTGGTAATTTGTTTAGTAGCAATCACATTGATATCAAAACTGGTTAATAGAACAAATTTTATACATTTATTTGTTACAAATGGGTAATTTTAAGAATTATTTTATAATTTCTAAATGTGAATTTCTTTATAGATTATATCGGTTTATGGCACCATCGAACTCAGAGTTAAAAGCATTATTGCCTCCAACAAAAGAAAAAATGAATCAAAGGAATCGTAGAAAAAAAAGGTTGAAAAATAAAATGAAAAAATGGAAAAAAAAAGAAGTTAAAAATTATAGAGAAGAAGAAGAAATTGAAGGGTTTAATGTTCCAAAATCATCGCCATTTCAATTGAAATTGATACCAGTTAATGTTCAAGATTTGATTCATTTCGAGATGTATTCATCACTTCATTGGTTATGTTTATGTGTTCCAATGTGCTTTGTTGTTTATTCATTCTCTGAAGTCTACAATTTTTTCCTTCCTGAAAACAAAGATTTCAATGTTTCAATCATTTTCGTTCTTGTCATCATCGGATTCATTTTACAAGTTTGAATTTAGAATTAAAAAGGAAAAGAAAAAAACATTTTCAGGTTTTGACAGCGCTTACATCGTATTTAGTTTCAAATGTTGATGAAAGAGGATTTATGTTTTCAATTGGAGCTCTTTATTTCTTATTTTCATTCATTTTTGCAATGAGTGCTCATCGTATTTTTGATATTCAAATGCTCGAAGCTTATGATCAATTAGGAACAAATATTGCTGATTTTGTTGAAAAGGCCAATGTGCTCGAAAATGGAACATCAATTCATGATTTCAGACCAACAAACCCATTAATGATGTAAATAATTTTGAAAAGCAAGCAATGAACATGAAAATATTGATTTTTAGGTACATTTCTCTATCAATTTTTTTCTCAATGTTGTCTGCAATGCTGGTGTTCCCAAATTTCCGATGTGCAATTATGTATTTAAAAGCATTGGAAAGTGACAGTTCAGTGAAAAAGTTTTTCAATCATTTTTCATTTCTTCTTCCCGCTTTTATTCTTGTTCTTCATTTAAAACCAATTGTTAGTCAAATTGTTTATGGACCAAGAAAATTGTAAGATTTGAAATTTTAAAAAAAAGTGTTTTTCTTATTTTTTATTTATAGATTGACATCGGAACAATTAGATATTTTGAGAGTGTATCTAGTCATATTCTGGTTGGTTAGCAAATTTGTGACAAGAGTATCGCATCTTCAGGTATAAAGAAAAGAAAAAAAAACTGTGTTCAAAAAAAATTCAGGCTCATTTGAATATGTCTTATGACAAAATGGTAGAAATGCAAAATGAAGCTGGAAAAGTAAAAAATTATACAATTCAATCATTGGTAAATTTAAAATAAATAGAAAAAAATAACGAAAAAAATCAATATTTTTTTTTTAGATTACACGATATTATCGATATATTTGTTGCGCTTCAATTCAATATTTTGGCCCAGTTCTTCTTGCAGTATTTTTTGCTCTTTTGTTGAAAACAACGGCCGGATTATCCTGGATCGGAAATGCATATGATATTGATACATCAATGGAAACTTCTGGACCGATTCGTTTTATTTTTGATGTAACTGTTTGTCGGGCATTCTTCTCATTTTTGTTAGTTGTTACTCTTTTAATTAATTTCTCATTGCAATTCATGGGAGTTGTTTATCATTCATATTTTGTGAATACAAAATAGAATTTTTAATTCTTCTCAATTATAAAATAAAATAATTTGTTTTAATTCTCCTTTTTTATTATAGGATTTTAATTTTTTTAGAAATGTAGGTTAATAAGTTTTTTTTAAATTGTTTGTTTAATTCTTGTTACATTTCTCAATTTGGTCTTCAGCTTTAAAAAAATTAATTAATAAGTGACATGTTTGAGTATTTTTATTGAATTTCAAAAATGTTTGTTATAATTGAAATATTTTTAGAAACTTTATATTTTTATTCTCCCTCAATATCTTTTTCAGACATCATGTCAGAATGTTTAATGTTTGGAATGGATTGTGAAGCTAGAAGTATGACGGCTGTAACAGCAGATGAAGAAAATGTTTCATTTCTTGTAGGAACTAATAATATCAAAGGGGATAATCAAGTAAATTTAAAATGGAAAAAAAAACATTTTTTGTCATTTGTTTTGTATTTTAATTCATTTTTTCAGGTAAACAAATTGTATGTTGATGGAGAAGGAACACGCCTGATGTCAAAATCATTCAGACATCCAAATGGTGAAGTTCGATCAATTGCAGCTCACCCATTTAAAGCGAATATATTAGCAACGTCTACAGCAGATTGTAATTTATTATCATTAATTACAAAATTAATTTTGAATTTAATTTTGCAGATTCTACATTTTCAGGAAATTTTAGCATTAATTTATGGAATATCGAAGAAGATAAAAGAACTCTTGAAACAATTTCATCGAAAAAATGTGATCAGCAATTTCATTGGTAATTTTTTAAAATTGAAAAAAAAAAGAAGAAAAATCGGTTTAGTTTGGAATGGGAAAACAATTCGAACAAAGCTATTGCAATTGGAACATCAGTTGCTCAAATATACGATTTAAATAATGAACCAAATGTATAAAATGAGACGACAAATGATTTTTAAAAATAACTTTGAATTCATTCAGCTGATTCAAAATGTTGAAATTTGTGAAAATGGAGAAATAAATAGTGCAAAATGGAGTCCACATTATGATGGAAATATGTTAGGAATTTGTGTTGGAAAACATTCAATTTGTTTGGATACAAGAACTCAAAAGTTGGTTTTAAATTTAAAAAAAAAAATAATTGTTTTTTTTTTAATTTAGAGAAAGTTTGAAAATATCTCATGCTCATTCTCATAGAACAATTGGAATGGATTTTAATCCAAATTTACAGCATGTGTAAATTATTAATTTTTTTTAAAACAAATTTGATCATAAAATCATTGAATTATAGAATTGCCACATGTGGAGATGATGGATATGTCAGAATATGGGATATGAGATCATCATCTGAAGCATTAATGTCAATGCATCCACACGCTCATTGGGTTTGGCAGGTTTTAAAAAAATGTATTTTTTGAATTTTTTCAAATATAAAAATGTTAAGGTCCGATATCATCCGGTTCATGATCAATTATTATTATCAGTTGGATCTGATGCTTGTGTTGTTTTATCATGTGCCCAAAGTGTAAGTAGCGAACAATTTGAAACAATGAATGATGAGGAAGATGATGTAATTTTTTAAACAAAAAAAAACGTTGAAGAATTTGAATAAAAAATAATTTTAAAGGATATAACAATTGAAAAATTACAAGATGGGCAATTAGAAAGGATTGACGAACACGAAGACAGTGTGTAAGTAAATTGAATTTTGAATTTTAAAATTAATGTATTTTAAGATATTCTTGTGCTTGGTCAACAGCAGATCCATGGACATTTGCTTCATTATCTTATGATGGAAGATTGATTCTTTCAAAAGTATCAAGGAAACACAAATATGCTTTAATGCAATTATAAAAACCATTAATTTCATTAAATTATTCGATTTTTAAATTAATAAATATGGGTACAAAATTAAAATGGAAAACAAAAAATAATGTGTTTTTTTCACATTTGAATATCTTCATTTGAATTTCATTTAAAACTTCATTTTTTGTGAAATTTGATTTTAGAATTTAAAAATGGATAAAAATCCAATATTGATGAGAGAAGTAAGATTACATGATAATCATTCAGAAAGAGAACAGGTAAATCTTGTAAACATTTTATTTGATAAATTTGTTGAATTCTTTTCAGATGGAAAATCTTTCAGAATTATTTGCAGTTTTGAACGCATTGGAATGTTTAGAAAAAATGTTCAGCAGAGATCATGTAACTGCTGATGAATATAAATCAGAATGTTTTAAGCTTATTGATCAATACAAAGTAGATAAATAAGGAGTTCGCCTATTGTAATTAACTGTAACAATTTTTCAGGTTGCAATGAGATTAGTTCATGGAGCAACAAATGTCGAAGAATTTGCAAAAAAATATCGATTGCACTGTCCTGCAGCATTGGAAAGAATTCGAGAAGGTCGGCCAATTACAGTAAAAGATGACCAGGGAAATATTTTGAAAAATATTGCATCAATTGTTGAAATATTTATCACATGTTGTGATCAATTGAAATTAAATGTTCGAGCTGTTGATGATTTATATCCATATTTAAATGAATTATATAATGCAATTAATGCAACAAGTCGATTACCAAATGATACAAATGTTACATCAAAAGTTAAAAAATGGTAAATAAAATTTGGTTTTCGACAAGAAGAAAATCAAAAGAAAATTCTAGGCATGATAGATTAAGTTCAATGGCAGCATCTGATGAAATAAGTGATGAAGATGCAAGACAAATGGCAATGGATTTAGAAGGAGCTTATCATTCATTTGTTAAATTCTTGCATGAACAAAAGCATTAAATTTGTTGCAAATTTAAATTCATTTTTTATTTTTACTTGATGACACCAAATTAAAATAAAATTATTCATTTTTTAATTGAGTGGTCAAATAAATGGTTTCTTTAAATACTGGAAATAAAAATAAAAAAACCAAAGGAGATGTGTCGCCACCTAATGTTCGATCGATTTATTTGAATGAAAAGGTTCAAAATAATGAATTCAAATAGAACATTTAAAAAAAAACAAAAAATGATATCATTTAGCCATCGTTACTTGATTTGAAGAAATCTACCACCTCACTAATAAAAGTTACATTTTTACAAATATTAAATTTTGAAAAAAACGAAGAAAATTTTTTAGAAAAGTAAAAAATCAACAATTCGATTTCAAAATAGCCAAGATTCTGGAGAAAATTCAAATAGAACTATTGGTTTTATTTATTTATTTATTTAATTATTTATTTAATAAATAATTAAAATTTGACAGATTTTAAAGAATCTTCATTAGAAGAAGGATCTGATGCAGTAATTTCATCATTTAAAGAATCATCAATTCGTCCACCAACATTATATTCTGTTGTAAAAGTCGAATTACCAAAAGAATTTTGTGATCAAAAAAAAGTTGTTTAAATTTTTGGTTCAAATTTCAAGTAAAAATTGAAATAAATTTGCAGTTTAATGAAAATGTTGGATATAACAGAAATATGATAATTGAATTTATTTCCAATGAATTTATGTTATTTTTCATTCATGGTGATCAATTTCACGAAATCAATGGGAATCAAGTAAATACAAGGAAAAATATTGAAACTGCTTTACAACAAATCTCATTATTGACTGATGTTTTTTTCACCGCTTTTTAAAAAAAAAAAAACATTTTATTTTTAGTTCCAATCAATAATTATTAAAGTTATTCGACCATGGAATTTTCGTTGTCCTTCAAAACAATTATTTAATAATATAAATATTGAAGAATTTATGTCATATTTTGTTGTTCGTAAGTCTTTTTTTATTCTTTTTTTTTTTTAATTAATTTAATACCTTTTTTTTTCTTAGGAGTTTATCGATTTTATAAAAATCATGGATTTACAATGAAAAAACAAAAAAAGAAAATTATAATTACAAATGTTTTTTTTTGTTTCAATTATTTTTTATTCAAATTATTTTTTCTTAAATTTTTGCAGATTGTTCCAAAAGGAAATGGATCATTTTCATTTTTAAATGGAGATCGAATAATTGATATTGAAGGGATGAATCCAATGGTAAATTGAACAAAATTTGAAAAGAAAAAAAAAGGGAAAAAATTTATTTTGTTCAAGATTAGTCAAATGATGAAAGTTGACATGAAATTGATTCGAAAAACTTTCGATCGAATTATGAAAGCAAATGGATTCGTCGAGTTTGGCGCCATTTTTTCAAAATTCAAAACAAAAAACACAAAATGTGAACAAAAGTTTTCAGTGTTTTCTGTTGTCGTCCAATTGGAATTCGAAGTTCACCAAATCCAAGTATTTCGGCTGAATATTCAATTATAAGTGGAATGTTGACTCCATTATCTTCCAATCGTGACAATGATACTCTGAAAGTTCGAATATCGTCAAGATGTCTTCTTAACGATAAAAAATCTGGTTTTTGTTCAACAATTTTCCCTATTAAAAAAAATTTTTTTTTTTTTTTTTTTTGAAGAAGTCGATCCTCCGCATGAATTGGATTCTCTTGAAATAAGTCTTCGTGAACTTTGTCGTTTAAAAGAAATGACAGCCGACGATGTTTGTGTGAGTTCTGTTGTTCAGAATTGTTTGGAATTCTCTTTTTATTGATATTTTCAGCCTTTAACAAATAAAGGAAAATCATTGATCAAATTAACAATCAGCATGAATAAATCAATTTATTTTCCAGATGCAATGAAATCTCGTTTTTTTTTTGAATTCTATCAATAATTGAATATTGATTGATTGATTGATTGATTTTCAGCTCAATTGATGCGTCAACTGCCAGCGACAAAATTAAAATGGCGAAAATCAAATCGGCCATTATCAATATCAATAAAAGACACACCAGAAACAACAAAAATTGTTTCTGATGTCAGCGAAGATGTGGAACTCAAAAAAGTCGACGCTCGTTCTGGAATTGTCGCTTATATTAAAAACGCGTTTGGATAACAATTTTTAAATTCAATCGAAATAAAGCGTTTATTGAATAATTGATTAATACGAATTACAATACAAAGAAAAATAATAATAATAATTAACATTTTTCAACCTTCGCGCCATTAAAGCAATAACTAAATTAGGTTTGGCAGAAGGATTTTCATAATAAAAATCATTCAAATCAAGAATGAAACGGGAAAAAATGAGAAAATTGTGTTACGCACGCGTGGAACTGGTAGACAACCGGACAAACAATATCATTTTGTTGAAATGTCCGTTAAGATTGAAACATTTCAGTGAAGTTTTGTGGTTTCAAAAAAAAAACCACAATTTTCCAGTATCACAAAATGAAAACTGGAAAATTCCTTTAGCTGTCAATTAAAAAAAAAACACGAAAATAAAATAACATTTTGGCTCAATTTCGATAAGAAAATGTTTGCCAACAAATTTCTTAACTATTGAGCTCAAAATTGGTTCGTTCGCAGATGTATAAGGGTTAACTGGTTGGATTTTTTTTCTTTTAAATAAGGAAACAAAATATTCTCTATTCGTCCACATGATCATGTGCGCTCACAATTAAACGAATAAAATAAAAAAATAAAATGCACCAATAAGTAATGAATCGGCAGCATTTCAAAAATCGTTTTGATAACAAATTTTAATTTTACGGAAAACAAATTACTTTTTTTTCTTTTGGGGGGTTTTTTTTAAAAAAAAAGGTAAGAACAGATAATGCAACTATTGCTCATAATTTGGGTTGCATGCATGGGAATGAATAAAACTGTTCGATCGTTGATTTTCGCTTATTGTGTCGTTTCTTGACGAACCTCAATTTTTTCGACAACCATGTCGGGATTCATTTGAGTTGCTTCCATGATCGCTTGGCTCAATTCCTAAAAATAAAAAAAACCTGTATTTTTACTGTTTTAAATAAATTTTTAAAAATATTAATTAAATTAAAGAAGACAAATTTTACCGCGTCATGATCAATATCATTATCGGAATGAATCGTTACACGATGTTCAACATGAGTCTCAATAATTCCATCTTTTTCAGTTTTATAAGTGATCGTCTCAATTGTACGATTTCCTTGTGTCACACTTTTTGAAGAAACATATTCTCCAAGTCCCTAAAATGTTCAGTTTCTTCTTTTTTTTTTTTGAATTAATTTCCACAAACTTGTTCGGCCCAATCAGGTGGTGCTGAATTTTCTCCCTGCGCTTCATAAGTCATTGTTCTTGTTTGTGTTTCAGCGAATCCGTTTCCATTATTTGATGCACCTGAAAATATATTTTTTTTTGAAATTTAAAACAAAAAATCAATAAAAAAATAAACAACCTTGTTGTCCGAGTGGTGTTAATTGTTCACGACTTCTTTCAACATTTACTACTCCAACTGGAACTTGATCTCCATCAACAATATAGTTTTGGAATGATTGTGTTTGAACCGTATGCTTTACTTGAGACGATTTGATTGTTCTCCTTTAAAAAAATGTTTTCCTATTTCAATAATTCAGACTTTTTCTTTTCCAAAAAAAAAGGACTTACGTAATTTGTCGTCCATTTTCATCAGTGTAAACTTCAACTTGTTCTGGTAAATCATTCGTTTCTTGCCATGTTGAAACTGTTGTGTGTGGTTGGCCGCTCTCCTTAAATATCAATAATAAATATTAATTTTACATGTTTTCTATTTAAAAAAAAATCAACAAATTCAATTTGTTTATATTTATAGGCGACGAAAACTGAAAAGTTTTGTTGATAAAATGATCAAATTTGCTAATGATGAACTCAAAAACAAATAAATGATAATTCAACTAAATTTGAATTGAAAAAATCGAGAATTGAAAATATTCTATTTCAGTGAACAAAAATAAATTATTGAAAGCAATTAAGCATCAAAAAATCAACAAATCCTTTCAGATATGGAAAAAATAGTATATTTATATTCGACACAACGACTTTCATCAATGACACTCTTTATTCAGCACAATTTCCTTTTCTTTTCTTTTCTTTTTGTAGCATTCAACACTTTTTAGAAGCACATGATTTTGTTAGTTTTTTTTTAGTATTAATTACTTTGAGTTATTCACACTATATTTTTAAGAAAATCGTTTCAATTTTGTTCAAGTCATGATTGACTGTGAAATTTAATTATTTTGTTTGAATTTGTTTTTTTTTTGAAGAAATTAAAAAAAATCATTTCCTGGTTGAAACATTTTCGAAATTTCTAAAAATCAAATTATTTCTGTGTGTGATTGGTGCAAATTGAAAATGACAAAGACGAAACGCAAAATTCAGTGACAACAATTGTTTCTAGAGAAACATGGATGGAAGCAGCAACAATCAAGGATATGGTCAGGCATCAGAAAAACAGAAGAGCCAAATCAACACGCATATCATTCACAAACGGAATCACCCAAAAGCATCACATCAAATAAAGAGGAAAGCGAAAAGGATAAAACATTTGTTATAATTAACGAAGAATAAAACAAAGGAGGAAAAATACAAACAAAAATCGAACAATTTTTACCATGAAATTTTCTTTAAAAATTTCTCCGAATCAAGTTTTCTTTCTTTTTTTTTCAAACATTATGGAAACTGCTTGATTCTTGTTTATAAAATTGAAAAAAAAACCAAAAACAAAACCAAAAAAAAAAAAACAAATTTGGTGATTGGATAGAAATCAATAGGATTTTTGAAGGTGAAGGAGCGAATACACAGATACCTCGAAGGAGACCGGTATTGGCGCATTGGCGCGCACAGTGAAGGTGCGCTCAGCGTGTTCCAACCGTGGCGAGCTTGAGTTTAGACGTTCAGCACGTTGAATTGTTGCCATCAATGACTAGAAAAAAATCACCGGGTAAAATAAAATTAAGGCACACCGGAAAGAGAATTACACCGTTTTTTTTTTGTGCGTTGCTTTTAATCATTTTTATCTCGGGAAATTGTTTTTGAAAAGAATTTCTTTTTCTTGCAAAATCAGGAAAGAAAAGTTTAGAAACATTCGGGATAATTCTGAAAGTGATTCTCAATCCGGTGAAATTTTTCAAGAAGAAGTACACATCAAATTGTGATTATAAATATATATTTAATTTAAAAAACAAAAAGAATAGAAAAATAGACCTCCACCAAAAACATTTAAAAAAAAACTCAAAGTTGAACCTAAAACTTTTTTTTGTGTGGATGTGAATTATCTGAATGAAAGAAACGAGAAGAGCACACACGGTGGACTTTTTTTTGTCTTCATTTTTTAATTAAAGTTTTTTTTTAAATAAAAATAAAAACAAGGGGAAAAAATGTGAAAAGAGATTGTAGGGGAACTGAAGGGGAATCGAAATTATTATTGAATTTTTATAAACTTTTTAAATCTGAGACTGAGTGGATTAATAAGGATTTTCAAATAATTCAAATTTACATAAACATTTGAATTTTGTTTATAAAATGAATCAACTCATTCTCATTTATTGATTTTTTCAACCAAATACTCAATCACAATACATATTCTTCACATCACTCACAACACCGACACACACACACACAAACCGAATCATTCGGATTAAATCCAGATGAATATCCATCTCCTTTCAGACGAAATTGATGCTCTCTTGTTTCATGTCGAACCTCTTTTGTTTTTCCCATTTCAGCTGGTCGCTCATTTGGATCACCAATAACTTTGACGGTTACCTCATTCATTCCGCCATCTTTTATTTCTTCAGTTAATGGAGAGATTGCTACTAATCCAATTGAGCTTTCATCATCTTTCTTCAAAAATTATTCAAGTTTTTCAAAAAAGAAAAAAGAAAAACGATGCAGTGAAACCAGTGAGACAAATTGTTCACAAATTACTCAACTTTTCTCTTTTTTTTTTTTTTTTTTTTTTGGTGCTTGATGTACATTTTTCACGATAATATGGAATATTAAGTGATGAGTGATTATCAAAAAAACGCGGTACCATGCAATTATTTTTCTCTTCAACCAATTATTTTCATTATTTTTTTTTTAATTTTCGCAATCTTTCATGCTTTAAAAAAGATAAAAGAAAATCTTTTTTTTTTTTTAATTTTCAAATCAGATATCTGAAACTCTATTTTAACAATGAGAAAAATCAAATAAAACTGACCGGCTGAAATTCAACAACAGCAAATTCTCTCTTCTCGTCAATCTCACTTTCTGATGTTTCGCTTGAATCATTCTCCTTTTTGCCCTTATTCTTCTTTTTGTCCTTTTTCTTGTCACGCTGAAAAATAATTTCCGTTTTCTTTTAAAAAAAAAATAAATTTAGTTATAATCCAAATTCCACTCTTCATTTATTATTTAACACTTGAACTGTGAATTGTTCACAAAAGCAGACGAGAAATGCAAACAAAATCGAAAAAAAAGAAGAGTTTCTTTTCTGTCAGGCAACTTCTCTTCTCAAATGTAAATAGATTTTAAGGGAATCAAAAGTTTGAAACGCTTCGCTGTCAACAGAAAACAAAATAAATTCATCCTTTTTTTTCTTAAAGTTTTTTTTTAAAGAAAAATTGGCATTTTTTTTCAACTTTTACTTCATTAAAAAATTGAGCGCTTTTTTCGTGAGAAACAAGATTACGACGGTTCTTCTTTATTTGAAATTACTGGAGGAAAAAAAAAACGGTTTTCTCTAGGGATTTTATTGCACCAATTTTTTTTCTTGAAATAGAAACAAAACAAAACTTCTGAAGCTTCTTCCAAACTGGTTTTTTTGCTTATCTTTCGTGTTTTATTCCCAAGAGATAAAACCTCATCAAGTCTTACATTTTTTTAAGACAAAAAAAAAAAAACAGGAAGGAAAAAGAAAAAAAAGAAGAAATAAATGCTTGAGAAACAAGTCAAAATGATCTGATCAAAAAATTCATACCTTGAACCCTAATTTGGCAAGAAATGATCGTTCAGGAGGAGACATTGGTGGAATTGAGGAAAATGTTATTCCACTTTCTCCTTCAGACACAACTGTTAAAGCGGGTTGCAAAGCTCCAGAAAAATAGGCGGTGGCAGTTGAGAGATAGGCGTGGCTTCTAGCCGTGTTTGCCTCGCGCAAAATATAAACTGGCTCTAGCTGAACTTCTGCTCTTCTATGAATTCGAACTTCATTGTATCCTTGTCCGTCTTCTGTATAACCTTCGATGCGGGCTATACTTGGTTCGTATTGCAATGAAGATGGGAAATATCGAACTGAATTCTCGATAATGAGAGTGCTTTGACGATTTGAAGACGACGTTGATTGACCGACATCTTTAGCAATGTTACGATGTTCAAGTTCTTGACTTCGTAAAACAGTATCTAACTCTCCAGTGAATTCTTCGCTCGACGTTTGAGGATCCGAAGGTGTTGAAGATTTCCAAAATTTGGAAAACCTTTTTGAATCTCGACGAGCTTTATGTTCACTTTTGACAACCGAATCCTTATCTTTTTTGAACGGAAGAACACGTGCAATCAAACGTACATGAGCATTTGCTAAAGTAGGATCTACGAACTTCGGCTCTTCTTTTTGATCTTCTGTTTTTTCCTCCTTGATCCAAGACTTTCCATGATGGTAGACAGTTGCATAATCAGCGATTGGTGATTGATCGAGTTCCGAAGCACGTGATGTTTCATCAAGTGGTCCATCATAACCATCAGAAGATAATCCATAAGCTTCTGGTTTTTCAACAACATCTTCATCACCTTCATGACGGAATCGAGCGAACAGACGATATTTTGGTTTGTGCTCTTCAGTTTCTGATTTTCTTTCAGTTTCGGTTTCTTGAAGTTTCTGTGGTGAGTAGGATGGAATCGTGAACTGATGTTCTAATGGAATGTTTTCAAGATCTTGATGACGATCAGTTGATGTGACTGGACCGGAATATTGTTCTGATGTTGAAGGATAAGAAACTTCCGTTTTCTTTGTCTTGCTGAAGAATCCGAACTTTAATGGATCTTTTGATTTCTTCGATTTTTTCGGTTTTTCAGCGACCACAGCTGTTTCGTCTTGAACTTCTGGTTGAACTCGTGCAACCAAACGAACTTCTTGAGTTTCAGGTTCAACTGGTTCAGCAATCTTCTTTGCAGGAGATGCTGGTTGATCTTTAATCCAAGACTTTCCATGATGATAGACAGTTGCAAAATCAGCGATTGGTGATTGATCGAGTTCCGAAGCACGTGATGTTTCATCAAGTGGTCCATCATAAGCATCAGAAGATAATCCATAAGCTTCTGGTTTTTCAACAACATCTTCATCACCTTCATGACGGAATCGAGCGAACAGACGATATTTTGGTTTGTGCTCTTCAGTTTCTGATTTTCTTTCAGTTTCGGTTTCTTGAAGTTTCTGTGGTGAGTAGGATGGAATCGTGAACTGATGTTCTAATGGAATGTTTTCAAGATCTTGATGACGATCAGTTGATGTGACTGGACCGGAATATTGTTCTGATGTTGAAGGATAAGAAACTTCCGTTTTCTTTGTCCTGCTGAGGAATCCGAACTTTAATGGACTTTTTGATTTCTTCGGTTTTTCAGCGACCACAGCAGTTTCGTCTTGAACTTCTGGTTGAACTCGTGCAATCAAACGAACTTCTTGAGTTTCAGATTCAACTGGTTCAGCAATCTTCTTTGCAGGAGATGCTGGTTGATCTTTGATCCAAGACTTTCCATGATGGTAGACAGTTGCAAAATCAGCGATTGGTGATTGATCGAGTTCCGAAGCACGTGATGTTTCATCAAGTGGTCCATCATAAGCATCAGAAGATAATCCATAAGCTTCTGGTTTTTCAACAACATCTTCATCACCTTCATGACGGAATCGAGCGAACAGACGATATTTTGGTTTGTGCTCTTCAGTTTCTGATTTTCTTTCAGTTTCGGTTTCTTGAAGTTTCTGTGGTGAGTAGGATGGAATCGTGAACTGATGTTCTAATGGAATGTTTTCAAGATCTTGATGACGATCAGTTGATGTGACTGGACCGGAATATTGTTCTGATGTTGAAGGATAAGAAACTTCCGTTTTCTTTGTCTTGCTGAAGAATCCGAACTTTAATGGATCTTTCGATTTCTTCGACTTTTTCGGTTTTTCAGCGACCACAGCTGTTTCGTCTTGAACTTCTGGTTGAACTCGTGCAATCAAACGAACTTCTTGAGTTTCAGATTCAACTGGTTCAGCAACCTTCTTTGCAGGAGATGCTGGTTGATCTTTAATCCAAGACTTTCCATGATGATAGACAGTTGCAAAATCAGCAATTGGTGATTGATCGAGTTCCGAAGCACGTGATGTTTCATCAAGTGGTCCATCATAAGCATCAGAAGATAATCCATAAGCTTCTGGTTTTTCAACAACATCTTCATCACCTTCATGACGGAATCGAGCGAACAGACGATATTTTGGTTTGTGCTCTTCAGTTTCTGATTTTCTTTCAGTTTCGGTTTCTTGAAGTTTCTGTGGTGAGTAGGCTGGAATCGTGAACTGATGTTCTAATGGAATGTTTTCAAGATCTTGATGACGATCAGTTGATGTGACTGGACCGGAATATTGTTCTGATGTTGAAGGATAAGAAACTTCCGTTTTCTTTGTCTTGCTGAAGAATCCGAACTTTAATGGATCTTTCGATTTCTTCGACTTTTTCGGTTTTTCAGCGACCACAGATGTTTCGTCTTGAACTTCTGGTTGAACTCGTGCAATCAAACGAACTTCTTGAGTTTCAGATTCAACTGGTTCAGCAACCTTCTTTGCAGGAGATGCTGGTTGATCTTTAATCCAAGACTTTCCATGATGATAGACAGTTGCAAAATCAGCGATTGGTGATTGATCGAGTTCCGAAGCACGTGATGTTTCATCAAGTGGTCCATCATAAGCATCAGAAGATAATCCATAAGCTTCTGGTTTTTCAACAACATCTTCATCACCTTCATGACGGAATCGAGCGAACAGACGATATTTTGGTTTGTGCTCTTCAGTTTCTGATTTTCTTTCAGTTTCGGTTTCTTGAAGTTTCTGTGGTGAGTAGGCTGGAATCGTGAACTGATGTTCTAATGGAATGTTTTCAAGATCTTGATGACGATCAGTTGATGTGACTGGACCGGAATATTGTTCTGATGTTGAAGGATAAGAAACTTCCGTTTTCTTTGTCTTGCTGAGGAATCCGAACTTTAATGGACTTTTTGATTTCTTCGGTTTTTCAGCGACCACAGCAGTTTCGTCTTGAACTTCTGGTTGAACTCGTGCAATCAAACGAACTTCTTGAGTTTCAGATTCAACTGGTTCAGCAATCTTCTTTGCAGGAGATGCTGGTTGATCTTTGATCCAAGACTTTCCATGATGGTAGACAGTTGCAAAATCAGCGATTGGTGATTGATCGAGTTCCGAAGCACGTGATGTTTCATCAAGTGGTCCATCATAAGCATCAGAAGATAATCCATAAGCTTCTGGTTTTTCAACAACATCTTCATCACCTTCATGACGGAATCGAGCGAACAGACGATATTTTGGTTTGTGCTCTTCAGTTTCTGATTTTCTTTCAGTTTCGGTTTCTTGAAGTTTCTGTGGTGAGTAGGCTGGAATCGTGAACTGATGTTCTAATGGAATGTTTTCAAGATCTTGATGACGATCAGTTGATGTGACTGGACCGGAATATTGTTCTGATGTTGAAGGATAAGAAACTTCCGTTTTCTTTGTCTTGCTGAAGAATCCGAACTTTAATGGATCTTTCGATTTCTTCGACGTTTTCGGTTTTTCAGCGACCACAGATGTTTCGTCTTGAACTTCTGGTTGAACTCGTGCAATCAAACGAACTTCTTGAGTTTCAGATTCAACTGGTTCAGCAATCTTCTTTGCAGGAGATGCTGGTTGATCTTTGATCCAAGACTTTCCATGATGGTAGACAGTTGCATAATCAGCGATTGGTGATTGATCGAGTTCCGAAGCACGTGATGTTTCATCAAGTGGTCCATCATAAGCATCAGAAGATAATCCATAAGCTTCTGGTTTTTCAACAACATCTTCATCACCTTCATGACGGAATCGAGCGAACAGACGATATTTTGGTTTGTGCTCTTCAGTTTCTGATTTTCTTTCAGTTTCGGTTTCTTGAAGTTTCTGTGGTGAGTAGGCTGGAATCGTGAACTGATGTTCTAATGGAATGTTTTCATGATCTTGATGACGATCAGTTGATGTGACTGGACCGGAATATTGTTCTGATGTTGAAGGATAAGAAACTTCCGTTTTCTTTGTCTTGCTGAAGAATCCGAACTTTAATGGATCTTTCGATTTCTTCGACTTTTTCGGTTTTTCAGCGACCACAGATGTTTCGTCTTGAACTTCTGGTTGAACTCGTGCAATCAAACGAACTTCTTGAGTTTCAGATTCAACTGGTTCAGCAATCTTCTTTGCAGGAGATGCTGGTTGATCTTTAACCCAAGACTTTCCATGATGATAGACAGTTGCAAAATCAGCGATTGGTGATTGATCGAGTTCCGAAGCACGTGATGTTTCATCAAGTGGTCCATCATAAGCATCAGAAGATAATCCATAAGCTTCTGGTTTTTCAACAACATCTTCATCACCTTCATGACGGAATCGAGCGAACAGACGATATTTTGGTTTGTGCTCTTCAGTTTCTGATTTTCTTTCAGTTTCGGTTTCTTGAAGTTTCTGTGGTGAGTAGGCTGGAATCGTGAACTGATGTTCTAATGGAATGTTTTCAAGATCTTGATGACGATCAGTTGATGTGACTGGACCGGAATATTGTTCTGATGTTGAAGGATAAGAAACTTCCGTTTTCTTTGTCTTGCTGAAGAATCCGAACTTTAATGGATCTTTCGATTTCTTCGACTTTTTCGGTTTTTCAGCGACCACAGATGTTTCGTCTTGAACTTCTGGTTGAACTCGTGCAATCAAACGAACTTCTTGAGTTTCAGATTCAACTGGTTCAGCAACCTTCTTTGCAGGAGATGCTGGTTGATCTTTAATCCAAGACTTTCCATGATGATAGACAGTTGCAAAATCAGCAATTGGTGATTGATCGAGTTCCGAAGCACGTGATGTTTCATCAAGTGGTCCATCATAAGCATCAGAAGATAATCCATAAGCTTCTGGTTTTTCAACAACATCTTCATCACCTTCATGACGGAATCGAGCGAACAGACGATATTTTGGTTTGTGCTCTTCAGTTTCTGATTTTCTTTCAGTTTCGGTTTCTTGAAGTTTCTGTGGTGAGTAGGCTGGAATCGTGAACTGATGTTCTAATGGAATGTTTTCAAGATCTTGATGACGATCAGTTGATGTGACTGGACCGGAATATTGTTCTGATGTTGAAGGATAAGAAACTTCCGTTTTCTTTGTCTTGCTGAAGAATCCGAACTTTAATGGATCTTTCGATTTCTTCGACTTTTTCGGTTTTTCAGCGACCACAGATGTTTCGTCTTGAACTTCTGGTTGAACTCGTGCAATCAAACGAACTTCTTGAGTTTCAGATTCAACTGGTTCAGCAACCTTCTTTGCAGGAGATGCTGGTTGATCTTTAATCCAAGACTTTCCATGATGATAGACAGTTGCAAAATCAGCGATTGGTGATTGATCGAGTTCCGAAGCACGTGATGTTTCATCAAGTGGTCCATCATAAGCATCAGAAGATAATCCATAAGCTTCTGGTTTTTCAACAACATCTTCATCACCTTCATGACGGAATCGAGCGAACAGACGATATTTTGGTTTGTGCTCTTCAGTTTCTGATTTTCTTTCAGTTTCGGTTTCTTGAAGTTTCTGTGGTGAGTAGGCTGGAATCGTGAACTGATGTTCTAATGGAATGTTTTCAAGATCTTGATGACGATCAGTTGATGTGACTGGACCGGAATATTGTTCTGATGTTGAAGGATAAGAAACTTCCGTTTTCTTTGTCTTGCTGAAGAATCCGAACTTTAATGGATCTTTCGATTTCTTCGACTTTTTCGGTTTTTCAGCGACCACAGATGTTTCGTCTTGAACTTCTGGTTGAACTCGTGCAATCAAACGAACTTCTTGAGTTTCAGATTCAACTGGTTCAGCAACCTTCTTTGCAGGAGATGCTGGTTGATCTTTAATCCAAGACTTTCCATGATGATAGACAGTTGCAAAATCAGCGATTGGTGATTGATCGAGTTCCGAAGCACGTGATGTTTCATCAAGTGGTCCATCATAAGCATCAGAAGATAATCCATAAGCTTCTGGTTTTTCAACAACATCTTCATCACCTTCATGACGGAATCGAGCGAACAGACGATATTTTGGTTTGTGCTCTTCAGTTTCTGATTTTCTTTCAGTTTCGGTTTCTTGAAGTTTCTGTGGTGAGTAGGCTGGAATCGTGAACTGATGTTCTAATGGAATGTTTTCAAGATCTTGATGACGATCAGTTGATGTGACTGGACCGGAATATTGTTCTGATGTTGAAGGATAAGAAACTTCCGTTTTCTTTGTCTTGCTGAAGAATCCGAACTTTAATGGATCTTTCGATTTCTTCGACTTTTTCGGTTTTTCAGCGACCACAGATGTTTCGTCTTGAACTTCTGGTTGAACTCGTGCAATCAAACGAACTTCTTGAGTTTCAGATTCAACTGGTTCAGCAATCTTCTTTGCAGGAGATGCTGGTTGATCTTTAACCCAAGACTTTCCATGATGATAGACAGTTGCAAAATCAGCGATTGGTGATTGATCGAGTTCCGAAGCACGTGATGTTTCATCAAGTGGTCCATCATAAGCATCAGAAGATAATCCATAAGCTTCTGGTTTTTCAACAACATCTTCATCACCTTCATGACGGAATCGAGCGAACAGACGATATTTTGGTTTGTGCTCTTCAGTTTCTGATTTTCTTTCAGTTTCGGTTTCTTGAAGTTTCTGTGGTGAGTTGGCTGGAATCGTGAACTGATGTTCTAATGGAATGTTTTCAAGATCTTGATGACGATCAGTTGATGTGACTGGACCGGAATATTGTTCTGATGTTGAAGGATAAGAAACTTCCGTTTTCTTTGTCTTGCTGAAGAATCCGAACTTTAATGGATCTTTCGATTTCTTCGACTTTTTCGGTTTTTCAGCGACCACAGATGTTTCGTCTTGAACTTCTGGTTGAACTCGTGCAATCAAACGAACTTCTTGAGTTTCAGATTCAACTGGTTCAGCAACCTTCTTTGCAGGAGATGCTGGTTGATCTTTAATCCAAGACTTTCCATGATGATAGACAGTTGCAAAATCAGCAATTGGTGATTGATCGAGTTCCGAAGCACGTGATGTTTCATCAAGTGGTCCATCATAAGCATCAGAAGATAATCCATAAGCTTCTGGTTTTTCAACAACATCTTCATCACCTTCATGACGGAATCGAGCGAACAGACGATATTTTGGTTTGTGCTCTTCAGTTTCTGATTTTCTTTCAGTTTCGGTTTCTTGAAGTTTCTGTGGTGAGTAGGCTGGAATCGTGAACTGATGTTCTAATGGAATGTTTTCAAGATCTTGATGACGATCAGTTGATGTGACTGGACCGGAATATTGTTCTGATGTTGAAGGATAAGAAACTTCCGTTTTCTTTGTCTTGCTGAAGAATCCGAACTTTAATGGATCTTTCGATTTCTTCGACTTTTTCGGTTTTTCAGCGACCACAGCAGTTTCGTCTTGAACTTCTGGTTGAACTCGTGCAATCAAACGAACTTCTTGAGTTTCAGATTCAACTGGTTCAGCAACCTTCTTTGCAGGAGATGCTGGTTGATCTTTAACCCAAGACTTTCCATGATGATAGACAGTTGCAAAATCAGCGATTGGTGACTGATCGAGTTCCGAAGCACGTGATGTTTCATCAAGTGGTCCATCATAAGCATCAGAAGATAATCCATAAGCTTCTGGTTTTTCAACAACATCTTCATCACCTTCATGACGGAATCGAGCGAACAGACGATATTTTGGTTTGTGCTCTTCAGTTTCTGATTTTCTTTCAGTTTCGGTTTCTTGAAGTTTCTGTGGTGAGTAGGCTGGAATCGTGAACTGATGTTCTAATGGAATGTTTTCAAGATCTTGATGACGATCAGTTGATGTGACTGGACCGGAATATTGTTCTGATGTTGAAGGATAAGAAACTTCCGTTTTCTTTGTCTTGCTGAAGAATCCGAACTTTAATGGATCTTTCGATTTCTTCGACGTTTTCGGTTTTTCAGCGACCACAGATGTTTCGTCTTGAACTTCTGGTTGAACTCGTGCAATCAAACGAACTTCTTGAGTTTCAGATTCAACTGGTTCAGCAATCTTCTTTGCAGGAGATGCTGGTTGATCTTTGATCCAAGACTTTCCATGATGGTAGACAGTTGCATAATCAGCGATTGGTGATTGATCGAGTTCCGAAGCACGTGATGTTTCATCAAGTGGTCCATCATAAGCATCAGAAGATAATCCATAAGCTTCTGGTTTTTCAACAACATCTTCATCACCTTCATGACGGAATCGAGCGAACAGACGATATTTTGGTTTGTGCTCTTCAGTTTCTGATTTTCTTTCAGTTTCGGTTTCTTGAAGTTTCTGTGGTGAGTAGGCTGGAATCGTGAACTGATGTTCTAATGGAATGTTTTCATGATCTTGATGACGATCAGTTGATGTGACTGGACCGGAATATTGTTCTGATGTTGAAGGATAAGAAACTTCCGTTTTCTTTGTCTTGCTGAAGAATCCGAACTTTAATGGATCTTTCGATTTCTTCGACTTTTTCGGTTTTTCAGCGACCACAGATGTTTCGTCTTGAACTTCTGGTTGAACTCGTGCAATCAAACGAACTTCTTGAGTTTCAGATTCAACTGGTTCAGCAATCTTCTTTGCAGGAGATGCTGGTTGATCTTTAACCCAAGACTTTCCATGATGATAGACAGTTGCAAAATCAGCGATTGGTGATTGATCGAGTTCCGAAGCACGTGATGTTTCATCAAGTGGTCCATCATAAGCATCAGAAGATAATCCATAAGCTTCTGGTTTTTCAACAACATCTTCATCACCTTCATGACGGAATCGAGCGAACAGACGATATTTTGGTTTGTGCTCTTCAGTTTCTGATTTTCTTTCAGTTTCGGTTTCTTGAAGTTTCTGTGGTGAGTAGGCTGGAATCGTGAACTGATGTTCTAATGGAATGTTTTCAAGATCTTGATGACGATCAGTTGATGTGACTGGACCGGAATATTGTTCTGATGTTGAAGGATAAGAAACTTCCGTTTTCTTTGTCTTGCTGAAGAATCCGAACTTTAATGGATCTTTCGATTTCTTCGACTTTTTCGGTTTTTCAGCGACCACAGATGTTTCGTCTTGAACTTCTGGTTGAACTCGTGCAATCAAACGAACTTCTTGAGTTTCAGATTCAACTGGTTCAGCAATCTTCTTTGCAGGAGATGCTGGTTGATCTTTAACCCAAGACTTTCCATGATGATAGACAGTTGCAAAATCAGCGATTGGTGATTGATCGAGTTCCGAAGCACGTGATGTTTCATCAAGTGGTCCATCATAAGCATCAGAAGATAATCCATAAGCTTCTGGTTTTTCAACAACATCTTCATCACCTTCATGACGGAATCGAGCGAACAGACGATATTTTGGTTTGTGCTCTTCAGTTTCTGATTTTCTTTCAGTTTCGGTTTCTTGAAGTTTCTGTGGTGAGTAGGCTGGAATCGTGAACTGATGTTCTAATGGAATGTTTTCAAGATCTTGATGACGATCAGTTGATGTGACTGGACCGGAATATTGTTCTGATGTTGAAGGATAAGAAACTTCCGTTTTCTTTGTCTTGCTGAAGAATCCGAACTTTAATGGATCTTTCGATTTCTTCGACTTTTTCGGTTTTTCAGCGACCACAGATGTTTCGTCTTGAACTTCTGGTTGAACTCGTGCAATCAAACGAACTTCTTGAGTTTCAGATTCAACTGGTTCAGCAACCTTCTTTGCAGGAGATGCTGGTTGATCTTTAATCCAAGACTTTCCATGATGATAGACAGTTGCAAAATCAGCGATTGGTGATTGATCGAGTTCCGAAGCACGTGATGTTTCATCAAGTGGTCCATCATAAGCATCAGAAGATAATCCATAAGCTTCTGGTTTTTCAACAACATCTTCATCACCTTCATGACGGAATCGAGCGAACAGACGATATTTTGGTTTGTGCTCTTCAGTTTCTGATTTTCTTTCAGTTTCGGTTTCTTGAAGTTTCTGTGGTGAGTAGGCTGGAATCGTGAACTGATGTTCTAATGGAATGTTTTCAAGATCTTGAT
The DNA here is from genome assembly GCA_963572285.1 of Caenorhabditis drosophilae. Classification (NCBI taxonomy): domain Eukaryota; kingdom Metazoa; phylum Nematoda; class Chromadorea; order Rhabditida; family Rhabditidae; genus Caenorhabditis; species Caenorhabditis drosophilae. Next base: position 6,187,528 of record OY751561.1, on the reverse strand, counting down.
GACGATCAGTTGATGTGACTGGACCGGAATATTGTTCTGATGTTGAAGGATAAGAAACTTCCGTTTTCTTTGTCTTGCTGAAGAATCCGAACTTTAATGGATCTTTCGATTTCTTCGACTTTTTCGGTTTTTCAGCGACCACAGATGTTTCGTCTTGAACTTCTGGTTGAACTCGTGCAATCAAACGAACTTCTTGAGTTTCAGATTCAACTGGTTCAGCAATCTTCTTTGCAGGAGATGCTGGTTGATCTTTAACCCAAGACTTTCCATGATGATAGACAGTTGCAAAATCAGCGATTGGTGATTGATCGAGTTCCGAAGCACGTGATGTTTCATCAAGTGGTCCATCATAAGCATCAGAAGATAATCCATAAGCTTCTGGTTTTTCAACAACATCTTCATCACCTTCATGACGGAATCGAGCGAACAGACGATATTTTGGTTTGTGCTCTTCAGTTTCTGATTTTCTTTCAGTTTCGGTTTCTTGAAGTTTCTGTGGTGAGTAGGCTGGAATCGTGAACTGATGTTCTAATGGAATGTTTTCAAGATCTTGATGACGATCAGTTGATGTGACTGGACCGGAATATTGTTCTGATGTTGAAGGATAAGAAACTTCCGTTTTCTTTGTCTTGCTGAAGAATCCGAACTTTAATGGATCTTTCGATTTCTTCGACTTTTTCGGTTTTTCAGCGACCACAGATGTTTCGTCTTGAACTTCTGGTTGAACTCGTGCAATCAAACGAACTTCTTGAGTTTCAGATTCAACTGGTTCAGCAACCTTCTTTGCAGGAGATGCTGGTTGATCTTTAATCCAAGACTTTCCATGATGATAGACAGTTGCAAAATCAGCGATTGGTGATTGATCGAGTTCCGAAGCACGTGATGTTTCATCAAGTGGTCCATCATAAGCATCAGAAGATAATCCATAAGCTTCTGGTTTTTCAACAACATCTTCATCACCTTCATGACGGAATCGAGCGAACAGACGATATTTTGGTTTGTGCTCTTCAGTTTCTGATTTTCTTTCAGTTTCGGTTTCTTGAAGTTTCTGTGGTGAGTAGGCTGGAATCGTGAACTGATGTTCTAATGGAATGTTTTCAAGATCTTGATGACGATCAGTTGATGTGACTGGACCGGAATATTGTTCTGATGTTGAAGGATAAGAAACTTCCGTTTTCTTTGTCTTGCTGAAGAATCCGAACTTTAATGGATCTTTCGATTTCTTCGACTTTTTCGGTTTTTCAGCGACCACAGCAGTTTCGTCTTGAACTTCTGGTTGAACTCGTGCAATCAAACGAACTTCTTGAGTTTCAGATTCAACTGGTTCAGCAACCTTCTTTGCAGGAGATGCTGGTTGATCTTTAACCCAAGACTTTCCATGATGATAGACAGTTGCAAAATCAGCGATTGGTGACTGATCGAGTTCCGAAGCACGTGATGTTTCATCAAGTGGTCCATCATAAGCATCAGAAGATAATCCATAAGCTTCTGGTTTTTCAACAACATCTTCATCACCTTCATGACGGAATCGAGCGAACAGACGATATTTTGGTTTGTGCTCTTCAGTTTCTGATTTTCTTTCAGTTTCGGTTTCTTGAAGTTTCTGTGGTGAGTAGGCTGGAATCGTGAACTGATGTTCTAATGGAATGTTTTCAAGATCTTGATGACGATCAGTTGATGTGACTGGACCGGAATATTGTTCTGATGTTGAAGGATAAGAAACTTCCGTTTTCTTTGTCTTGCTGAGGAATCCGAACTTTAATGGACTTTTTGATTTCTTCGGTTTTTCAGCGACCACAGCAGTTTCGTCTTGAACTTCTGGTTGAACTCGTGCAATCAAACGAACTTCTTGAGTTTCAGATTCAACTGGTTCAGCAATCTTCTTTGCAGGAGATGCTGGTTGATCTTTGATCCAAGACTTTCCATGATGGTAGACAGTTGCATAATCAGCGATTGGTGATTGATCGAGTTCCGAAGCACGTGATGTTTCATCAAGTGGTCCATCATAAGCATCAGAAGATAATCCATAAGCTTCTGGTTTTTCAACAACATCTTCATCACCTTCATGACGGAATCGAGCGAACAGACGATATTTTGGTTTGTGCTCTTCAGTTTCTGATTTTCTTTCAGTTTCGGTTTCTTGAAGTTTCTGTGGTGAGTAGGCTGGAATCGTGAACTGATGTTCTAATGGAATGTTTTCAAGATCTTGATGACGATCAGTTGATGTGACTGGACCGGAATATTGTTCTGATGTTGAAGGATAAGAAACTTCCGTTTTCTTTGTCTTGCTGAAGAATCCGAACTTTAATGGATCTTTCGATTTCTTCGACTTTTTCGGTTTTTCAGCGACCACAGATGTTTCGTCTTGAACTTCTGGTTGAACTCGTGCAATCAAACGAACTTCTTGAGTTTCAGATTCAACTGGTTCAGCAATCTTCTTTGCAGGAGATGCTGGTTGATCTTTAACCCAAGACTTTCCATGATGATAGACAGTTGCAAAATCAGCGATTGGTGATTGATCGAGTTCCGAAGCACGTGATGTTTCATCAAGTGGTCCATCATAAGCATCAGAAGATAATCCATAAGCTTCTGGTTTTTCAACAACATCTTCATCACCTTCATGACGGAATCGAGCGAACAGACGATATTTTGGTTTGTGCTCTTCAGTTTCTGATTTTCTTTCAGTTTCGGTTTCTTGAAGTTTCTGTGGTGAGTAGGCTGGAATCGTGAACTGATGTTCTAATGGAATGTTTTCAAGATCTTGATGACGATCAGTTGATGTGACTGGACCGGAATATTGTTCTGATGTTGAAGGATAAGAAACTTCCGTTTTCTTTGTCTTGCTGAAGAATCCGAACTTTAATGGATCTTTCGATTTCTTCGACTTTTTCGGTTTTTCAGCGACCACAGATGTTTCGTCTTGAACTTCTGGTTGAACTCGTGCAATCAAATGAACTTCTTGAGTTTCAGATTCAACTGGTTCAGCAACCTTCTTTGCAGGAGATGCTGGTTGATCTTTAATCCAAGACTTTCCATGATGATAGACAGTTGCAAAATCAGCGATTGGTGATTGATCGAGTTCCGAAGCACGTGATGTTTCATCAAGTGGTCCATCATAAGCATCAGAAGATAATCCATAAGCTTCTGGTTTTTCAACAACATCTTCATCACCTTCATGACGGAATCGAGCGAACAGACGATATTTTGGTTTGTGCTCTTCAGTTTCTGATTTTCTTTCAGTTTCGGTTTCTTGAAGTTTCTGTGGTGAGTAGGCTGGAATCGTGAACTGATGTTCTAATGGAATGTTTTCAAGATCTTGATGACGATCAGTTGATGTGACTGGACCGGAATATTGTTCTGATGTTGAAGGATAAGAAACTTCCGTTTTCTTTGTCTTGCTGAAGAATCCGAACTTTAATGGATCTTTCGATTTCTTCGACTTTTTCGGTTTTTCAGCGACCACAGCAGTTTCGTCTTGAACTTCTGGTTGAACTCGTGCAATCAAACGAACTTCTTGAGTTTCAGATTCAACTGGTTCAGCAACCTTCTTTGCAGGAGATGCTGGTTGATCTTTAATCCAAGACTTTCCATGATGATAGACAGTTGCAAAATCAGCAATTGGTGATTGATCGAGTTCCGAAGCACGTGATGTTTCATCAAGTGGTCCATCATAAGCATCAGAAGATAATCCATAAGCTTCTGGTTTTTCAACAACATCTTCATCACCTTCATGACGGAATCGAGCGAACAGACGATATTTTGGTTTGTGCTCTTCAGTTTCTGATTTTCTTTCAGTTTCGGTTTCTTGAAGTTTCTGTGGTGAGTTGGCTGGAATCGTGAACTGATGTTCTAATGGAATGTTTTCAAGATCTTGATGACGATCAGTTGATGTGACTGGACCGGAATATTGTTCTGATGTTGAAGGATAAGAAACTTCCGTTTTCTTTGTCTTGCTGAAGAATCCGAACTTTAATGGATCTTTCGATTTCTTCGACTTTTTCGGTTTTTCAGCGACCACAGATGTTTCGTCTTGAACTTCTGGTTGAACTCGTGCAATCAAACGAACTTCTTGAGTTTCAGATTCAACTGGTTCAGCAATCTTCTTTGCAGGAGATGCAGGTTGATCTTTAATCCAAGACTTTCCATGATGATAGACAGTTGCAAAATCAGCGATTGGTGATTGATCGAGTTCCGAAGCACGTGATGTTTCATTTATTGGGCTTTCAGTAACATTTTTTAAATTTTTTGATTTTTCGTTCGTATTAGTTTCAGTCGTATCAGTTACATTTCCACTTCTATCAACACTTGCGGATAATCTTAATCTTCTTTCTGTGTCTGGTGACTCTCGACGAACTGTTGTCGAAACTACATGTTCTCTACGATTTATTGTTGCATTGACATTTGAGGATGATTGACGATTCCGTCCATCTCGTTTGTTTGATACAACTAATGGGTGAACATGAGTTATAAGTCTGTATTGTGGTGTTGATGATGTGGATGGTTCACTTGTTTTTGAACAACCATCATGATATATTCTTGTGTATTGTCGAATGTTTGCTGGTGAAACTTCTTGAGCTAACTCGATTCTTTCTAAAGGTTCCTCAGAAGTTGAAGCTTCAAATTCGTAGTCTTTTGGATTTATTACTTCTTTGACGTCTTCTTTTCCTGCATGTGAAATCCTTTTGGTTTGATCACGACGACTTGAGCCTGAATGACGAACATCAACAAAAAACCGAATCGGTTGTTGATCCATTTCGTTATTTGGTTCAAGTCGATCAACATGTGTGACACCATTTCTTGGCATATAATTTCCATATCCACGCGGTAGTTCTGGACGTTCATTTCTTCTTGGACTAATTCTATTATAATGACCTTCATGGTAAACATGCACAATTCTTTCAATCGGAATTTCCGGCAACTCGTTTTGTCGATGAGTTTGTGGAATTGATACTGTTGGGTCAACTGGCTCATGAAAAGAAACCAGTCGAACAGTATCATTCGATACTTCTGACGATCTACCAAACAAATTTCTTCTAGCTCCACCAGTTTTCTTCGATCTCATATGGACACTGTATTCACCACCAACCGATTTTTCTTGATGACCTTCTGAAGGGCTTTGCATTCCAGAAGAAAATGGTGTTTGTTCTGACGTTGGATAATATGCTGAACTCGGTGTTCGTAATGACGATCTTTCTGATAAATAATAAGCGGCACTGGATTCGGGCGAATCATAGTCTCTTGGCGAATAAGCTAACGATTCATCAACATTTTGACTATTACTTGTTCGAGTTAATATTGTTGAAACATTCAGATTTTTTTGGTGTTGACTGTACTTGGCAAACGTTTCCGTTGGAATTTCATCATCCTGTGTATACGATTTAGGAGTTAGAGTTCGACGGAATTTCTGAAAACGTTTTACATTTTGTATCATTTTTTTCCGATTATAATTTCAACATATCAGCACGCACACTCATAAATGTGAAAAACAAAATAACAAAATTTCAAAATATCGAACTTTGTTTTTGGTTAGTACACAAAGGCTTCGATAAAAAACTTCCTTTACGATGAATGAAATGTGTGTTCTTAAAGTTCATCGGTTTGGAAATTGAATTAGTTATATTTTTTCTCATTTAACAAAATAAATTAAATAGTGAGAGAAAAAAATATAATTAATTTAGCACAATGGGTTATGAGTCAGGGTGCAATAAAATTGAACAAACAAAACACATCACAAAACTATTCAACATAATACAACAAGTTGGGTGTTTTTTTTTAATTCATCGTGGTTCAGATAATTTAACAAAACGGAAAATTTTAAGTTACGTTTCGAAATCTGAAAGCAATTATATTTACAAGAGAGATAATGTATCAAACACTCCTGCTCATGAACCCTTTACAGTTATTTTACAAAATCAATAAAAATTACGATAATTTTCAATTAAGAGTCTACAAAAATTGATACATTTACCGTTTTACATCAGAGAAAACGGCGAAATTCTTGATTATATGATATAAAAAAGCAAAAAAAACTGACAAAACAAAATTTCAATAACAAATTAAGCTTACGAAATGAAAAACTTGAAAAAAGGAAAGAAAAATCATTTGGTCATTCAAGCTTTCAAGCTTCTTTTCTTAAGAAAAGAAAAAGCGGTCTTTTTAAGATTTTTTTAAAATTTGGACGTGTTACAAAAATTAATATTGGAAATCTCAAGAAAATAGAAAATTAATAAGTGAATATGAAGTTTTTAAATGCAAAAATTATACTTATTTTACCTAATTTGAAATGAAATTTGTAAAAAAATTTTTCCGATTATTAATGAATCTAAATCACGATGTGTTCTACTACAAGTAACAAAACTAAAAAAGCACTCACACTAAAGAAAGCAAAACCAAACTTTTTATTCATTACTTTTTGCCTCAAACTATTTTTCTTGAATGAAGCTTTAACTTTTCGACGTTTTTTTTCAAAAATTTGTATATTTTGATTAGAAATCAAAACTATTTTCAATTATATAAACTTAAATTTTTTAAGGCAGAAAAAAAAAATTAGAAAGAAATTTCAACTGAAAATAGAAACAAACTAAAACTGAAATTTTTTTGCATGCAATTAACACTAAAAATTGAAATATTCAAAAACATTTTAAAACTACCCACCTCTAATGATTTTTGCTCTAGCTCGGTGTCCGTATAATGAAGTGGAGTCAGAACTTGTCGGCCCGCTAAAATATTGAAATAAAATAAATGAAGAATTAAAATTTGTTTTTTACATTCAACGGGTTGTGACATTGCCGATGGAGATCTTTCAACATTTGTCGGACGATCAAACATTTGGCTTGCCATTTTTGTTTGGAATTGCGTTCGACCTTGATAGCGGAATCTTCCTGATCCAAAATTCAATAAACCTTTTGATGTTTTCGATTCTGGTTGAATCAATCTGAAACTTTTTGTTAACTGAATAAACTTTTTAAACAATGTTTTTACCTGAAGAATGTATGATGCTCGACAGCACATTTCCAGACTCGTTTTGCATGTGGATAATCTTGAAGTTTGTATCCAACAGTTACTTCATTTTTGTTATGCTGAAAATTATTTTATGATTAATTATTTTTTTAATCTCGAAAAGCAACCTCTCCTGGCTTAAGTTTTACATAGAAACCATTTCTTCGATAACTAATTTTGTTGATATTTTGCCATCCAAAGCTTAGAACACGTTCATCTTCTTTATACACGTTTATTCCAGCCGCCCCGATTCCAATGTTAACCGGTTTATTTTTTTCGTCTTTTGCTACGAACAAATGAACTCCGTATAATGCCAATTGTTTGCAATGATCCAAATAAAGATTTTCAGCTTCTGAAGTTGTGCGACCTCTGAAAAATTATTAGAAATTTTTACGAACCAATTCATTTTGAATTCTCAACCTCAGTTCACGATGCAACTCGGCAATTTGTTTGTAAATTTCCGGACTGGCAAATTTATCTGGTACAAGTCGAGCTTGAACAATAAACTTTTCATATTCCTCCGTGATCTGACTTGGAGCATCATCAAACTCAATTTGAGCAACAAATGAGCCAAGTAATGCGTGTGTTGCCGCTGTTGCAGGCAATCGTTCAGTCAGAATGTCACGTCGAAGTTGCAAAAAGAGAAAATATCTTGCATGATCATCAACTAAAGTTGTTGGTGTGGTTGGATAGAATTTTACCTCAAATGAGAATTCCCATGGTAGACCTGAAATTTCGGTAGGATTTATTGACTTTTAGTGAATTGAATAAGATCAATCAATTACCCTTGAGCTGTCGCAAAATCTTTTTGTCATTGTAGAGCCAATGGCGTTCCCCTTTATCTTTGTCGTAGAAACAGAGCGAAAAATATTCGCGTTCCTCAATTGATAAATCCGATGTCACTTGACGGAAAAGAAATTCACCTTCCGAACCACGCTGTAAAATTAAAGAAATCAAAATTTTGTATTATCTGAAAAAGAAAACAAATTTATTTTAAAAATCACTTACATTCAACTCAAATTCTTTGAATTGTCCATCAGGTAATCTGACGCGAGCCGCTTGAAGTTTCGGATCTCGCGATTGATGACGCTGATTTTCTGGTGACTTTGGTCTTGACGACGGCTTCGGTTCTTGAGTTTGCGGGTGTTCGGAATGCTGTTGTTGCAGGTCTCCGGGATCTCTGTCCTTACCCATTTGCTCTGAAAAGAATTCGAGATTTATCAAATGAACAAACATTTTATTTATGTATTTTCTGTTGTTAAAAAAAAGTATTCCGGTTATTTTAAAAAGTAGAACGACAATTGTTAGTTTAAAAAAAACAGAATCGAAAGAACAATGAAAATAACTCTAGTTTGATGTTAATCAATAAAATGTTTTGGGATGTGGTATGATGAAAAATCGAGAATCAAAATGAAGTGGTTGGCTGATGGGTTGGCGACGAGGGCGTTGCAGAAAAATAAAAAAGTTTACAAATTTTGATGAGAGGAGATAGAAAATGTCATTAAAAAAGTTACACCGTCCTATACAAATCATTGTTTTATTTGCGTCTTCTTTTTCTTCCTATTGACAAATAAAATTATAATAAATATTTATTGAAAATATTTTTTGTTTATTTACTTCTTTTTTTTCTTCAAAATGTACTTTTGTTTTCAAATTCTGGATATAAATTTTTAAACGAGTGTTAGTAAAAGATAGGAAATATTTAGTGACATGATTCAATTGTGAAAAATAAATAAAACAACTGTTACAACTGAATTCTGTTGAGCAAAAGAAAAAAAGAAAAAAGATTAGAAGAAAGAAAATAAGTGTGTGAATTGAACTGAATTGAAAACAAAAAAAAGAGATGATCAGAGGATGAAATGATCAGTTTTTTTTAGGTACGTTGATGTTAGTGATTGTTTACATCAACTGAGAAGATAGTTGAGATATTTCGGAAAATGAGAAAAAGATACAAAAAAAAATTTGAAAATTATTGCAACAAGGACGTTTTGAAAAACAAATTGCAACAAAAAAAAATAAATTTCCAATGGTTTTTATTGAACCAGCTTTCTCCCACTTTTACGAGGCAGGCAAAATTAGAGAGTATTAGAAAAGAGGAGAGTCAAAAAATGCCAATTCAACTTTTTTTTCTGTTTTCATAAAAATTTTTCAATTTGGTTGAATTCATTGAAGTAGAAGATATTTTGATATCATGTTTCAAATAAAAAATGATGATGATAAACCAATGATTAGATAATTAAAAAAATAAAACGAAACTAAAAATAAAATCAATTTTTATCAAATTTAACCTAAATTTTGGCACTTTTTAGGTCTTTTAATATAATAATACAACTAAATTTATTTTAAAAATTAATATTTCATAAAAATTATCATTTTAAATTGGAAAAAAGTCAATAAAATTTCGTAACAAACGAATTTTGTTGAATTCAGCACAAAAATTGCAATCTCCTGCTGCGCTGAATTTTAAATATTCGAAATTTTGTTTAGCGTCTATCACCCTCTAACACGTTCACACTCTCTCACGTTATTAAATTTTTTTTTTTGAAAAATCGACAAAAAGTTAAAATTTAAAGGAATCTTATCGTATTTTCTTTTTCTTTATTCTTATTCTATTAAATTTATTGGGTTTTTTTAATCAAAAACAAATAAAATTTTCAAATTTGTTTACAAAATAATTTGATATTATTTACAGGCAACTGTAAATTTGTTTAAATACATACATATTTGAAATTTAAAAAAAATTTAAAATAAAAAATAAAATAAGAAAGTACAAATTTTAAAATGTCGTTTATCTTCATCATTTGTCATTTTCATCAATCATTTAATATTTTTACAAAAAATGTTTAAATTTTTCTTTTTTTTTTGTTTTTTGCAAAAAAAAAAGTTTAACTTTAAGAACTTCTGTTGCAAATTATTAAATAATTGATTTCCAAGCTAATTTGATTGGACGATTCCTCAAAAATTGTTTGAAACAGGAAAAATAGTAAAAAGAAAACAAAAATTAGCTAAATTTCGAAATGTCGATTACCGATTTCAAAAAAAGAAAATGACCTTGTATTTGTATTGAATGTTGAGACAACACAAAGAATGAAGAAAACAGGAAAAGAAAGAAATCGAACAAAAACATTTCGATAGAAAATGGAAAAAGAAAAAGAAAAACACAGATGAATGAATTCAACAAAATTCTTCATTTTTTTTTAAATTTATTTTTCAAAAAAAAAAAAACTTTCCCCCCACAAATTTATTTTATCTTATCTTTCAAATATTTCAATTCCAATTTATTTTCGTCAAAAGTTCCTAATAAAATCACAAAAAAAAAGTGGGTGAATTCTCATTTTAAATAAATCTCAATTTATCAGAAAAAAAACGAGAAAAGTCGTTAAAAATAAAATTTATGATAGTTTTATCCATTCGAATGAGAAGAGAACAATAAATATTCATGAGTGTAAATATTTAATTGGAAAACAAATGAAAGAAAAAATACAAAAATATTATTTTAATTAATTTTTTTAAATGTTTTTTTTATTATAACTTTTATTTATTTATCTAAAAAAAATATTTTTAAAAAAGAGAGGAGGGGGGAGGTAAAAATGTAAAATTTTGAATTTTAATTTAAAAAAAAAGAAAGAAATGAAACTGATTTTCAACTTGTTCAATTTTATATTTTTTTTTAATATAAAATTTATATATTTTATTTGTGGGTTCACTTGGTTTACTTTTATTGATTCATATTGACATTTGTCAAACATTTATGTAAATAAATCTTTCAATTTTTTTAAATTTGAAATAATAAAATAAAAAGGAAAGGCACAAATTAAAAAAAATTTTTTTTTTAAATCTCTTTTGATTACAAAACCAAAAAAAACTTGAAAAAAATCAATGAGAACAGCAAAGTTGTTGTTTTTAATTTTTTAAATGATTCCGGATTTATTGGAAGAAAGTCTCTGGTCATAAAGAAAATTTTATTGTTGAGTGCGGCACTTCAAAAAATTTTTTTTATTTTTCAAAAACAAGATTTTCTTCCTTTAAGAAAAAACATTTTTTTAATGGAATTAAGTTTTGATAAATTTGCCGTAATTTTTTATCCAAAACAATTTTTTTCAACTTTTATTTTATAAAATTTTGAAAATCATCGAAATATTTAAATTTTTAGTTTTAAATAAAATTTTATGTAAAAATAATCCTAAAATTATTCGAATTTTTAAATTTCTGTTTTATTTAAAAACGATTTCAATTCCAGTTGGGAGTGGACTCGAACATAAAAAAAAAAACTAAAAAAATTCTTCAAAAAGAATTTTAAAATTGAAAGCTTTTTTTTTTAATTAGCTGAAACTTTTCCCAACTTTCAAAACTTAATGGGACTCTTTTTATTATTTGAAAATTGAAAAAAGAAAACATAAAAATGAAATTTGAGGAGAAAAATGAAAAAGCCAAATTTCTCTTTTTCCTTTTCTCCAATCTCAACCCATTTTACATCTGCTCATATTATTTAAAAAAATGAAAGAAGAAGAGAAAAAAGTGTGTGAATAACAAATAAAGAAGAAAAAAAACCGAATAGTTGAGGATAGAAAAGTGGTGAGGACGGGAAGGGGGAAAAAAAGAAGGAAAACGAATACAAAAAATTGTCCGTTTTCAATTTCGAAACTTTTGCCCATTTTAACCTGTAGTTAAAAGAGAGAGAAAGAGAGAGAGAGAGAGAGAGAGAGAGAGAGAGAGAGAAAGAGAGAGAGAGAGAGAGAGAGAGAAAGAGAGAGAGAGAAAAAATGCAAGGACATTTACATTTAAATGATCACAATTTCATTCAATGAAAAACCAAGTCTTTTTTTTTTTTGAAAAAAAATGGATTCCGATTTCCTAATCAAACTGGTTTTTTTCAAAATAAAAATCGCTTTTAAGCTTAAAAACTGATAAATTTGATTCGAAGGCTTTCACAAACTTTTTAAAATTCCCACCGAAATAAAAATATTTTTGAATTCAAAAACAACGATCGAAATTCTTAATCAAATCAGATCCGAATTAAATTGATTCTTTTCTGCAAATTAATTTTGAAAAAAAAATTTAAATTATAAATCGATTTTTTAAATCAAGAAAAAAAGAGGAAAATTAAAAGAAAAATATGAAAAACCTAATGATTCATTTTTTTTTTTTGAAAGATGAAAATTAAAAAAAATAATGGAAAAAATAATAAAAATTTCCCCATAATTTTTAATTTAAAAAAGAAATGATCGGATTAGTCATTTTATTCATTTTGAAATTCAATATTTTTTTGGTTCTTTTTGTTCGAAGAAATGTTTTGTTGACTTACAACTGTTAAATAAATAAATGTAACTGACTGATATCGAACAAAATATTATGAAGAACCTTTAATGGAATCAAACAAGTAAGAGAGAGAGAGAGAGAGAAAGAGAGAGAGAGAGAGAGAGAGAAAGAGAAATGTACATTTACCAACATAGAATATATACATGTATAAACACGAAGAATTTTTGGAGCCTCACAGATGCGAATTCTCTATCTTTTCACTCTCTGACTTCTCAATGATCTTTCAATTTCTCTATCGTTTCGAATCTCTTTGAACTTCAAAGTCGGCGCCATCCAAAAAGAACACGCTCTTTTTCTCTTTCTCTCTCTAATTCTCTGCCAATTGTCTCACTGTCTCAAATATTAGAAATGGATGAAGAAAATGAGCTTTTTCGTCTTCTTCCGCTAGAATCAGCTTGTCGCGTTGCGGTAAGTAAAATCATGGACCCGACACAAAATGAGCAAAACTTTTTATTTTTTCCTATTCTGTTCATTAGAAATGCACACTCGCTTTTTTCTTCTTTTTTGGCAAAAATTTCGAAAGAGAAAAAGAACAAAACAAATATTTTTCATCATCAAATTTAAGAATCAAGAATTCAAAGCTTTTCGAAAAATTTAAATGATTCAACATTTTTTTTAAGAAAATCGAGAATTTCTTAAGAACATCAAATATTTCCGAATTTCAAATTTAAAAATTAGACAATAACGTTGCTCCGAAATTACATTGCTAAATTTTATAACAAAAAAAAATTGCTTATTTTTCAAATGAAATTAAAATTGATTCAAAAATTAAAAAAAGAAGCGCCTGAGTTGATCAAAATGAAAAAGAATGAGTCACATTGAAACTTGACGGAATCTTTTTCTGCTTTTTATATAAGAAGGGGGCGGAGCTAAAAAGATGAAGAATTTTGATGATAAAATTGTTGTTTTGTTAAAATGAACGAACGAACAAATGAATGAATCATCAAGAATTTCTTGAAAAAATCCTCAAAATCTTCTTCTTTTCAACCAAAAAAAAAATTTGGAAAATTTATTTTTTTTCTTTTCTTTTCACTTTTGAAAAACATTTCATAAATAATTTCCGAGTTTTAGATTTTTTAGTTTCCACTGAATTTTTTTTTCTTAAATAATTTAATTCAGCTTTCAAATTATTTAAAAATACTTTGATTTATAATGAGAAAAATCTTGGAAAACAATAAAAAATTAATCTTGTTAATTAAAATGTTTTTTTTTTGTTTTTCCCAACCTTTTTAATTATTTTTCAAAAAAATCGGGGAAAAAAATTGGTTTTAATTAAAAATGTCTGAAAAATAAAAAGAAAAAAGCAAGGAAATACATAAATAAATGAAGAAATTAACTTATAAATAAGTGAAAGATTATTAAATTATTAAATGCTTTTCCTAATGAACGTCTATCGAACAAGCATTAAACCCTGTTTCAAATAATTTTATTTAAATTTTCGAATTATTGAAAATTTTTCCTTTTCCAGCAAATTTATAAACATGATTAATAATCGATAAAATATCCATCTTTTTCATTTCAGAAACTTTTAAATTTGATAACAAATCAAAATTCGGAATTTTTTGAGCAACTCCAATTGCCATTACGATACAGATTAAAGCTGTTACACCAAATGTTGTTGGAGCATCATCAAACTGGAATTATTTATAGAACTTTTAAAAAAAACCAAGCGAATGATGAATTTACTTGAAACATATGAATATAATAAATATTATCCAGTGGAAAAATTGAATGATCTTTGTTTTCTAAAAATCTTGAAAGAGAAATCCAGAAAACACTTTCAACTTCATCCGGATTTATGGATATTTTCAGCTTTTTTCTGAAACAAAATTTCTTCATTTTTTGTCAAAATTATTGACTGAAAAGAAAAAAAATTCACCTGGTAATTGCAACAGTTGGATGAATTAAAACCCCAAATCTGGCTTTAAATGATTTTAAATTTCCAAGAATTGTATAATCATTTTGTGAAATGCCAACTTCCTATAATTTCTTTCCATTTTTTACAGAAAATTGTAGATAAATAGTAAATGTAAGTTGCTGTTTCAAAGATTTTATTTCATCTTTCAAACAACAACACATTGGTGAAATAATCTAGTGGTTTTCTATTCTATTTCTTTTATGATCTTCGTTCGAAATTCTTCACCTTCAACTGACTGACTGAATAATAATTCTCCTAACATTCACAAAAAAACTTTCTATTACTTTTTTACCTCATTGAACTTTTTCTTTCTTTTATTCTTTTTTACGGTGGCAATTTTCATAAAAGCCAAGCTTATTAAATATTCGCTACATTCCGTTAAAAAATTTTCTCTTTTTGATTTTATTTCAAATCGATAAAAGAAAATTTAAAAAAAAAGTTTTTGAAGAAAAAATGTTTTAAAAACATTTTTTTTTAAAGAATTTTCAAATGTTTTGTTTGAAAATAAAAAAAATGTCTAAAACGTGTTTTTTTATGAATCAAATCTTATTTGAATTCAAGTGGTTTGAATTTATCGATGAGAAAAAAAAGAAAATTATTATGAGATTCGTCTTATTCATTCATTCACCTCATAAGCTTCTCGTATCGCCGTTTTTCTCACATTACCACCATCTTCATCATCCATCATTCCACCAGGAAAACAGACCTGTGTTTGTAAGCATAAATCAATCATTTTTCTTTTATTTTAATGCTCATTTCACTCACTTCACCCGGATGTCGACGTAGTTTTCGGCTGCGAACACATAGTAAAACTTGGAAATCTTCATGTTTTCCTTCATTTTCATTATTTGATATTAAAATTAATACGCCAGCATCCTTTAAAAATATTTGTTTTTATTTTTAAAAAAATGTTTTTTTTGTTGCTAAAACAAAAAAAAAGTTTCTTGAAATATCATAATACTTGCTTCCCTTCCGGAATTGTTGGATTTTCTGATAATTCGAGTTTTTTTCGAATTCCGTCACACAAAACAACAAAATTTTTCGTCGACATTTTTCTCTCTTTCTTTGTCTGAAAACATTTTTTATTTTCCATTATTTTTAGAAGAACAAAAAAATGCTGACGAACAAAATATCCATGAATACACTTTGTATGTTTGGATATACAACTTTTCAATATGAATAATGAATGAACGAATGAATGAAAGATTTTCTTTTGTGTTTTTTTTTTGAAAAAAAAAACCAAAAATTTTATTGATTTTTTTCCCACCTTTTTCTCGTCTTTTTATTTCAACCATTTGTTATTTTTTTCTTCTTCTTCTTCTTCTTCAAAATTCTAAAAATCTGACCAAAAACTTTTGAGATGTTGGAGAATCTTATCTATTCATCTCAATCTTTTTCTGTTCTTCTTTTTCTTTTCCCCTTTTTTCATTGGTCACTCACTCACTTACACATATTCGTCCCTCTTCTTCCCCCGCTCCCCTCTTTTCCCCGTGAGAGGCTAAATTTAGAAGAAATAAAAGAATGTGTCAATTTCATCGAATTTTTCTTCCAAAACTTTTTCCCTCATTTTAACATTTCGTTTGTTCTTCGTTTTCTTTGAAATATTTAAACAAAAATCTAGAACATTGTTCACATTATTTTCATTCTCAAATATTTACTAATGATCATGTGAAGAGGACAACTTGGATAGGATTTCATAATATTCCAACTTTTTTTCTAGTTTTATAATCGTTTTATCCACTTTATCTTTTTAATTTTTTTTCGAAACTTTCAGCCACTTTTCTCTCTCTCTCTCTCACACTCTCTTTATTGTCTCTCTCGTTTCTCTCGTTCTCTGTCTCTTTTTCTCTCTTTATTGAATGTTCCTCATTATTGAAATGAAATATATAAAATACTCAAAAAAATGTAATATTCGTTCGTGTCAAATACAGATGTTGAAAATCAATTGAAAAACAAAATAAAAATTAAACACTCGGCTAAACTAAGACAGTCGATGATTCTACTTACAAGATACAGCTGGTGTCCCTTGACACATGTGGTGGTGAAAAAAAAAAGAAAGAAAGAAAGAAGAAGAGAAGATGTACGGGGGAGGGGAGGGGTGAGCGCAATTTGTAAGAAAAAATTGGGAAAACGAGAAGGACCGAATGGAAAGAAGAATAAAGACACCTGCAAGGCCATCAGGAAAGAAGAAGAAGAAGAAAAAAGGGACGATGAGCTGTCATTCGATCTATTCATTGACCATCACACGATTTATATCTCTTTTTATGTCATTCACGCTTATTTATTCAATCTTATCTTTTTCCTTTTTTTTTTCTTCTTAAAATTTTGATTTATGGATTTTTCAAACATTTTTGGAGGGAAAAAAAAACAATTTTAAATAAAATAAGCTAACGTAGGCACCAACAATATTTTAATTATACATTTGTATAATACTATGTATTAATTATAGAATAATTATCCATACATATGTATTACGTCATAATAAAAAGTATACAATATCATCAATGAGCATTGTATTGTATCTTTCTTTTTTCTTTTCTTTTTATTCTAGATATCACTTAAGAAAGTGTTGATGATCTATGTAAACTAAGAAGATAATGAGAAATAAACAAAAGTCAAGTGAATATTGTGTGTTGAGATCATTTTGCACCATTATTCAACATTCAACATCATGACATTTTCCAACTCTTTTTCGACTTGGACAAAATTTGCATAATTGTTAATTTTGATGCATAGAAAGTGTTGGAATAAAATGTGACGATTTCATTTGTCAATTGACACGAAACAAATGACACTTTTCATTTATTCAATTTTCAGTTTTTGCTTTTTATTTTTCTCCCAAAACCCAATTTTTATTGATTTTTTTTTCTTTTTAGCTTTCAACTAAATCTCCCCCCCCCCCTCCTTTTTTTATTTTGTTTTCGATGGTGACGTTGCATTTTGGGTCATCAAGTGGCAACCAAAAATTGATGGCTTCTCGTCAGTTTATTTACATTGTCATATTAAAACCACCAGATGGACAAACTCATACGCTCGCTGATTTTTATGATTTTCCATCATCGTCCAACACAAGTCTTTTTTCCTTTTTTTTTTTATTTCGCTTCTAATTGGAACCATAAAAATTGATCAAAAATGCATAGCCAAAAAATACTCATGTTTCACTCACTCGCAACTTAAAATTGAATATGTTTCTTTACATTTCAAATCAACCATCCTCCACATCTCTTTTCTTCAGCTCCACAATTCTCAAATTCACTTCCTAAATTTTATTCGTTTCATTTTTTGACGAAAAAAAATGTCTTTCTTGTGCACTTTTTTTCTTTTTCTCTCCGTCTTTTCTATCTCAATCTTTGCTACGAAAAGTCCTTCCTTCTTCTCATCAAAGAAAGAAAACCACCGATTTTTTTCTTCTTTTTTTTTTGAAGCAATTTCAAACAAATTTTGTGCATTTTTGCCATTTTTTTTTTCAAAACTGGCGATGATTCTCTCTCTCTCTCTCTCTCTCTCTCTCTCTCTCTCTTTATTTCAACGTTGTCATTTCTTTTCTGACTTTCTTATTAGTTTCCATTGTTCTACGTTTTTTTTTTGAGAAGAAGCATCATTTTTTTGGTGAACAATTTTCGTTTTTCTCGTTCTTACATTTTTTTTCATGTTTTCAATTTTCCGGTCAACACACATCCGCCATTTTATATTTATTGAATTATACAACTCGAATTTTGTTTTTCTTATTAAAACATAAATAAATGTTTTAAAATTCATCAAACAATTTGTGGAAATCAGAAATTTGAAAAGCTTAAAAATAGAAATAAACAATTTCTAAATTTTGTAGCGAAGCTTAATTTTTGTTTTATTTGAATAAATTTCAAATGGATCTTACTTTCTCAAAAAAAAAGCTAAGAATTTTAAGGATTATTATAGACAGTAATTAGTGGGCTTTTGCTTTCCCTCTTCCCTTCTCTTTCTCTCTCTCTCTCTTTTTCTCTCTCTACCTCTCTTCCTCTGTTCATCTTTCTCTTTTGCCAACAGAATTAACGTCGTTTCAAACCGCAATTTAATCTATGTCTGCGTTTTCCTAACTCCAACGGTGTTTCGCGTCGTGAGAAGACGAGAACAACTCGGAATAAACATGAAACCGAAAAGACGTAGACATTTTCGATGAAGACGACTGACGAGGAGCTCCAGAACCAAAACGACGAAAAAGATGAGTTGAGGGGAGACAGACAAAAAGAGGAAAACATAATCATCATCTCCTTATTTTTTTTTTCTTTCATTTTCTTTTTACTGACCGATTTATTATCTTCTTACGATTGTTTGGCTCATTTTTCTTCTCTCCCTCTCTCTCTCTCTCTTTCTCTCTCCCTCTTTTTTCTATACACTGTTTTCTCAATTATTTCAAACATTTTAAATGAAATTTGATATTAAAAAACAAAAAAAAAAGAAGAGATTTTTATTTTTTTTTTGTAAGATTTGCTTTCATGAAGGAAAAAATGCCAAAAGTAATTAAATGAAAAATTACATAAATTACCTGTTGAATGTATTTTCAACAAAATGAACGTGCGAAAAACACTTGAGAAAACAGTATTTAAAAATAAGAGAGTTGGAAAAGTTTTCGGACAAAATCAACAAAACTTTTACAGATTTCTATTCTAGTCTTTTCCTATTCTTTTATTGAATATTCTCAATGAAACCTCAAATTACTGTTCAAAAATACTTGTTGTTCCCATTTATTCTTTCTTCCTTTTTTACTATACTTTTTCTTCTTCTTTCTTCCTTTTCGTTTCAAATTTCAAAAATTATTCACATTTTCAGTGGGTGATGCTTCATAATTAAAATGACTGAAGTTTCTGAAGAACACTACGATACGCCGTGGGAATTCTTAGCAAGACCCAATTCGGTTCGTTTATCTGCTGCTGATGTTCGATTATCAACAGCAACCGTAGTGGAAACAAGCCCACGAGTAACACCATCACCTCGTGGTAAGCATTTTTAATCTTCTTCTTCTTCTTCTTCAAGAAAAGCAAAGAAATTAATTTAAAAAAAAAATCGATATTCTTAAAATGAAAAATAAATAGGCTCACCATCAATGTGTTCAAGTAGTTCATTTGTCAATCAACTCGTTAATATTGGAAATTCGGCAGTTGATGCTCGAAGAAAACCACGAGATGAAAGTAGCCGACGTCGGCGAGAGGTTTTAAAAGAAACCAAAAAATGTGTGTCTCAATCATTTTTAAATCAATTATAGACTGATGATTCTTTTATGATCGAAATGAATGTTGATCGAGTTGAAGCAGAGAAAAGGCTTGAATCAAGACAACTCGGCGATTATTTACTACGTTCAAGAGGTGAAGGAAGTGCTGCATTATCATTAAGAGCAACAAAAGGAGTTGTACATATTAAAATTGAAAAAAATGGTGATCGATGGGTGATTGGTAAGAAATCTTCGATAAATAACATTTTTTTTTAAATTTTGTTTAGGAGAAGGACCATGCTTTCGATCAATTTCATCAGCAATTCATTATTATCGAAGACATCCTTTACCAATACGAGGAGCTGATCATTTAATACTAAAACAGCATTTAAAAAAATATTCCTAAATTTCCAAAAAAAATTTTTTAATCAAATAATTTTTATAAAATTAACTTGCCTAACTAGAAAACCACTTTCCCTAAGGTGCTTTAAAAGCCGGTTCAACATTAATAAACAACAAAAAACCTTTTTCCCCCTAAAATTAGATGCTTTTTTCTGTACATTTTCGTTTTTTTTTTTGTAATTTTTTGTGAATTTTACGTGTATGCTATAGTTCTCTTTTTTAATCAAGAAAACTTTTGAAAAAAATAAAAGAAAAAGAAAAAATTAAGCAAAAAAGAAATGAAAATAACAAAAATGTATTTAAAATGTTATCAAATAATGTGTAACCTTGCAGCCTACATGATAGTGTATCAATCAATAAAAAATTGGTATTAAATTTTTAAGGGAAAATTATTCATTTATATATTCAATTTTTGCAACTTTAATCTAAATAATTAAATATTTAAACTTTTTGCATGATGCTTGAAGTGATCTTCAATAAAAGTTGAAATAAAATAATAAGAATGATCAAATTCCGGTTGTAATCGAACATTTACAGTGATTTTATCTGTTGATTTGAGAGTTTCAGGCTGAAGTTGTGGCAAAAAATTATCAGCCGATCCTTGATCTACAAGAATTTCTCTTTTCTCCCCACTATATAACTTTATTTGTTCGCTAGCATCGTATTGTTTCCATAAAGATTCGTCAGATCCTTAAGCATTTTTGTATTAATTTTTAATTTTTTTTTCTCAAACCTAAATATCCTTTAAAGGCTTTTTGTCCCCATGGAACCTTTGATGGATTGGAAATTGGTGCAAATGCAGAAATTGATTTGAAAACTTGAGGATTTCTTAAACCAATAACTAAAGCTCCATGACCGCCCATTGAATGACCAAATATACCTTAATTATTTATATAATTAGAGATTTATAATTTTTTTTTTAATTTTGAAAAAGAAAACCTAATTTTGTCGAATCAACTGGTGCAATTGTTGTAACAAGTTCAACTAATTCTTTGGATACATAATCATACATTTTATAATTATGAGCCCATTTTTCTTCAGTTGCATTTACATAAAACCCTGCTCCTTTTCCGAAATCCCAACTTTCTGAATCTCCCTCAATATCAACACCGCGTGGTGAAGTATCGGGATGAACAACAACAATTCGATATTTTGAGGCAAATTGTTGAAACCCTGATTTTTCCATGAAATTCGCATGTGTACATGTTAAACCAGAAAGATAAAAAAGAGTTGGAAGTTTTTCATTAGGTTGATGATCTGGAACATAAACTCCGAATGTCATTTCACAGTTTACTGTCGGACTGAAAATTTCCATTTTTTATAATTGGTTGAAGATAAAAACAAACCTAGAATGTTTATAGACAAACTGACGTCCTTTGAAGCTACGGTTGCTTGAAACGACGGCTGCCGCCATTTTGAAAAAAATGTCTGAAAATGAAATTAATTAAATTGGTAGATTGCAAAAAGAATAAAAAACTAAACATAGTTAATTAATACAAAAAAATAAAACAAAATTCAAACAAATGGGAAAAGGCAAACATTTGATAACAAAATGATGATATTAAAATTTGAACAAGGTTAAAATAGAGAAAAGAGAAACGTTCAATGATTTTTTTCAAATGAATATTTTTTCTTTTTAATATAAAATGTTTAAATTGTTTCATTTTATTAGAAACTTATAGACTTATGTTTATTTTAAAAAAAATTGTTTTTTATAAAAGAAAGTGAATGTGCAATGATGCTCTATTGCAAACTTCTTTGACAAAATATTCGAATGTTTTCGTCTCTTTTTTTATGTGACTATTTTCCTTTCTTTCAACTTCCACAATCAATATTGAACATTTATGTATTTAAAAGCCTGACCGGTCATTCTGCGTTTCTCAATCATTTGATTATGTTTTTGAAAACTTCGAATCTGATAAAACAATCTCTCAATTAAAATCATATGCTGCCTATTAATTTTTTTATTTCGTCCTTTTTAATTTTTAAATTTAAAAAAAAATGTAATTTTCGTGTTTTTTTGCTTTAGAAAATGTCCTCAATAGAAATGCACTCGTTTAATCATGATATGCAACCATTGGTTGATGAAGAAACAACTCAACTAACAGAAGAAAAAGTAAATACTTCGTTTGGGCCTGTTAAAGTATCCATTTATGGAGATTTGAAAGATAAATCGAAAGTTCCAATCATTACTTTCCATGATTTGGGTCTTGACTCAGAGAGTAATTTTCAAAACTTCTTCCAATTTGTTTCGATTGCTGAGTTTGCTGACAAATTTTGTGTTTACAATATTAATGCTCCTGGACAAGAAATGGATGCAAAAGTTCTTCCAGAAAAGTAAACATCATTTTTCCTAATTTTTTTATAAATCTTTTTTCAGTTATGTTTATCCAACAATGGATGGATTGGCAAAAATTGTTGAAGTTGTTGCCGAACATTTCAAGTTAATTTTCTTTTACTTTAAGTTTTTTAGATTTATCATTTAGATTGAACCAATTCATTTGTTTCGGAGTTGGAGTTGGAGCAAATGTCCTTCTTCGTTATGCTGCCAACAATCAGAACAGAGTTGCCGCTCTTATTTTAGTAAATTGCTGTTCTGAAAAAGCTGGATGGGTTGAATGGGGATATGAAAAGGTTCAACAATTTAAATTTCAAAATTTCAAAATACTTTTCAGTGGAGTGTGCGCAATCTTCGTGGAGCTGGAATGACAAACTTCACGATTGATTATCTTCTTTGGCATCATTTTGGCCGAAGAATTGATCAATGCAGTTCAGATATTGTTCGACAATATCGTGTATTTTTCCATCATCTTCCAAATCCTCATAATCTTGCTTCATTCATCGAAAGTTATATTAAGTAAATTATATTTTTCTTCTTTTCAATTTTTATTTCGATTTAGTCGAACTCCATTACCGATTTCTCGAGATGGAACAACTGGGGTTCAGCTGAAAATTCCAGTTTTGCAGTTAGTTGGAGCTGGAAGTGCCCATATTGAAGATACTGTTGAAGTGAATACCAAACTTGATCCAGCTCACGCTGATTGGGTTAAAGTAATTATTGCTTAAATATTTTTTTTGTAAAATAAATACTATTTTTTAATTTCAGATTTCTGACTCATGCGGTTTAGTTCTTGATGATCGACCAGAAGCAGTTACTGAAAGTATGATGCTTTTCCTGCAAGGTTTAGGATATTGTAAGTAGTTATCACAATAAAGCTTAAAAAATAAATAGTTTTTTCAGTCCCAACAATGAATGTAATGAAATTGATGAAAAAAATGCAAGAAACTCAAAATGGAAAAGGTCTTCTCACTGTTTCAAGTGCGAATGAGTTCTAATTCAATTTCTGTAATATCAGATCAAATTGTGAATATTAAATCATTCCTTATTTTCTTTATTATTATGCCATAACTAGCTTGGTTTTTCATATTTTAAGCTTTAGATTAATTAAAAAAGCTTAATTATGACTAAATTTAACAATTAATAACAGAGATTTCTATTTGTTATGCTCAAGGATATTTTTTTCGTCATCTTCGTGCTTTAGATTTATTTCTACGCATTTTTGTTGAAATTTTCGTTTTGAATATGTAATATCACAATTTTTTATTCAAAAACATTGCATTTTATGTTTCGAAAATCAGAAATAAAGTTTAATCATTAGAAAAAAAATCTTAAAAATTAGTGGAGTTCGTTTAAAGTGTCCGAATTAAATTACTTATTGCTCTTGAATATAATAATTTGAGTAACAAATTTTTTAGCTGAACAAGTTAAAAATTAAAACAAAGGAAAGATATTTTATCCTTCAAATAAATAACAAAAATGCAGTACGACGCTAAAATGGATATAATGGATACATCTGAGCATTCGTGGTTTGAGTTTTTTATCAATCCTGCCAAAGCAACAAAAATTTTAAAAGATCCAATGATGAAAAAAGGTAAAATTTACTCAAAATATATAAAAATAAAAAAATGAATTCAGTTTTACCACGTTTGTGTATACAATTCACTGAAAAAGGATTCATGGCTGAAAAGGAAAAAGATAAAAGCAAATTAGGAATAGGTTAAAATTAAATTAAAATTTTTATTTTTATTTCGAAATTTTCAGAAGAATTGAATTTATTTGAAAGGAAAGCAGCAAGTATGCGATTATGTGCAATGGCAGCATTTGCAGCTTTAAATTGGGATATTGATTATATAATTGATAAGTAAGATTTGTTTTCATTAATAATATAAATTGGAATTTTTTCGCAGTGTTACAAGATATGAATTGCTAACACTTCGTGTATTGGCGGATCACAGTTATAAAATTTATAATGAAAAAAATATTGACGCCACATTTGGAAATTGGCTTTTTTATCGATTTGTTCTATCAATTGATCGGAGAAATCGACTTCCGCCACCAGCACCGAAAGCTACAATTCCAACAATGTAAATTATCAATAAAAATTTGTTTATTTAACGTTAATAAATATAAAAATTAAGGCACAATCAGTTATCATTACAAGACATGGCACAAGTTCGACATGATCGTGTTCAAAGAATGATCATGGAATTAAGAGAACATGTTCCTAAAGCAAAAGCTTTTATAACAGAATTAGCTGAAGTTCCAAGAAATGTGATCGCTCCAGGAATTGATTGTTTTCTAAAACCATTTGCAAAATTAGCACCCAAGTAACAATAAAATTTCATTCTTTTATTTCTTTTTTTTTCCTGTAGAGCACTTCATGCTGCATTAATTGGTGATCGAGATGTCTTAGTTGAAGTTCCAAGTTGTGATTTTGAGCTTGAAAAAATTGTTTTACCAGCAGCAGATGTGGCTAACAAGGTAATTCGTACTTTGAAAAAAATGAAAAACAAAAACGTTAAATTTTAGTGTCGATCAGAATTAGTAATTTTGCATTTTACAAATGGAGAATTAGATGAAGCCAAAAAGGCGCTTGCACGAATTGTAACACCAAACAAAACACATCCAATTGTTGAAATAGACGAAAACGTTTTCAAGTCTTACAGTATTATATTAAATGTTAAAGGATGTTTCTTATCGGGAAACTCAACAGTAATCAAGCCAATGGTTTTTGATCAAAAAGTTTTAAGTGACGATTTTTCAATTTATCGTAAAAGTGAATTAATGAGAGAACGAGCAATACAAGAAACAAATGGGCAATTACAAGTAGAATTAAATTTAATAAAACAAATAATTTTTAAAAATTCAGATAGTTTATGAAACTGAAAATGCTGCAAAAAGTTTGATTGACGGTCATGCTGAATGTATTCGAGAAAAAATTTCATCTCAAGCTAGAATTGAACGATTCGTTAAAGTTTTGAGACGACATTTCGAAAAAGAAGAAATTTCAAAAAATAACGAAAAACGAATTTTAATAAATGGATATTTACAATTTTTGTGTGCAACAATTGTTGATTTAAGATCGGTTCTTCAGAGATGCGGTGAGAAAATTAAAAGAAAACAATTTTTTAACATTATAATAACTGAAAAATTCAAGGACATAACGTTGAAAATATTCGAGATATTGCCAAACCATCAGGATCAGTACCAGTTCAACCACTACCAACATCTCAAATGATTGATAGTCAGTTTTTTTCACTCTCTTTCTCTGTGTCTCGCCGTTTTCAACACGAAATGCGCGCAATTGATATAGAAACGCGTGTACCGTGAAATGTCGGCTGCATTAAAACGCGGGTGTATATAAAGAAAGAAAAAGCGTTAAAATGAGGAGGGTTGGCCGAAAGAAGGCGGATGGGAGAGACACAAAGATCCATTGGTGATCTCAAAACTCCCGGGAAGGTCTGAGAGAAAGTCCTTTGTGGTACCTAGGAGGTACTCAATCATAATCGATGAGAGACTGTAGAAGAAACGGTATCCTGAGGGATTGGGAAACGGTCTCGACTAGCTCATTTCATTCTGAGTGCGATTGCCATACCAACACAATTCAGACTAGTCTTCGGCCAACCTTTTATCTCATCTGAAAATGTGTTTTTTTTTGGATTTCTAATCAATTAGTTACAGTTATTCTTCAAAGTAATGATGCCTTTTGGATAATTGTAACAAAATTCAATGTGAAAACCCTTCGAAGTGCAGTCCAAGAAATAGGATCATTCTGGTTTCCAAATACAATGCCACATCCAGTTTCATTAGACGAAATAGTTAAAAGCGAACCGAATAATAATCTTTTGAGATTATTAATGTCAAAAATTGAACAATTAGCAAGAATGAACAATTATGCTCTTTATCGAACACGTTTGGAGCAATATATAAATGAAATGGATGCGGCGAATTTAGTAATGCCAGCCAGTTATGAAGTATTTCATTTACTTACTTAAAATGCTTTTTTTTTAAATTTAAAATTTATTCATAGTCAATTCACGTAAATGCAACAATTGGTAATCGACAATGTTTATTGCCGTATGAACGGAAATTGTTAGGAAATGTAAGCATGGAACAAGCTTCTGCTATTTTCAGAACCGATTTTAAGCCAACTGAGAAGCATGCAACAATGATTAATCAAGTTAGAAATTAATTAATTTAAAAGAATTTTCAAAACGAATATTTTCAGTGTTTAGCACTTCTGCTTAATCTTGATGAATTTCAAACAGTTTTGGAAAAAGGAGGACTGTAAGTGAAAATAAACTTGAACAAAAATATTTCAAAAATGTAATGTTACAGTATTCCAATTGATCAATTTCCATGTGTACCAATTGCTCGTTTGTTAGGAGCTTATGCGCAAAATGTTGGAGAACCAAGTAATACAAGAAAATGTGCCGATGGATTTTCTCAAACAATTTCACAAAAATTTGTTGCCGCTCAAGCGAAAAATCGACGAGATGGAGGATCGGATGCAAAAATGACATTGGCCAGAAAAGAATTATCACTGATGTTGCATTTATTCAAATTAATAAAACAACATAATTTGGTTTAGAAAAAAAAGCTGAAAAGAAAAGAAAAGAAAAATATTTGAAATTTTAGGTGAATTTTATTCTTGCTTATATTGTCAGTTTACACAATCGAGTTGTTTTGACCCAAAGAAAATTGCACCAGAAGATTCATGCAAAATTGTTGCCAATTTTTGGAAATGAAAATTCATCGTAACAAACATTTTTACTAAAATTATTCTCAATTCATTTTTTTTAGAATTGATATTCAAAATAACTCTGATATTCGACAATGTCTTCGAATGATGTGTGTAAAAGCATATGCAATAGCAAGAACAGATCCAGATACAATCCGAACTTACGCGGATTTTTTATTTGGTAAAATAATTGAAAATGTTCAGTATAGTTTTCTGGTTTGTTTTTTTTCAGTTGAAGGAGATTATCAGATGGCCGGTCAAAAGTATATGGAATTCTTTGCTGCATATTCACCAAATTTTAAGCCAACAGCAATTGATTCTCAAGTTTTTAATGATACGGTTAGATTTCTCTTAACAAATTTAAAATAAGATGAAAATATTTCAGGTATTACATCGATTAAGATTGTGTTTATCACATTCTGGTTATTTGACAATGGCACTGTTAACATGTCAGTTTATGAAATCAATAAGACAATCAGAATATTTAAAAGCAATATCGGTGAATTTATAAAATTGATTAAAAAAAATCAGGTTTTTTGCTTTTTTAGCTGATCCGAAAAAATTTAACCAGAGATGTTGGAGCAAATTGTGGAGAATATGTCATTGATACATATGCGATTGAAGTTTTAAGTGGAGTTTATAAAGAGAATGATATGATGAAGAGTTTGACAACTTTGGTAAAATTTTTTGAAAAAAAAAAGAAGTTATTTTCATCTTTTTTTTCTTTTTTTAGTATACGGAAGCAAGTTCATTAGCGGCAAGCAAGAATATTTCAAGTTATTTGATGCAACAAGAAGTAAACAGAAGAACAAATAAGTTCTTAATCGCATTGTCATCCACGTTTTTTGGAACTCATACATAATTCTTTTGTTTTCCTTTCAGTTCTGGATTTTTCCACAAACGGGTCGCGTTTTTTTCCCCGATTATTTTGCTACTTTCAAATTAAAACCAAAAAAAATGTGTTTAAAAATCTTAAAATATTTATCAACATTAGTACTTTAAAGCTATTCAAGGTGACAATATAGAAATTAATAAAATGAGTAGTGTACACAGAAAAACAAATATTTTCCAAATAATAATTATATTAGCGGTATCGTCGGTGTTAAAACGAGGAAAGGGGACGGGGGGTTGGGAGTTAAGAAATGAAAAATAAAAGAAATTATTTAACTTTTGTTTGAATTGGCAATACTCGACAATTGAGAGATAAACGAAATTTTAAATAAAAATGTTGGAAAGGAAGTGGGCTGAAGGGCCGGGCGGGGATTGGGGGGGGGGGGGGGCTGTGCGCTTAAACTCGCAAAAATAAAGAAGAAGAAGAAGATGGAGAAGAAGATGGTGGAGAAGAAGGGAGAAAGAATCAAAAATACAATCTAATCACATTTTTTCGACTAATTTGGAAATTTGAGAAAGAAATTAACCATAAACATTTTCAGATTTCATTCAGATGACATAAAAATTAAAAAAATAGAGAAGAAGAAGAAGAATGGAAATATGTAAATAATGAACTCTGTATATGGCGAAAATTTATCGATTTCTATTGTTTTTTCAAAAAGAAAATTGAACCAAACAAAAAAAAGTGAAAGGAAAACGAAAAAATTGAGAGAGGGACAGAGAGAGAGAGAAAACTGATAGAAACATGAGAAAAAACCGAGAGACAGAGAGAGAGAGAGAGAGAGATAAATGACTAGAAAAAAAGAAGTCAGTCAAAAGAGTTTGGTGGGAAAAAAAGAGGAAATTTTTTCTTAAATTCAAAATTATTATTATTTATTTTATTATTTAGGAAATAACCTCAAAATATCCTAAAAAAAAACGGGTGGCAAGAATGAAACTAGAAAAAACAGAAGGGGAAAAAAAAAAGACCAAAATATTTCTGAAAACTATAGAAATTCACTTTGGAGAAGAAAAAAAAAAGAAAGGAAACGATTTTGAAAAGTCGATGAAACTAAGCCTAGAAAATGGCAAAAATCAAAAAAAAAAAAAAAGAAATTTTTGATTTTTTAAAGAAAGAAAAAATTATTTCGATTTTTCTTCTTTTTTTTTTATTTCAAGAATGAAGGAAGGGGGGGGGGGGAGGTTGGGAAAACTAAAAACTAAAAGAAAAAACAAACAAAAAATGTAATGAAATAGCTAGAATTCAGCAAACTCTTTAGCACATTTTTCAGTTCCTGAAATACGCAGAGGTTCCTCTTCGTAATCATCAAAGTTTGATGCATCTCCGGGTCCTCGACATTTTGGAAGAAATGGTGCTTCAATCTAAAAAAAGAAATTTATTTTATTTTTTAAATTTAAAAAAAAAATCTCTCTGAATATTAATTAATTTAGGGGGGCGGGGAGTTGAAGAAAAAAGAAAGAGGAGGGGATTTAAAAATGTGTCGAGAAGCTGGAAAAAATCAAACCAAAAAAAAACGGTTGCAAACAACTTGTGGAAATCATGCACAATATCGATCAATGAATGAATGAGAAGATTTTAAAATTCGGCAAACGACGCTCCGTGATGACACGTTGGTGAGATAACAAATTGGGCCGGCTCGGTGACTTCTTCCACAAAATGACGAGTGTCGGCCGGGCCATCGACACGCGGATAAAGCGCTTCAAAAAGACGTGAAGCTGAGTCTCCTTTTGAGAATGATGGTGGAGTTATCTGAAGTTTACCAAACACAACACTTCACTACGCTTTTCATTTTTCTTTGAAGCTGCCAATTATTTAAATTTTGCTATTTCGCACGTTTTTTTTTTCTTCTTTTTTTTTTTTAAAGATTTTTGATTTCGGAAAAATGTTGAAACAAAATTGAAAAAGTTTGAAAATAGAAAAGAAAAAAAAATGTCTCAACTGAACGATAGTTTCATGCAAAAAAAAAAATAAAATTATTGATTGAAAAAAAAGTAGAAAAACATGCAAAAAAGGCTGAAAACGAAAACGAAGAAAAAAAAGTTGTTGGGGACAAAACCGGGTTACCTTTCGTTGATAAATCGCAATCCAATCGGTACTTCCGAACCATTTGTGATTTTTAATATCAGCAACGCCATTTTTCAAGTTTCCAAAACGTTTCGTCAAATCCACTTGTAGCAGATTTTTCAGCAAATCTTTCAGCTCGTTCGAGAAATGTGACGGAAATTTGACTTTGCCGGACACAATCTTTTCATAAATTTGAATTGGTTGATCGGCGAAAAATGGCGGGTAACCGGCCGCCATTTCATAGATCAATACGCCGAGTGCCCACCAATCGACAGCTTTGTTGTAGCCTTTTGATAGAATTATTTCGGGTGCCAGGTATTCGGGAGTGCCGCACAGTGTCCACGTCCTTCCTTTCACTCTTTTTGCGAATCCGAAATCAGTGATCTGGAAGTTTTCGCATTTGGATTTTTATTTATGAAAAAGGGGGGGGGGGGAGGGTACGGTATTTAAAAAAAAAATGATCTGAATTTTTTTTTATCCTTTTTATCAGTGATAAAATTAATATTAAAATAAATAATCCAATAAATAACAGAAGGGAAGGGGATTATTAATTTTATTTTATCTTCTGCTTCTGCTTCTTCTCCTTATTTTTCTAGAATTTCTCACCTTTAAATATCCAGTTGAATCAATGAGTAAATTTTCCGGTTTTAAATCTCGATAAATCAAATCCAATGAATGCAAATATTCAAAAGCAAGAACAATTTGAGCTGCATAGAAGCGTGAATGCGGCTCGGAGAATCGACCGATCCGACGAAGATGTGAAAACATTTCACCACCCGAAATGAACTCCAAAACCATGTACAAATTCGAATTGTCCTAGAAGTTTCTCACCAATTTTTTTTGAAATCAAAAAAAAAAAAAAAATTCTACTTTGAATGAAAATTGCATATTGACAAGAAACGGGAAATCAATTGCCTGAAGAATTCGTTTCTCATTTAAAGTGTGCTCAACTTGTTTCAATTTTACAACCTGAAAATTAAAAAAATTATTTTTTTTAAATAAAAAACAAAACAAAAAAAACTTTTTGTTTGTCGAGAATTTTCATTGCATAATAATTTCCAGATTGTTTATGCTTGACAAGCATAACTCGACCGAATGAACCAGTTCCCAATGTTTTTATCCGATCGAAGTCGTCAAGGCATGCCGTATTCTGAAGTTTTGAAATTAAATTTTAAAAAATTTGTTTTTTTGTTTAAAGAAAATTGTTTGATTTTTTGATTTTTTGCTTTTTTTTAATTTGATTTCAAGTTAATTCACATTTGGTTGGGGTGTCATCGAATGATTCGATGTTAATTGATATAACGATGAAGATGATGATGAAGATAATGATGATGTTGATTTCGACGATGTTGCTGATGTTCCAGTTCCAGTTCCAGTTGTTATTGAATCCGAATCATCATCTTCAGTCGATGCGCTTCTATCATTTGATTCATCTTCCGAACAATCACAACTAACCGATGGTGATGTCGACGTTGGTGAATTCTTCTCCATAAAATCAATACTCCGCTTTTTTTTCTTTCTTTTTTGTTCGGTGAGTTGAAAAAAAAAACGTCGATGAGAATGAGAGAAAATAAAATGAGAAGCAGAAATGGCAGAAAATTGTGTTAGTAAAATTGAGCACTTTTTCAGCGACTCCTCTTACTTTGTATTGATTTGTGACTCAACGTCATCAGCTTATCTCTTTGGAAACCAAGTTTCCTCATTTAGTGCTCACTTCATCACCTCGTGAGAGCTCAATTTTCTTCTTTTTCTCCACCCGCTCGCTCCCTTCTCCAATCCCTCCTCGTTTTTTTTTCTCTTTTTATTCTCACCTTTTTTCTCTTCTTCATCATTTTCAAATGATTCATGTTTTTGACATTTTTCAATTCTCAAATGGAAACATTTTCAGCGCCTTATTTTTTCGATTTGATTTGATTAGGGGAGAAAAATTTGCAAACTTTTTTGGCTTTTTTTTAAAACTCGAATTTCAAGGAAATCAATCAATATTTGGAAGAAAACAAATTTTTTAGAAAAAAATTGGAAAAATGTCAAATAATTTGATAAAAAACCTACATTCATTCGATTATTTTTCAATTTGACATGGCAAAAAATGAACAAAAAAAAAAAAGAACATCAAAATAGTCTGGTTATGGTTAAATTGATGTATGTTTATATATAAATATAAATATAAATATATATAATAATATATATATATTTTATATTTGTCTATTTTTAGATGGATCTAGTTCTTTCTTTTAAACTTCGATCAATACTTTCAAGTATAAAAACTTTAAAATAAAATTATCAAAAAAAGAACAAATTCAGGTTTTTTCATGTTGTTTTTCGTCAAAAATTGTGGAGCAAATAAATTTCATTTTTTAATATCAAAAATTCTTTTTTTTCATTCATTTTCTAATTGTATTTGCCGTCATCAGAACACAAATTCCAGTTTTTTGTTCCCCTTTTTGTGGATCGAAAAAGCCTTGAGGAAACACACATTTTTTCCTTTTTTTTTCGTTTCATTCCTCGATTTTTTGGCGTGGAATCGAATGTTTAATTCAATTTGCCCCCACTCTTTTATCAAATCATCATCAAATGAATTAGGAAGAAGCGGGGCGGCAGAAGGAAGAAGCGGCGGGGGAGGGGAGAGGGGGGGGGGGGAGAAGCGGGGGCAGAAAACGATGGATTTTTCTGTCTCAATTTTACATATTCACTCGTTTTTTGTTTACTCAACAAAATCTCAAAAATCTATCCAACAACCGGGAAGTATAAAAATATATTTTTAAACAAAATAATAAAAAATGTTTCCTCAAAAATAAATTTTTTTTGCTTCTTCTTCTTCTTCTTTAAAAAAAAAATTTAATTTTATCATTGAAAGACGATCAAATTTCTAAACAATTGATAACTTTTTTTTTATTAAAAAAGGAGAAGAAGGCGGGGAGGGGGGAGGGGGACAGGAAATGTTCACCGCAATGGCTCAATTTGAAATGAGAAATTGTAGCGTTGTTGATGATGATGAAAAACGGATTATACGAGGTCTCCACACTCCACACACACAGCCGACGACGACGACGGCAACACAACATTTTCTATTTTTAGAACATTTTCGGGTTTTTTTTTTCTTGTTTTTTAATATTTTTGACTTATTTGTGAGACGCTCGTTACAATTTCAACTGATTTTCAAAATAAAAATTTTTTGTTTTCTTTACAAAAAAGCCACGGACGATTCTCGATGAAAAAAACTACAGAAAAAACATCGAAATATCTCGACAATCAGCTGAGCTGAAGTCATCAAAACAATTTTTTTTTAATTTTGAGATTTTTTTGGCTTTAAAAAAGTGAACAAACCTGCCACAACCATTTCATTGACCAATGATCAGATAATTGGGTTTTAAGCCAAAACAAATCAGCACCAAAGTTCAAATCTTTTCCTTCTGATGAGCTTCTTGTCATTATTGATCTCATTCGATCAAGTGGTGATCCAGCCGACGTGGTTGGCTCTGTTGATGTTTGATCACGAAGACAATATGATGATGATGATGATGGTGTTGATGCGACTAACGGAAGATGTCGATAGCGAGCATCTAATCGTCCGATTGGTAAATTTGGTAGCGGTGATGAATTTGAAGAGGATGAGGATGTTGCTGTTGTCGTTGTTGTTGTTGTTGTAATTGTCAATTCATTTTTGATTCCATTAAATAATTTTTTATGAAACAGTGTTGGAGTTGATAAAACCATTGATAATGACGATGTTGATATTGTTGGTGCCGCTAATGGTGATGCTGCTGATGTTGTTGAAGTTGAAAAACCTTCTTGAATAAATGAAGAATCGGAAAATAATACGGAATTCTTATTCAGATGTGGTATTTTTTCACGGCAAATATCTTCGGGTGACGATGAGCTTCGACGTTTTTTGACTAATCCTGTTGTAATGGATGAGCATTTTGTTGTTGGCGGTGCTCGAGCTAATGGAAAAACGCCTTGGGATATATTTGAGAATAGTGACGATGGTGATGGAGATGTTGAAAAATGTTTTTCTTCTTCTTCTTCGTCTTCATCATCAAAATCATTCAAATTGATATCATCATCATCATCCTCCTCATCATCATCAGCAGGATCATTTGGAGTTTGTGATATTGTTGATGTCGATGGATTCAAAAATGCTGATGCTCGACATAAAGGATGAACAACAAAATCATCCGATTCCTCATTTCCATTATTATTTTGATGTTCATCATTCTCCTCAATTTCAGCTTGTTGATTCTCTCGACGAATTGCAGCCGACAAACGTCGACGCCATTCATCATCCGATTGTTGAGCAGAAGCCGTCATTTAAACTAAATTCTCCGAAAAAAAAAGATTTAATTTGATTTGAATTTAAAAAAAAAAAGCAAAAGGCGCAAAATCAATTTTTTTTTTTAAATCTCAGAAAATTAATAAAAAATATTTTCTTTCAATTCATCTGCCCTTTGAGTTAAGGTCAAAATCGATTTTTTTCAATTTTTTTCTGATGAAAAAACCATCGAAGAAAACATTTTTTACGTGAAAAACAAATTACGTGAGAAAAAGAAAAAAAAAGTTTAAAAATAGTGAAAAAAGGGAGAAAAAGCGTCATCATTGTTTTCAATTCTTCTACAGTCAAAATCTTCACCAGATTCGTTCATTTCTCAAAAAAAAAAAAAAAAATCGGCCCGATCGTAAACGATAGACAATTGTAAAACAAGAGAGTGTTTTCGTTAGAGTAATCAAAGAGAAATCAGACATAAAAAGGTACTGTAGATTCTAGGAGAGACATCGTTTGAGACAAGAAGCCGAGAGAGAGAGAGAGAGAGAGAGAGAGAGAGAGAGAGAGAGAGAGAGAATGAAAGGAAAAGTATAAAACGAGGAAGACGAGAAGAAAAATATGTATGCACAAATACCATGAATCATGTGAGAGCGAGAAATTTAGATTAAAGGAAAAGAAGAAGAAGAAAGAGGAGGAGGAGGAGAAGGAGGAGGAGGAGGAGTGCGAGAGGGAGGGGGGTGGCGGAAGGGGGAGGGGGAGGGGGAGAAGGAGAAAAACGAAATAAAAAAAAAATCTAAAAATAGAATGAAAAATATAAATTCATAGATACAAAATGTCTTTTTTTCTTTTTCCCCCTCAATCTATAATCTATCATCGTCGTCGTCGGTCTCTTACATTCATAAAGCACTTAAATTCCCCCTTTCTCTCTCCACAACTTTTTCTCTCGCCAACAAAATATTCGGAGGAACGCGCAACAAATGTTAGAAAGGGAACTGAAAAAAAAATGAAGAAGAGAGTGCACAAAACACAAACCCTAGAGAAGCTAGACAATTTGAGAAACATTTCTCTCTTTCTCTCGATTTCTCTGCGTCTCCTCCATTCCATTCTCTTCACGTTTTTTTTTCTTCAAATAGAGCGCAAAATAGTGGTAAAACTTAGAAAAATGAAAAACTAGAGGCGATTATATATTTTTTGCCCCTTCCCCCTTCATTTTTTTCCTGCTACTGCTGCTGCTTCTACTGCCGCTGGGTGGCTGATGTTTTCTCGATTGTAGGTGATGATTGTTGCGCAGTCTCGTCTCTTCTCGTTTTTATATTTTGTTGAGAAGAAGACCAAAAGAAAAAAAAAAGAAAAAAGGAAAGAAAAAAATCAACAACACATTGATGGCGATCGAGAATCTAGCAGCCGCGGCGACGACAGCGACGGCGGCGGCGGCTTCATCATTGGAAGGGGAGAGACAGAGAGAGAAAAGAGAGAAAAGAGAGAATAGAGAAAAATAAAAGAGGTTTTAGCTTATTATATTTATATATTTGTACCTGAGAATAGGAAAGAAGAAAATAAAGAAAAAGAAATGACCAACCAACACAACACTATGTAAATGAATATGAAACAGAGAGAGAGAGAGAGAGAGAGAGAGAGAGAGAGAGAGAGAGAGAGAGAGAAAGAGAAAGAGAGAGAGAGAGAGAGAAAGAATGAAAGGGTGAGAACGAAAAGAGCCCAATCCAAATATAAGAATTTTGAGGACGACGACGACAGATCAACTTGAACAGAGGTCATCAAAATATTTATCCAAAACAAATAACAAAATTAAGTTTCTTTTTTTTTCTCTTTCATTATGAATTCAAAAAAAAATCGATTGAAATTTTCAGAAGAATTTCAGTAAAAAAAAAGCTGAAAAAAAAGAAGAAGAAAATTGAAATAAATGAGAAATGTTTCATTTATTTTCAATTTTTTCTTCTGATTTTTCTTTTCTTTTTCCTTTTTTTCCAATCCACTTATTTTTCAATTTTTTTCTAAACTTATCAACGGGATTTTGTCAAATCTATTTTTAGATTTTTGAGGGAGGGCGAACGAAAAAAGAGAATTTGACTGGAATTTTCTATAAAAAGAATGAAAGAATAACTAAAAATTGATGACAAAAAGAAGAAAAAAAAAACAAAAAAGAGCATCAATTTCAGGGAGTAATCGGTGAATGGGCTCAGATCTAAAAATAGGCTGCCTGCTCATTTCGTCTCTCTCTCTCTCTCTCTCTCTCTCTCTCTCTCTCTCTCTCTCTCTCTTTCTCTCTCTCTCTCTCTCTCTCTCTCTCTCTCTCTCTCTCTCTTTCTCTTCGCTCAAATAAGTTGAATTACTTTTTTCACTTTCACGATGCACAGAAAATTTTAATTATCAGAAAAAAAGACGAAACAAAAGCGAAAAATTGGAAAAAGCTAAAATTAAGACGAAACAAAAAGAAAAATGAAGAGGAAAAGAGAATTTCAATGGCATCTCCTCATTTTCTCCTCGATTTTACCCATCATCAAACCGACTTGTCAAAAATTCAAGAATAAAAAAAATTTTCTTTTTTTTTTTCGCTAAAAATAGAATTCTTCGTTGCAAGTTTCAATAAAAGAGAAAAAACTTTTTTTTTTTTTTCTAAATTTATATTTTTATTTATAAAAAATACTAAAAAAGGCGTCAAAAAATGAAAAATAATAAATTTTCCTAACAAAAATCCTCTTTTATATGAATAAAATTTGTGCAAAAAAAAAAAGTCGCCTGATTGAAATTACTCATAAATTTTTTTGTTAAATCAGAAGTTTTTCACATTTTTTTTATCTTGAATTTCTATTTTCAGATGTCAAATTCTTTATAATTTTATTCTCAATAGAATTCATTATGAATCACACATCGTTTTTTATAAAAAAAATTTAAGCCAAAAAATTTGTATTTTAAATAAAATTTGAGGGATTTTTTGTTTTTGGAAAAATAAAAGAATTTCACATTTCGATTAAAAATAGATTTTAAGCTGAGTTTTTTTTTTCAAATTTCAGGTGAAATTTCATCTTTTTTTCTTCTTTTTCTTTTCTGATCAA
This sequence comes from Caenorhabditis drosophilae, assembly GCA_963572285.1. Lineage (NCBI taxonomy): Eukaryota > Metazoa > Nematoda > Chromadorea > Rhabditida > Rhabditidae > Caenorhabditis > Caenorhabditis drosophilae. Next base: position 6,150,326 of record OY751561.1, on the reverse strand, counting down.
TTCATTGTTGTTTTGCTGTTTCTTTGGGTTTTTTTTTAAAAATAAAACAATAATTTTCTCCAAAAAAAAAAAAGGAAAAAAAAGAAAACTTTTAGATTGGAAAAAAATGGGGGGAAATTAATCATAAAAAAACATTCAACTTCCGGTCGTTTTTTTTATTTTAGGGGAAAAAAAATATTTTTTTCCTTCTTTTTCTTCCTTTTTTTCTCTTTTTTTACGAATTTGATTTTTTCCCTTTCATTTTCCTTTCCAATTTTTTTTTACAAAATTAAAATGAATCCTTTCTGAGAGATTTTTTGTTCTGATCAACTTTTTTTTTCTTCGTTTTCCCCTCCACCTTCAAGCTCAAAACCTCACTAGAGAAAATAAATAAATAGCTGAAAAACGATGAGGAGAAGCAGGAGAAGAAGAAAAAGGAGGAGAATACATTCATTTTTTATGAGGAAAAAAAGAGTGAAGACATTGAAAAGCTACACGAATCGAAGGAAAAAAAGAAGAAAATGTGATGATGAAGCAGAGAGAGAGAGAGAGAGAGAGAGAGAGAGAGAGAGAGAAAAAGAGAGAGAGAGGAAAGGGGAGAAAAAAACAAGGATTGAGTGATCTGAAAAAAAGAAGAAGAAGAAGAAGCTGAAGAAGAAGAAGAAGCTGAAGAGTAAAGTAACAACAACATAAACAACAATTGAGAAAAAGAAGAGGAATAAACAAGAAATTAGTCACGAAAATTGAGAAAAATAAAAATATTCATTTTGATAGCAAAAAAAAAACTTTTTTTTTTTAAATTTTTTCAAATAAAAATTATTCTTTCCACCCCCGCCCCCTGCCTGTAAAGTATTCAATCAATAAATGAAAAGAATTAAACATTTCCATGAATCATCAAATTTTTATAAACAAAAATTGGGAAAAAATCCACACAATTTTTCATTATTTTTCAGATTTTGAAATATTCAACGACAAAAATTGTTGAATTTCGTTTTTTTTTTTGCTCTCTGGAAAAAAAGTTTTGAATGACAAAATTGAGAAGATTTGGGAAAATGACATTACGACACTACGAACTGACATTCGTTTTTTTTTTTTTGTGGAAAAAACGAAAGAACACAACATGTAAAATAAATAAGCTGAAACTTTTTTTTTACCACCATGAAAAGAAAAAAAAATGGTTTTTTTACCTTTTTTCATCCCCAACCAAATTAAAAAAATTTTGTTTTTTTTTTTTTGATTTAAAATTCGAAAAATCAAAACGAACTGACCTGAGCTGGGTTTTCCCATCGTTGTTTGAAATCTTCCCGTGCTTTGTCGAGGAACTCTTTGACTGAAAAAATCAGAATTTTTTTCTTTTTTTTTAGTTTCAGATTAATAATTTTTTTTCTTCTGCTGACGTTTGCTCGCTCATCTGTTCGTTTAATCCCAAATCTTAATTCTTTTTTTTCCCCCAAAAAAATTTTATTTTTAGTTTATTTTTTCTTTTTTTTTAATTATTTTTCTATTGATTCATGAATTTTCAATAAAAATTAATTAAAAAACTAAAAAAAAAAATCGGAGAAGAATTTTCGAAAAAAAAAAACTGAAAAAATGAGTTCCAACAACGTACAAAATTTGACTTGAACTTTCTTATTGCTACTTGACGACATAGCTGATCAATAAAGATTAAATAAATAAAATCGTTCTCCGGTCGAATTGGATGATCAGAAAACGATGTGACCCATGGAAAACCGACCGGAAGACGTGTTGAATTAGAATTGGCGAAGACGTTCAAAGTTCAATTATTGATTCAATGGATCAGAAATTGAAAATCAATAATTATTCAGAAGATATTTGGATCGTAAAAACACTCCAAACACCCACACGCAAAAGAATTGAAGAATTGCGGAAAAAAATCGACTCGACCCTTGGACGACGTCGTCTTTTTTTTTTCTCTCTTTCTCTTTCTCTCTTCATCTTTTTTTTTCTTTCATTTCTCTTCATATCAACAATATATATCTATATATGTAAAAATTCAGCCACGCCTTCTACCACTTTTTCAGAGTCTGAAGCTGCTTTTGCTCCGCGCACTTCTTTATTCTCTCCGCTTTTTTCCTTATCTCTTTTCATTATTGTTGTTGTTGGTTTTTTTTCTCTCGTTCTCTCCCGTTTTTTTTGCCATCTTTTCACTCTATGCTTTTCCTTTCATCTCTCTCTCTCTCTCTCTCTCTCTTTTTCTCTTTCCTTTTTCCCTCCTTCTTTTTCTCCTCAAACAGGGGAGAAAATGAAAAAGGATGAAGAGTTGAAGTAGAAGAAGAAAGGCGACAGCGACGACGACGACGACGAGCGGGGTTTACGCTCATCTCTCTTCTCACTTCTCTGCATGTGAGCAACACATTTGTTTTTCTGCTCAATTTCTCTGCGTCTCTTTCTTTTCACGATTCAAATCAAATACTTGATTCGAGTGAAAATAAAAATTTGAAAAAAATTGGCGCTAAATTTTCAATTAATTTCTTGTTTTCCCTCAAATATTCTTCCAACCAAAAAAAAACGCAAAAATTCTAAAAATCAAGAAGCTTTCGCCAGTTTTTCCAAAGGAGAAGGAAAAAAAAAAGAATTTCGAAAATCTGTTCGACTCGAAACTCGTTCAAAAATGAAACAAAATATCACGAAAAAAAAAGAAGAAAAAAAAAAAGAGAAAAGTTCAACTTATTTTTCAATTTTTTTTCTCTCGAAAAAAATGAAAAAAAAAAAAAAAAACGAGAAAAGAGAATGAAAATGTGTTGAATGTTTCTGATTTTTGTGTCAATCATTATTTGAAATTCATGTCAATGACTCATAAAATTATTCGTTGATTTTCGATGCTTTTTAATTCAAAAAAAAAACTCAAAAAAAAAAAAACTGAAACTAACAAAGCTGAAAATGAATCGAAGCTCGTAATGCAGATTGAAAAAATGTGAATTGTAGCATAGACATTTGATGAATTCCATTCAAATTTACAACCAAAATTCTCCTTTTTTTTTGCTCCACCAAAAAAAAACAAAAATCAATAAAAATTCAAGAAAATATGACCCAATTATTTATATTTTTGGTGTGTGGAAGAACAAAGAAAAAAAAAGAGTTTTGAAAGAATGAGAGAAAATCCATTTTTGTGGGGAGTTGCTGCTGCTGCTGCTCTTTTCGTCAGATAAAATTCACCAAGAAACCAAAAAAAAAAAAAAAAAAAAAAATGGTTTTTTCCTTCTTTGGCACAAAAAGAAACTCATCGTTTATCTTTTCGCCTTTCTTTCCATATGAGACGAGACACCTCTCAATGCTTTTATCGCTTTTGTTCTTTTAAATTTTCGGATCCCCCTTCCCCCTTTCCCCTCCCATCGGGGAATTTTCAACAAATTCGTCTTCCTCTCTTCCTACGGAAAACACAAATCGGAGCTTTTCGATTTTGGCTCATTGCAGAAGCAGAAGCAGAAGCAGAAGCTGAAGAAATGCACTCGATGTCTTCAATTTTTTCTCTTTTTTGTTTCTCTTTTTTGAACTTTTTTTAAATAAAAAAAAAGTTATAAAAAGCATTCAAACGAGATTTTATATTTCAGTTTTATTTGTCAAAACACACGTTTTTTTGTTGTTCTTTTTTTTTGCCGTCGAGAATCGAGAATTGAGAAGCAATAGACCAAAGCCAGATGGAGGAAATAGAAAAAGAAAAAAAAAGCGACGACGAAGAAGAAGAAGAAGAAGAAAAAGTGGAAAACAAGTCGATGACATGAGAAACAATATTGACAATCAATTTTGATTTTGATTTTTAATCAATCAATAATTTTGATTAAATCAAAAATAATTTTAAAACTTACAAATATCTTCCTCTTCTTCTCCTTTTTTGTTTTCTTCTTTATTTTCATTTAAAATCGATAATTTGCTAAAACTTGATGGTGAAGGAAGGACAAAACATGCGGTAACATCTCCATCAGCTTCTTCATCATCTGAATTCTTCGCGGCGGCGGCGGCGGCGGCGGCGCCGGTTGTTGTTGTTGTTGTTAATTGAATATTTCCGAAGACGTCAAGTTCAGTTGGCATGACACAATAATTACAAGAATAATGATGAGTTTCTTCGCCGTGATCAGTGTCGTTTCTGATGGTGACGATGATCGAGTTGGGGTTGAAAAGTAACAGAAGCCAACTGATTGATGCTTCTTCTTCTGCTCAGGCTTAATCTCAATATCTTATACAATGGCAGCTGCTTTTCACTCTTCTTCTTCTTCTTCTTCTTCTTCTCATTTTTCTTCTTTCTTTTTTTTCTTTTGTTGCATCTTTTCCTCGTCTCTTTGTTTCTTCTTTTTTTTTCCTCGATAAAAACTTGTTGTCGAAATTCTCTTCATTAATATTTTCATCTCTTTTCCTTTCCCTTCGTTCTCTTCCATGTGCGTGACAATTTTCGATTCTGGTCGAAAATTAATTTCTCAGCTTCAATCCAAAATCACGAAATTATCATTTTCAGATCAACATTTGAAATCAAATTGTTCGAATTAAAATCGAAGAATGATTCCCAGCTTTTTTAAAATTATCTGAAATGAATTCTATGGCTGAAACTTTTTGCCAAGTTTCATCAAAAATTCGATCCGCCACTCAAAACACCTCCCTTTAAAGAATTGAGCGTGTCAAGATATTTTTCCAATCAATTTTTGACATTCAAAAGCTTCAAATCAATCGATCAACAATTCGTGATTTTTCCTTAACTTCAATCCTTCCCCCCCCTCCCGTCCAATTCCCCGTTTAAAAAAGAAAAAAAAAGTTTTTTCTTGCTCAAAGCTGAAAGAAGAAATCTTTTTGCTTCTCCATCAACGATTTCTCATCATTTTTCAATAATTTTTGTGAATCGAAAAATAAACAAAAAAGCAAATACTCACAAAAAATTACGCCCAAGGGAAAAAGTACAAAATCGAAATATTCTTTTCCTCCTCTCTTCTTCTTCTTTTCTCAATTTCATTCGACACAAAAAATTCAAGAAAAAAAAATTTTATCTCGAGAAGAAGCTCAATTAAATTAATTTTTCTTCTGAAATGTTGCCTGTCAAATCTTGAAAGAAAAATGCAAAAAAAAAATGGGAGAAAAATTGACTGAAAGTGCAAAAATTGTGTGAATCTAATTAAATATTCAACTTCTTCCTCGTCTTCTTCCTTTTTTTTTTTTTTTTACTTTTTCTCTGAATATTTGTCAACGACATTTACTACTTCACTAAGCGCATGATTTTGACGCGCCTCAATGATTTTCCAGTTTTTGTTCTTCAAAGTCTTTTTTTCATCAACAATTATATTCAATAAATAAAAATAAAAAATAAAAATATTTTCTTTTAATTTTTAATAAAAAAAATAATTTTTGTTTTTTGTTTTTTTTTTGGTTTGAAAATTTAAATCAAAAAACTGACCAGTTTCAATATAAGAATTCGACATAAATTTGCTCCGATGATTTTTGAGCAGCTCATTTTTTCGCTCTTTCATGCTTCCACGAAAAAATGACGATGACAACATTATGAGTGGTGAGCCAGATAATTAATTATTAAAATCAATCAATAATTTACATTATTCAACGATTCCATTTTGTTGCGTCTTTTTTTTTTTTAAGTTGAGAATAAAAAAAATGGGGGGGGGGGGGGAGGACAAATGAATGATGAATACACACAAACTCCGCCCCACCACTACTGTGTTTACCGGACCGCGCAAGTTTGACAGAAGAAGAAGAAGGGAAAAAGAGGATTTCCGAATGAAAAAACGTCGAAAAAGTATTGGAGAAGAAGAAGAAGAAGATGAATAATCTGAAGAAAGACGAAACGAACGAGAAGAGAAAAAAAAAGAGGAAGAAGAAGCAGAAGCAGAAACAGAAGCAGAAGCAGAAGCAGATGAGTGAAGAAGAAGAAGAAAAACCCAATTTTGATGTAACTTTTTTTTCGCGCACTCCCTTTTTTAGTTGGTGTTCACCCATCATCTTTTTTTTCCTTTCCAGGCAGGAGCCAAGATTCGTTTCTTTCTTTTCTTGGTGGTGATGCTCATTGTGTGTTTGAGCACACAAAATGCAACAAAAACAAAATTGGAAATTGAAGGAAAATCGGATGAAAACGAAGACGAAAATGTTTTCGATGATGATGATGATGATGGCGATTGCAGTCAGTGTTTTTTGTGCTCATCACTCATCATTCTAACATTATGCACAATGTGCATTTATTTTAAGATGAACAACGAAATAAAAGGAAAAAATAAAAATGAATTTTAGAAAAAAAAATTGAAAGCAATTTTATCGATTTTTCTAAAAAAAATATTTTTTTTAGAAAGTCAACCCCAATTAATTTTTTTTTTCATTTAATTAAACAATTTTTGATTTAAAAACATCTAAAACTGGTTGTTTAGAATTTTAAGCAAAAATCTTAAAATCTTAAAAAAAATTTTGAAAGAAAAAAAAGAAGGAAAAAAACTAACTGGAAGCTGACGATTTGTTATCTTTCGAACTACCCTCATCAGATGATTTTGGTTTGAGAAATTTCAACATTTTTGCCAATCGGGTTTCTTTTGCTGCTGCTGCCTAATACGTTTCGTGCTCTTTTTTTGCTGTTGGTGTTGTTGAATTTCAGTCAAATTTTCAGCAAAATCGTCGAATTTCGAACAAAACCCCTCTTTACTTTGACACCTTTTTGTTTCCTCTGATATGATGAATGATTATCGCCTAATTTTTGTCAAAACGTCAATCAATTTTCCAATAAAGAAAAAGAAAAAACAAGGAAAAGAAAAGAAAATGATTTTTGGGTTGAGGAAGAACAATAAAAGAGATCTGAAGTGTAGAAAATTGGGGGGAAAAAAATTGTATGTCGGTGTTAATTGGAAAAACGAAACAAAATCAATGACAAATTAGAAATTTGAAAAGAAAAAAATCAAAAGAAATTTTCAAAAAATATTTGAAAGTTTAAATTGAAAAAGAAAAAAATCATTTTTTGTGCAAAAAAAAAATGAAAAAATGTTTCAAATCACTTTTTTCTTTTTCCAACGGTGAAAAGAAGCAAAAATGTTTTTTTTTATTTCAAATGTTCAAAGTGGAAGAAAAAACAGAAGAAAAATGAATCACAATTCGTTTTTCGAAAAAAAACCGTACGAAAAAAGCCGAGGGGGAGAGAGAGAGAGAAGCTTCTTCCTACCCAGCAACTTTTTTTTGTTTTATCAATTGACTATTTATAAACTTTTCACTGATAAAATGGGACGTGGAAATCAAATTTTATGAATAAAAAATTATTGATTATTTAAAAAGTTATTAAAAAAAAAAAACTATTTTTCAGGGGAATTTTCAATAAAAATTTGATAAGAAATTCAATTCTGATAAAATGTGAAATGATTGATAATTTTAAAATATTTTTTTCTTTTTTGAAAGTGAAAATTCTTTAAAAAATGAGAGAAAAAAAAACGGCGATTTTTAAGTGAATTTAATGATGAGAATTGAATTTGTTTGATAACATCATCAAATCACATCACAACACATTCAACCCAACCAATAATCGGACAGACCGATCGACCGACCGACCGACCGACCGACCGATCGACCGACAAATTTTTTTTCCTTTTTTTCTCGTTTTCCTCTTTTATTTTATTTGTTGAACTATAATGTATTTCTTCTCTCTCTCTGATGATGATTCGATTGAAAAAGAAACATCATTTTTGGTGATGGAAAAATGATAAAACAATTTTGGCCGAAAAATGAGAAAATAGTTGTTGAGATGAAGAGACGTAGAATAATATTAATAATATTGGCGAAAAAATGAGGGGAAAAAGAAAAAAACGAACAGAAAAATTCAAATTTAGAATTGAAATTTTCTATTTTTAGACAAAAAAACCAGGATTTTTTATGATGTTTTTCAAGGTGGAAGTTTTTCAAGTCTTTTTCTTCTCTCTCTCTCTCTCTCTCTCTCTCCCTCGCTCCCGCTGCCCCACCTCTTCCCATTCTTTTATTTTTCAATGACTAATTTGTGCCCCCGTCGAATCAATCAATAATCAAATCATCATCATCAAATAATTTGAGACAATTTATTCACAATCATCAAATTATGTTTAATGACAATTTTCAAGAGAGAGAGAGAGAGAAAGAGAGAGAGAAAGAGAGAAAAAGAGAGGAAGAGAGAAAAGGAAGAAAACGATTCAAATTTGAGTTAAATTTCAAAATTTTTATTTGAAAATCAAAAAAAAAACATTTTTCAAATCATTTTTTGTTGAAATCGTGGCAGCAAAAATGATATTTTGATTATGGATTCGACGGGGGGAAAAAAACGATTAGCATAATTCAATTCAGTTCGTGTCATTCACTTAACATCTTTCGTCTTTTTCTTTCTTTTTTTTCGTTCAATCGAAAAAAAGTTTCAAATTTATCGAAATAAAATTCTGGAAAAAAAATCTAAAATTCTAAAATTCCGCAGAAACAAAAAAATTTGAAAATCCTCGAAAAAAAAAATGTTTTTTGATAGGAATTTTTTTTTTTTTTTTGATTGTCAAAAATCATGGAGACGAACAACGAAGAGTGACAAAAATCGAAAAAAATAATGTTGAGAATACGATGAAGCTGCTGCTGCAAAGAAAAAGAAAAGAAAACGAGCAAAAGAGAAGAAAAAAATGCAAATTGTGGGAGAGAAAAGTTTTCAAATTTTCTGCGAAGAAGAAAAAGAAAAAGAAGAAGAAGAAATTCTATTTTTTATTGAAAAAATATGGAAAAAAGGTGACCAAAAAACAAAAATTCGTTTTTGTTTTATTTTTCATTGATAAAATATGAATTTGTTTATTTATTTATTTTTTATTTTGATTTTCTCCCGCCCCTTTTTTTTCCAGTTTTTAGATCCCCAAAACAAAAAAAATCAACAAAAGATTAGAACAATTCTCGGGGCTTTTTTTTAGAATTCCATTTTCAACTTCTTCTTCTTCTTCAACAAAAAAATGTTGATTTTTTAAATCGATTTTTTGAGTTTTTAGAGAAATTAATTCTCGTCATTCTTAAGAATTAAAAATTCGACAAAAAAAAAACCGTGGAGAGAAATCGACATTTTCTTTTCTTTTCCTTTTTCCCCGTCCCCGTCCCCGTCCCCGTCCCCGTCCCCGTCCCCGTCCCCGTCCCCGTCCCCGTCCCCGTCCCTTCTCTTCAAGTCAATTGAACCAGAAAATAGAATGAACCAATGGGGGAAATGTGAAGAGATAACAGACAGAAAATAAATTAATCATGAAAAAGGTGGAAAAAGTGAGGAGGCGGAGGAGGAGAAGGAGAAGAAGGGGGGGGGGGGGGAAGAAATGTGATGGGGGAGAAAGCAATTGTTTTACTGCTTCTATTTCTGGTATGTTTATTGCCGTTGATGAAGATGATGCCAATGGGAGTGAAAAACGAATAAGAAAAAGAGAAAAAAACACGTTTTTGTGTCTAATCTCTCTAATCTCTCTCTCTCTCTCTCTTTCTCTCTCCTTCTCTCTTTCTCTTTCTCTCTCTCTCTTTCTTTTGACTTTTTTTGGTTCTTGAAAAAGTAATCGGTGAAAAAAAGAAAACGGAAAAGATGGAAAGAAAAAAAGGAATGGGAGATGGGCAAAAAGAAAAAACGTCGGGGAACAAGGGAAGGGCAAAATTCGATTTTTTTAAAACATTTTCATGCTGTAATTTTTTTATTTTCTTTTTTTTTGCTTGACTTGACTAGCTGCCAACCACCCCAACAACTAAAAATAGAAAACATTTTCAACACAGGATTGTTATCAATCTGATAAAAAAGAAAAGAAAAATTGAAAATTGAAAAAAAATAGAAAATGAGGGAAAATATAGAAAATTGAAAAAAATATTCAAGAAAGGAAAGGGGAAAGAAAGAAGAAGAAGAAGAAGGAAAATAAGATAAATGAGATAAAGAAATAATATTATCGAGGAGCGGTTCGTCGATGAGAAAATGACATCAAATGCAAAATTATCTTCTTTTTCCCTTTTTTTTTTCTTCTTTTTTATATTTTTTTGTACTTTTTTGAATAAATTTATTTAATTTTTTTTTAAAAATCAATTTTCGATGTTTTTCTTTTTAAAGTTTGAATTTTAAAATTTGAAAAAAATCGTCGAAAATAAAAATTTTTGAAGAAAAATAATTTTTTCCAGAGAAAAAAAAACAAAATAAATAGAAATAAAAATGAACAAGAAAAAATGTTTAGAAAGGTATTAGGGGATTATTTTTTTCAATGAGATCATCAATTTTTTATTTCCAAAAAAAAAAAATTTTTATTGATAAATATTCCAAGAAAAAAAAAAGAAAGGAAAAAATTGAAAAATCTCGAAATTTTATTCATTTTTTCTTCCAATTCAAATAAAATCAAAGACGAAGGCGAAGACGAAGAAGAAAGGAAAAAGAAAGGAAAGGAAAAGGACCATTTGAACTGAGCAAGAAAAAATCTTTGAAGGCTCAATCAACAAAATGGCAAAAAAAAAAAAAAAAAGAGAAAAAAAATCCTTCGCCTTTTTATTTTTTCAACATCAACGAAAGAGCGCGCGCCGGCGGCGGCGACGGCGACGGCGATCGCGAAAACGAAGGTTTTTGACGAGAAGAAGGGGGAAAAAAGAAAATGGTTGCTTAAAAATCAGAGAAAAAAAGATGAGGAGAAATAGAGAAATTGTCTGGAATTAACTGGATGCAAATTTTTGACGTCGGACATGTCATGGATTTGAAACTTTTCCTCTCCCACCCCGTCCCCGTCCCCCATATAAAAATATTTTTCATAAATATTGAGCCACGTTTTTTCAACGAACAAAAAGTGAAGTGAAAGAGATGATGAGAAATCAGAAAGAAAAAAAAATGTTTAGAATTTAAAAAAAAAAAAAAATTTTTTTTATATATTTTCTTCCGAAATTTTTCACAAATTTTACACACTAAATTAGGAAGAAAAAGCATGAAAGACCGGAGGGGGAAATATTTAAAAAAAGAAAAAAGAAACGGGGGAGGCGAGCAAAAATTCGATGGAAAATGTATCAAATTTCAGTCTCAGCCATTTCTGGTCTTTTTTTTTTTGCCCTCATTTTTACAAGTGCTTTTCCATCATCTTCAGAATTTAACCGAATCTTTTTCGAGAAAATTCAGTGAAAATTTGAAATTTTTTTTTTTTGAAAAAATCCAGCGACTCTTTTTGGTTTTGTGAATTTAAAAACAAAAATGTGGAAAAAGACATTTTTCTTTTAAATATGAAATGGATTCTTCGCTTTTTATCTAAATATTTAACTGGGTGGCCATCAAAATAATACAAATCCATAAAAAAAAAAAAACTACAAAAGTATAAAAAAGAGAAAGGAGGGGTTGGGAGGGGGAAAAAGACGAAGAAGAAGAAGAATAAAAGAGAAAAAAAAAGCGGAGAGAGCGGGTCCAATGATGAAATGTCCGTCCGTCCGTCCGTCTGTCTGTCCAATGCTTTCTCCATCTATAGAAAAAAAGGAGAGGAAGGGGGGAAAGAAAAAGAAAAAGATGGAGAGAAGAAACCTCTTCTTCGTCTTTTTTTTTCCAACATTGGAGCACATACACATACACGTTGCTCTTCAAAGCTTTTTCTTTTTTTTTTTTTTTTTTTTAGGAAGCACATTGGGGTTTTGGATGCCGACACACACACACGAAATCAATATACTAGAAATTGGATAAACGAGAGTTTTAGAGATATGAAGACGCAGATGCGAAACATTCGACGGAGAAAATATTGGAAAAGTTTCAAGCTGAGATGTGAAAAGAAGAAGAAGAAGAAGAAGAAGACAAAAATTCTTGAGTTTTAAAAGAAAAATGACGAATTCGACTTTTTCCATTTTTAATGTTTTCTCAATTATTTATTTCATTTATTGATTTTTTGAAGACGACGACGACGACACCTTCAACACAATTTTTCTCAACCAAAATTTTATCAGCAATTTTTTTTTGGGTTTGAAACATTTTCGGGTTTTTTTCTTTTTTTCCTAAAACAAATTTCTAAAGAAACAAAAAGGGGAAAAGGGGGGAGGCGAGGGGAGGGGAGGGGAAAAACGAAAATGTTGTTCGCTTCGTCTTGGCTTGGCAAAAATTGTGTGTATCATTTGAAAGAAAAACAAGGATTTATTTCCAATTTTCGTCTTTTTCTTCTTTTTTTCTTTTTTTTTTGCCATTTCTTCTTTGAAAAATGAGCATTTTCAGACGAAAACAAAACAAAACAAGAAAAATTGACAACAAAGTTTCGGCAAAAATTAGATGAAGAAGAAGAAGCTTGGAGCAGTTTTGAGTAACGAAGAACAAAAAAAAAAAAAAAAACAAACATATGTTCCGAAATTTTCGACTTTTTCACTTTAAATAATTGTTGAAGCTTCTTCACAAAAAAAAAGAAGAAGAAGACGAATGAAAAAATGAGACGAAGATTTTCAACAAATTTTTTCTATTTTTAGAAAAAAAAATTTTATTTTTAGAATTTCGACATTTGGAAAGAAAAAATCCAACACAACGATTGTTTTTTCCCGAAAAAAGTTTTTAACGACGCCCCCCCCCCCCCGTCCTCGCCCCGCTTTCATTTCTTAAGTACAAAATTGACCTTGGATTTTTCGTTTTTCTTTTTCAATTCTTCAGATCGGCAATTTACGAAATGAACTTTTTAAAGAAGCAGAAAAACTGGAAGAATGAATTCCTTTGAATTCAATCGAAACTTTTTTTTTTCTTTTCTTCTTAAATTTGATAAAATGACAAATTTGATTTGGGAATTTAATTGAAAATGACAAATTTGATTTGCAATTTTTCAGACATTTTAAGTAATTTTTGATAATAAATTTGTCAATAAAAATTTATTTTCTTTTTTTGAAAAAAAAGGAAGAATTAAAACCAATTTTTTAAATGAAAAAATCCATCGCATTTTTTAATAAAAAAACTTTTGAAAAGAGCACCATTTTAAACAAAGACGATCGTCCAAATAAAAAAAACAAAAAATAAAACGAAGGAAAAAATAAAAGAAAAAGAAAAAAAAGATGAGGACTTTTTCCTTTTTGCTACGTGGAAAAAACGAGAAAAAATGAAGAAGAAGAAGAAGAAAGCGGACGAGCGACAAGTCAAAACCGATTATTTTCTTTCCCCCCCCCCCCGTCTTTTTCACCTTTTTGGGAGAAAAAAAAATCGTTGTTGACTATGAATTTTAAACGAGCGTTTTGGATGTGTTTCAACTTGAATTGCCCCCGCTCGCCTAAAACCTAAACCAAGGCAACCCCAGCCAAAAGAAAAAATCAATATTGGTGAGAATTCGAGACTCATCCGATTCTAGGAAAAATCAATAGAAAAAATCGATATTTAAAAAAAAATACATAAATCATTTAATTTAAGAAAAAAACTGGAAAAATTGGTTTGAAAATGAGTTTTTGAAGAATGTGCGAACATGATGGATGACTTTTCCTCAAAACGAGAAAAAAAAAGTAAAAATAAAAAAATAAAAATGAAGAAAAAGTCTGACAATTTTTCAATATTTCAAAGGTTTTTTTTTTTTTTTGAATTTTTATAGAAAAAAATTTTAAACAGGTGAAACTTAAAAAATTAAAAAATTTTTCTCAACTTTTCCACTCGGGTAATTTTAATTTTTTTTTTGAATTATTTGTGGTGGTTGATTGAAATGTTCAAATAAATCAATTCTGAATAATTAAGTAACAATTTTTTGAAAAATTTAAAGGCGCAAGCTCTTTTATATTTCAATCCAATTAAGACTCATAAAATAGTTGTTCAACGTCTAAAATTGAACACAAAAGGAAAAGAAAAAAGGAAAAACTCACTTGTCTCAGCCGCTGCTAATCTTCCATTTGAAATTATCACTGAACTTGAATAATTAAAATCACGTCGATTTGAGGCACCGCCACTTCCACCACTCGCCGCATTTCCCATTGTTTTAAATAATTAGAAAAATAAGAAGAAGAAGAAGAAGAAGAAGAAGACAGAAAATGCAGTTCAGAAATAAAACTTTTTCGTCTTGATTTTTTATTGAAGAATACAAAAATTTGAAGAAGACGATCTCAACCAACAACAAAAAAAGAAAATCAATAAAATATTGATTTTTCAGTTGAGGTAAAATAACTGAAAATGGAAGAAAAAGTCAATAAAAAATCACCTTTTTTTTTTTTTTTTTGAATAGAAAAACGAAAAATGAGAATGAGTTTGTGACACAAACAAAATATGTGATGAGCTTCTTCGGTTCAGTATCAATCGGATGGGGTGGTGGGAGGAGGAGGAGGAGGAGGAATGAGACGGGGGAAAGGGAGGGGGGGGGGGGGTCCCCCTTCAAAATATCTTTTCAGTTTTTTTTCTCTTTTCCTCTTCAACCTCTCATTGATTTTCTTGCTATTTTTTCAAATTATCATTGAGATAAACATTTTTCTTTTTTTCTTTTTCAAAACAAAATTTTTCTATCATTTTTTTCCTGATCATCTCATTACCATCACCATCAGTATTCCCCCTTCCACCAATGCCAGCTGTCTTTTTTCATTCTTTCTTTCTTTCTTTCGTTTTTTTTCCAGAATGAATAAAGAAGACGAGGAAGAGAAAGAAGAGGAATAAGAAAAAGATAAAGGTGGAAGCTTTTCAAATTAACATTCTGATGAAGCTCAACACAGAAGAAGAAATAGCATTAGAGAATATGAGACGAAAAGCAGTTGAAAAAACAAACGATTTTGACGGAAACAAAAAAAAATCAACAGAGAATTGATTTTTTTCTTTCCGTTTTTTTTTTCAAAGCCCAAACAGAAAATAAATAAAAACATAAAATTTAAAAAATAGCGAACAATTGAGAATACCCACGGTTTAAATTTCTCCCATCCAACTACAAAAAAAAATAAATAATTTTTCAAAAAAAAAAAAAAAAAAAAAAAAGTTCTGGAAAAGAAGATTACGGTAATCAATTTTAAGACGATTAAATGCTTCAACAATAAACTTTGAGCAATTTCAGTCATTTTTTTTCAAATTTATTTCAATCGAGAGACAATGAAAACCGCTCGCGAACCGCGACGCCGCCTTTCTTCATTTCTTTTAAATTTGGTGCGAATTTTTAATTTATTCATGCTCGATTTTAATAAATTCCAACTTATTGATTAACAAATTTAATATTTGTTAAATTTTTAATAAAAATGTTATTTAAAGAGGAAAAAAAATGAGAAAACAGAAAATAAAAATAATTTATGACAAAAAGTGATTTTATATCCAATAAAAAAATGATTTTTTTTTTTTAGGAAATATAAAATATATTATTATTTTTTATTTAATTACAAGGTGCGTTTCAATATTTATAAATGCTTTCCAAAAAATGGCTTTTTGCGGCCTAAATAATCTTTTCATTTTTCTTTGTCCAAATTGAGTTGAAAAATTTGATTCGCCCGGAAACAAAAAATGACGAAATAAAATATTCTCAAACTCCCCTTTTTACCCAAGAAAATTTTTCAAAAGTTGACTTTTCATCGTTGCATGCTCCTTTAAAGATCACAATTTGTGCTCGAGTTTCGTTTTTTTTTTTTCGAGAATAAATTCTACCACGAGAATTTATATTTTTTTTCTTGGAAGTTCGCAAAATTACTGTGAGGCTGGGTTCTTTAATAATTCATCTCGAATTATTTTTGAAATATTCAAATGGTCACTGAACCCTGATCTTTGTACGAGATCACTGATAAGCTTCAGTCAAAAGCCATATTTTTTCAATTTTCTTTGGTAAAATGAGAGATTTTGATACAATTCTGATCTAAAAATTTCTCTTCCTTCCTTCATTTATTTGGAGATTTCATTTTTCAAGTCAAATTCAAGAAAAAATCGCCCCTTTTTTATGGCCGAAATCGTCATTCTTTTTCTAGGTGAACTTTATAACCATGAAAGCGCAATGTAGCTGAACCTTATTTCTTCCTCTCTCTCTCTCTCTTTCTCTCTCTCTCTTTCTCTTTCTCTCTCTCTCTCTCTCTCTCTTTCTCTCTCTCTCGCTCTCTATCTCTCTCTCTCTCTAAAAAAAAAGGAAAGAAGCAACCAACCATATCTTTCATGTTTCGTATCATTCTGATGTGGTGTCGAAGGTCTCGATGGAACAAGTTGACCATTCGAAAAAAATGAAAGTAGATGAACCGGAACCGCTTGTTCACCAAACAGTGCACAATGAGCCAACCAATAACCCTAAAATATTGAAAATTCACCCTTTTTTTTTCTTTTAAAAAAACTGGGAAAAAAAAGGAGGAGAAGGAATGTCGAAAAATAAGATTTTGTTGAAAATTTGTGGGTAAAAATAGCAACCATGACAACGAAGATTCTTTATTTTGCACCTTTTAATCGATTTTATTTTTATTTGTTTTCTTTTTAATAAATGCCATATTTACCTGCCATTGCGATGGTGATAAATTTGAAGCCAAAAAACATAACCACTGTTCCCAACTTGTTGAAACAGTAAATGGATTCATGGCTGATGGAACACCAATTGGAAATAAATGAGCCGGAGAAGATAACAAAAGTTCCTTAAGCTTTTCCATTTTTTTTTAAAGAAAAAATCTCAAAAAAGAAGCTGGAAAAACCTTTAATTTTTCGTCGATCGATCTGTTGTTCTGACTAATTTCAAGATTTTCATTTTTTATTTGTTCTCTGTTTGTTGTCATCGAAGTTCTGCAACACAAAACAAAACAAATAAAGAAGAAGAAGAATCATGAAACAAACGTTGGTGACATTGAAGCATCAACGACATGACAAAATTCATCGATTTTTGTTGAATCCGATGATTTCGATTCGATATCTTCGCAATTTATTTTTCGTCTTTTCGAGCTCGGCTCCATTTTTAAGATTTTCTCAAGTCTGAATTTTTTATTTTTCCACATTTAAAAAAAGGAAAGGAAAAAAATGTAAAAATAAGGAAAAATCGATTCGATTGACCAATAAAATTCAAAAAAAAAAATTTTGTGCTCAAAAAGCAATCGACTTTGAAAATATTGAATAATGATGAAGCGCAGACATTTAAAGATAAAATAAATATACGAAACGCGTTGAGCACAAATACAGAAGAAGACGAAGACGAAGAAGAAAAATAGTGAAAGAAAAGATGGAAAGGAACAATTCAAAATGATCTGAATTTACAAGAGTCAACGAACGATGCAGCAGAGCGCAGGTGAGTTTCCATCCAAACCTCGACTCGACTCGACTCGACTCGACTCGACCCAACCCAACCCACAAACTCAACACCCAAACGCTCGTTTTATTTGCTTTCTTTTTTCTCACAAAAAGGAATGGAATTATTCCGCATTTCTGCTTCTTCTGCTTCTTCTTCTTTGATTTTTTTCCTCAAAATTTCATTTGTCACGATTTGAACTGATTAACTGTGATTCGCCCGCCAACTCTAAAAAATTCCGGAAGAAGAAAAAGAATCGGAAAAAATTCTGCAATGGTACTGTATCACTTTACTACCATCCTTCACTTGTTTACTTGTTACTACTATTCCTTTTGTGCCACGTCACAGTTATTTGTTCACTCTTCCATCCCCATCCATCCCGGCCTCTTTTCCTCCTCCCCCACATCAATTCCTTTCCCTCTTTTTTTCTTCTTTCAAACTACAATTTTTCCTTTTAGATTTTTATTTTAGAAAATTGCGAAATCTTCAACTCAAAATTTATCAAAAGTCATTGGAGCAAAATTTAATTTTGCAACATTTTTTAAATTCTATTTGAACAAAAAAAAACAATTAAAAAAAAGAAAGAAAAAGAATGTAATTCATTAATTCTTTAAAAAAATAATTAAAATTTAGAAATAAAAAAAAACGAATAACTCAAGTGTGGGCGGAGCATTTCAATTTTCAATATTTAAATGTAATTTTATTATTTAAATTGAAAGAAAAAAAGAAAGGAAATATTTGGAGATAGAATACACGTAATTTTAAACTCGAATTTCAAATAAAAATCAATAATCAAACAGGAAAAAAAACGACGAAAAAAATCAAGTATAAATTTATGAGAAAGATTAGGAATTATTTTTGCTTTTATTATACGGAAATTCTTTATTTTCTTCAATTCTTTTTTTCTTTTTTCCCGTTATTTGCTCATTTTCAACCGATTCTCTTTTCAAATTTCCGTCACTGATATTCTTAAAATCAGCACATAAAAAAATGATCAGGTCTTGAGAAGCAAAAATAAACAAACTGGATCTCGAATTGGTATTGAGTTTCTTCTTAAAAATCCCAATTTTGTGAAACATTCTTGTCCGAAATGTGATCGGCAAATATATGGATTTTTAATATTCGATGCTCGAATAGCAAATGAGCTTCCAAGTGCTCGAATCCATTCAATTCGTACCGTTGGAACTGAGCTTACACGAGACATTTTATTTCGGTTTGATGACTTTTGACAATAACAGCATCGTACTAAACACGTTTTTTATTTTTTTTCATTTTAAAAATTTACCAATATGTTTATTTATTTTTTTTCTTTGAACTTCAACTATTTTTCCAGCATTTTTTATTGATTTTACTTCTTCATTTTTATTCATTTGTACCGGAACATTTCCATCCATAATTCTAAAAATTAAAATAATAAAAATTTATTTAAAAATTGAGCGGAAAATATGAAAAAATCGGTTAAAATACTACAAATTAATATTCGATTTCAAAGTGAGCTGTCAATAATTTTTAAAAATGAGGTCACGTGAGTTAAATCATACGTGAACTACAGGTTTTTTTCAAAGCAGTATTTTAAATAATTTGATTTATCATCTGGCCGCAGAAGATTCGCGCAACCTAAAAAAAATTCATTTTAGATTTTTAATTAATTAAAAATAACCAACTTATTAATAATTCATTTTTGTTTTTTTCTCCAAAAAGTTTCAAAAATCTGTCGAAAACTTCTTTCCATCCAATATTTTCAGCTTTATAAGCTTTTAATGCAGCAACAAATTGTTTTTTATCAGCTTCATTCAACTGTAAAGTATTTTTTTTAAAGTTAATCTCCTTCAAAATATAAAATTTACTTCTTTTATAATTTGGCCAGTTGGTTTTTTCAAAATTTCTTCGTATTTCATTGAAAATTTAATTGTTTGATGTGCATTTTTTTGCTGAAAAAATCAAGAACCATATGAATATTTAAATAATTTATAAAATACAATTAAAACAATCTTTTTTTTAGCTGGTTGCCCATTTTTTATTGTTACATCATTATCATTAGCTGATCTTTTGATGCCACGAAAAATTGGAGCAATTTTTAAAGAATCAGTTTTCTCGCCTTCGATATTTTTCCGACATATTTCATCTTCATTCTTAAAAATAATTATTTAAAATTTTAAAATAAATTTCAATGAAAGCATACTGTAGGAAGGAAAAATCCTGAACTCGATGTTGAACAAGTTGATAAACTTTCAATTTTAGTTTGTTTCGAATCAGTTTTTTCATTTTTTAAAAATTCTTTCATATTTTTTCCAAATAATTCGTCTAATGAGATTTCAGTTAATGAAGTTGACGAACTTTCAAAATTGCCATTCTTTTTTTGTTTGACCATTACTGTACTCTCAATTTTTGTTGAATACGCTATTTTTGATTCTTCAACTAAATGTTTCCTTTCACCGAAAAATCTCTTTAATCTTTCAGAACATTCATTGATATCTCCTCGTGTTATTGTTTTTCGTAGCCATTTTGGAAACATTTCTAACTTAACTGTTGCATATCTTGAATCAATCAATACAACTGTTCCAAAATCATTTTTATGTCTTAAAACTCGTCCAATTGCTTGATTTACAGCACGAAAAGCTTCCATTTGATACCAATCTTTTGATGATTGAAGCTCATTTTCCTTTAATTTGAAAATTAAAAAAATAAAAAAGAATTCCTAAACAAAATTATTACTTTTTTCTCTTTTCTTCCTATCAAATCATCGAGAAACATTTTTTTGAGCACAACTCGTTCATCATTTATTGGCGGATACGGTATTCCAACAATTACAACTGCTCTTGATTCAGCATCACAAAAATCAATTCCTTCACTTACTTTTCCACGACAAACTGCGAAAAGAGCCGATCCTTTCGGTTCTTTTACTCCTTGCATATATTTTGCTCGAATTGCAGCAAGCTCATTTTTTGCTTTTGGCTCAACCGAAATTGTTTTTAGCTTTTGCATTTTCTCCCAAAATGTTTCCATCGTGTTTGCTCTTTTTGAATTTTTCCATAAATTTACAAGATCATTCATTTGTGAATATGAAGCAAAAAAAACGATTACTCCTGCATTAATAAAATATTCATAAATAACATTGAAAATTTGATTAAACCTTGGGGTGTTTCACCTAATACTCGAATCAATACTTCAGCAACATTAGAAATATAATCAGGATCTGATCGATTCGCATATGAACCCATAATTCCACCTTTATATCCTTTCATTACTACTGATGTTATAACAGGAACAGACTTTAAAGCATGATCATTTTCAAGAACGCTTCCAAAATTTCTGAAAGTTTAAATAATAATTTTTTTTAACAATGAAATACATATAAAAACATACAATCCCATATTAAATGTGAAACTTTGTATTGGCGACAATGTTCCACTTGCAAGTAAAACACTTCGAACTCCTCTCATTTTTAGCATTCTCATAGACACGGATGCTTGGAAACAGAAATATTTGATATGCATTTTTCCGCTTTTTTCTTTTTTTATATATAATTTACAGTTTTGAGCTATCATTTTTGGATCTATTCGATCAATTAATTTAATTGATTCATCTCCGACAGCAGCAGCTACTTCTTGAGCATGAGTTGAAAAAACTGATAAAATAAAATCACACATTCTCTCCATTCCATCACCTTTTTCAGTTAAGGCTACATCTTCTCCTTAAATAATTTTTTTTTTAATTTAAAAATGTTATTTTATTACCTTTTCCTAATAAATACGATGTGGCATCTCTTAAAACATCAATAACTCTTTCAATACTATTTCCATCTAACTGAGCATTTTCGAAAATTTTTAATAAAACTTCTCCATTACAAGCTTTTCCATCTAAATTAGGAATTGATTTAAGCTGATCTCCTTTCCAAACATTTTCAAATTCTTCTTCAATTTTAAAAATTTTTTCAAGAATTGTCATTAGATCTTCAATTCTTAAATTTTCGATTAATTTCTTTGACAAATCGATTTTCGAAGATCCAAATCCTTCTGTTGTTATATCCGCTTCTGCTCGCACTGTTTCTTCTTCTTCTGACAATAAAGCCAAAACTTTTTTCAGTTCTTCAATGCATAAAGCAATATCGGTTGATGTGATTTCGGCGGATGCATTTGCTTCACAAATTGATTCCAAATTATGTGCTTCATCAAAAATTACAATCGAGTTTTTTAAATCTAATTTATATCTTCTTCTCATTTTTGGATCAATTATGTAATTATATGGCAATAATATTAGTTCTGCAGTTTCTGAACGCTGCCTTGTCATGTAATATGGACACATCCTAAAAAATCAGGAAGCTCAAAAATTGAAAAAAATTTGTTTTGAACTAACGAATGTACATTTCCTATTTTTACAATTTCTTCAATATCCATCGCTTCTCCTTTGTCTAACAATTCTGCCATTTTATCAGTCGACATTGTATCATACTTATTATAATAATGGCATGTTCGTTTTGAGACCATTCCACGACAAATATGAGCTTGCTTATTTGATTCTTGAATTTTTTTCACTTTTGGATTAATACAAAAATGTTCACGCGATCCAAGAATTGTTGTTTTCACCCTTAAATTTTTAAAATAAATGTTTATGACTGAAATTGATGATTTACCATTTATAATCAGTTCGATTTAATTCATGAACAACTTGTTCTAATTGTGAATGTGTTCTTGATGCATAATAAATTGTTGGAACAAATGATGATTTTATTTTTTCAGCTGTTATTGGCTGTGAAGATGATGAAGCTGTCTCTGAAATTCCAAAATTATTCGAAATTATTTCATTTAAAAAAAAACCTTGCCAAGTGGCGAAATCCATGGGTTTTGTTTCCTTTTCTCTTTGAACCCATGCCAATGTGGAACATAAAAGTGATAAAGTTTTACCAGTTCCAGTTGGGCTTTCTAATGCTGCATCCATTTTCTCAAAAATAAATAAAAGATAACTAAATTTTAAGATTTTAATTACCGAATCCAGAACGTTGATAACATTTTTCATAAATATTTTCTGACAATCATAGGGTTTAAATGGAAATTTAACAACCATTTTTGAGTTAACCCATACATCTACTGAAGGCATCTGTTCGATTATTAATTAATTAATTTTTATTTTTTATTTAAAAAATTCTTATCGCTTAATATTTACGAATTTTCTCTTTTTTTTTTAGAAAGACAATATTAAAATTTATTAGCAATAATGGCTAAATTTCTCGGAGAAATAATAGGATCGAATAAAGGAACAACTTGTGCCACAATACCATTTTCACGTAAATATTCTAAACGATCATCAATGATAGCTGATTCGATTAAAGGAGCAAACATTAATTTAATTGTTTCTACAAAATCGAACAAATGACGTGGTAATTCCGATACTAATGTCGTTAATAATTCTGGATTTTCCACTGATATTTTATCAATGACATTTTTCAACAAATGAGATCCTCGTTTTTTCATTGCTTTTTGAATGTATTCTTCAAAAGTTGTTGATTTTTCATCACATTTAACCTATTTTATAATTATTATTTTAAATAATTTTTTGTTGATAATTATCTAACCGGGTTCATTCCAATGTTTCGATCAACTGGTTTATCACTGATCTTCCAAATCCAATATTCTAAATGTGCTCTAGCATATCTTGCAATATTCTTAATTGTTCTCAACTTATTATTTTTTATAATTAAATTACTAACCATATCGTTTCTCATTTTTAATCCTTCATTATTGTGGCAAGCGATTTCCTTTGCAGAATATTTTAACTTGCATCCTTCCCATTTCTTGCTTAATGGAAATGTTTCATTCATTTTTGATTCCTTTTGTATTTTTAAAATTATTTATCACGATCGATTAGTTATTTACCTCCAAATTTGATTCTTCTTTATTTTTATTGTAAAAATCAAAACATTGAAATTGTTTATGATAACAACATCCTAATAAAATCAGTGCTTTTGATTTTTGGCTTTTTTTAAAGACATTTAAAACTATTGATGAAAAGTCTCCACACGTGTGTAAACCAACAAGAATTGCTGAATTTTTTGAAAAGTTGTCGATTTTAATTGCAAGTTGATCGTTAACAAAACTTGTCAATCTTATTGGTGAAGCAGCTTAAAATAAATTTATACGAATATTTCAGTAAACAATAATTTTTATAAAATACCGGAATTCACATTTTTTCCCGTTTTTTCGAATTCTTCAATTAATTTTTTATCTAAATCATTTGCAGATTTGGTAAACTACAAACTAAATTTTATTATTTAAATTGTTTAATTTTCGTTGTTTTTAAACCTTTTCATTGCCTTCTACTGCCATTGTTGCTAAATTGTTATTTAAAGCTACTATTCTTGATAAATGTCCAACTCCTGAGCCAATATCTATTAGGCTATCAATTTCTTAAAAGTCGAACTTTTTTTTTAATTTTATTTTTAATTTTACCTTTATTCATTTCAATGGAATAATTTTGGACTTGTGTCACTAATTCAACCATTCGATCAATTTCGTGTTGTTTTTTTGGTTTTATTCGTTTTCGTAGATTTTCTTTCGAACAAATTATTGGAAATTCGTCTTTTGACGTTGATGATTTTTTCGACCATTGATTTTCTAATTCTTTTGGAGTTTTAATGGGAACTCGACTATACCCAAAGCGTTGGGTTATTTGCTTCAAAATTATAATTGAAAGTGGTAAAACACGTCTTGATGTTTTCGTTTCACTCACAAGGTCAAAAGCATCCTAAAACTGAAAACAATTAATCAATATTTAACGTTTACCCAACCGAATACTGAGACAAATGTGAGATCCAAACTGGTGGAAGTTTTTCCCATTGGCGATCAGCAAAATATTCAACGCTTCTCATACATATAACATCTTCGAATAATTTTAATACAGTCTCTAATACGATTCTATCCATATCTTCAATTTAGCTCAACTTCAAACAATGAATGTTACTCATAACAAGATATCTAAACAATTATTTATGTCGTGTTCATTTATTTTCATGCAAAACGATATGTCAAAAAAATAATATAAATTCATTCATGAAACAGTTAAGGAAGTAACAACGGGACGAGATTTAGATTTTCTCTGAGATGATAGCTTCCTTAACAAGCATTAAGGTTGGAACTTCAGTTCCATCAACATCTCTGTACTCAATGATGGCAACTTGTCCCTCACCAGCTCCTTCAGCCATTCTCTCTCCTGAAAGAAAAACTTTTTTTTAATACTACAGCTAAAAAACTGACCAATGAAAAATGCAAGATTTTTGAAGCGGGATTTGTCAAGAAGACTGACAACCCATCCTTGAATTTTCTTCTTGAATGTAGCGACATCCTCGGCGGATCGTCCTTCCTTTTCCATATGATCGATAACTTTCTTCATGAAGCCTTTAATGTATGACTTGAACATAGATGGATCTTCGTAGCAGTTCATCTCCTAAAAAAAACTATCTCACTATTTATTTAATTTAAAAAATAACGAACCACAAGTTTGTGGTTCAAAACAATATCGATTCCACGCTCAACATGTTCGTCAGAACCCTCATCGTCACCATCTTCAGCAGATGGGTTAGATCCAGCAAGAACGATTTCTCCTTCTTTCCGAACTACGTGTTTTCCTTTGAACTCATAAATGAGATCATCGACAAGCTTCATGGGAAAAGAATCAGAAGAAAGTTCATCATCTGAAATGATAGACAATTACAAGGCTTCTAAGAGAAAAGCTAAACGACAAATGCCCAACTTAGAAACACGAACAAGTAAAACGTCAAGATTATTTCCCACACGTAACTCGCTATTTTTCCATACGTGGTGAAAATCTCAACTTATGATGTTTACTAAAACAGAACGTCATAATAAACTTCAATACGGCTAAGAACTTCAACCACGAGTAAAAACAACTTAAGGAGTGTGGATTATAAAATGAACGAAAACCCTTTTAAACATACCGGTGAAAATATCCTTGAAAATCAGCATTTTTCAGGAATTGGGCCAGTAACTAAAAAAAAACTATTGTGAGACTAGAAATTGCAATAAAAAAATATATTCGAGAGCGTAATACGCTGGACAAAATTAGGCTATACTAGTTAATGTTAACAAATTTATTATCAACAGAACAATTTTTGATGGTCTTAATCAAAAAGTCCGAATCCCATATCATCGTCTGATTCCTCCTTTGGTTCTTCCTTCTTTGCGGCTGGAGCAGCAGCAGCTGGAGCAGCGGCGGTGGCGGCTGGGGCAGCAGCAGCGAATTTGCTTGGATCAGCGATGAAAGCCTTGATTGTTTCAGCCTCTTTGAAAGTAACATCTGTGACGGCAGCAACTCCCAACAAGTTTTGCAATCCTCCGGCCAACGAGTGGGCGACAGAAGCAAGAGTTGGGTATTTGATAGCCAACGAAACAGAAGCAACGTTGCGAACTCCAGAAAGGAAACGATTGCGGAGCTCTTCTGTTGTCATATCCAAAACTTCCGGCGAGTAGAGGGTTCCATCATCATAAACTTGACGGACAATTAAACCATATGAGAACGGAGTAACTCCCAACATGTTAAGGAGAGCAGATTCGGAAGCTCCGACTTTGTCTCCCTCTTTGATAAGATGAACCTGGAATAAAATGATTTAAATGTTCCATATATGCTTACAACTTACTTCATTCAAGATTTCAATGGTTCCTCTCGCGATCTTGGTTGGGATTTGAAGAGCTTGGAAGAACGATGTCTTTTCTGGTCCCATACCGGTGTTTTGTGGTGGAAGTTTGACATCACATGGAGCGATAGCTCCGGCTTTAGCTGGAGCTCCCTATATTAAATAAAATATTTATAGTTGAATTTTTTTAAAACACCTTTCTGTTTTCCAAGAGTTTTCCACGGATTTCTCCGAGATCTTCCTTGGTGAAAACGAATCCGACATTTTCGACGATGTACGGCAAAAGCTTTTCGAGAGCTGGGTTCTTAGCGAGATGACCACGGAGAGCCTTGCGGATCATTGTGTTCTTTCCCATAAGAATTTCAGCATGACCTAGAAGTGGAATAATTTAACTAATCTTTGATGTTGCAGACAAACCTCTCATGGCTTGACGGATTTCTTGCATTTGCTTAGACCCGACATTGTCCACACCGACAAGAAGGCACTTTGGGTATTCTTCGAAAAGCTCGATAAGCTTGACAAAATAGTTAGCTTTCCAAGTTGTTCTGTCTTCCCTAACCATCTTGGTGAATTAAGGATCGGTCTGAACCTTTTTAAAGACTGAAAAAAATAAAGATGAAAATACGTTTAAATAATACATTTTATAGAAGTACTACTCATATCATATTTAAAAAACAATAAAATTAAAAGAAGTATTATAAGGAAAACTGAAAAAAAATTTGAAAAAAGTGCCTAAAAATTTTAGGAATGGAAAATAGTGAAGAAGGTTATCAAAAGAACATTTGTGAGGTGCGAGACCAGACGACAAGCCATGACATGCGCCTTTAATTTTCTCGTAAATCGACACACGCGCACCCTTGCCGGCAATTTAAAAATTGTCCTTTTTCTCTTTTTTTTTTGTCATTTAATTGTAAATTCAAACCGTTTATTTTTAACAAAAAAAAAATTTAAAAAAAAACAAAATAATTAAAAAACGTTTATACGGCTGTTGAAGACGAGGATGAGGTTGTTGAAAAAGAAAAATCTTCATTAAATTGTTCGATTCGCCCATGTTGCAGAAGATTTTCCCTGTTTTGAACGCTTTTTGTTTCCTAAAAAATTTGAATTTATTTTCATAATTTTTTAAATGAAATAAATGACATCTCGAATAGTTTCATCACCATCATCTTCTTCATCTTCTTCATAACCTTTTTCCAATTCTTCCTCTTTTTTTTTAAAATCTGGTTTAATTTTTAAAAATTCTTGTAATTCTCGAATAATTGGATCTTTTGGTTCAACATATTCTGGTAATTCTGTCTTTGTTTCTTCTTTTGCTTCATTTGCAACCAACTTTTTCGATAATTCCTTCTTCAACAAATTTGTTAATGAATCTTCTCTTACAAATTTCAATTTTTTCAATTTTTCTTCTATTTTTTCAACTTTTGAATTAATTTCATTTTGATCAGTCAAAAATGGTTTTGTTGTTGAATTCATCAATTGAATTTCTTCTTTTTTCACATATCTCGGTATAATATCAAATTCCTCAATTTCTTTCTTTTTTTGTTTCATTGGTTTTGCATAAATTGCTTCCATTTGTTTTTTATCAATCAAATTTCGTGAATTTCTTCCAAATTTTGATTCAGGAGTTCGAGGTCGTGGCGGTTTTGGTCGATCAGTAGTTTTTGATTTTCTTAAATCTAATTCTCCTCTTTTCCGATAAAAATGAGATCTGAAAAATTGAAATCTTTTTCCTTAAACTAAGAAAATCTCACTTTGAATCATTAAAATTAGGAGAACCATAAATGATTTCCTTCTCATCATCGTCTTCGGTTAATTTCGAATCATTTTTACATAATCCATTTCTTATTTCAAGCCAGGATGATTTCGTCACATCATATTTTGTTGACATTTCCGAAATAAGCGAATCTTCTGATTCTGCTAACGGTGATGATATCATTTCTAGTTCATCAATTACATTTTCCATCAACAATTCTCTGAAAATGTTTTCTTATAAATAAATTCAATATTTCATGCAATTATTTTTTTTTAATCCTTTTACTTTTAAAATTTTTAAAAATGTTGCTATTTTTATAAAAAGACAATACAAAATTAAGATTCGAACAATTTGTGAAAATGTTAATATTGATCTACAAAATGTGATTCACCAATAAAAGAAAATAATAAAAGCACAAAATTACTGTAACATGCTTCATCATCAATTCAAAAATGATCAAAAATTAGTACAATTAAAATATGAAAAGACGAACAAATTTACAAAAAGTACACAAAATACATCACTGGGATAGAAAATAAAACACAAAAACAATTTTGAATTATAATTTTTATCTAAATTCCATTTTTTACCAAAACCTAATGCGTAAATTATTGATTTTTTTTAAATTGTTGGCGCAATTTCAATTTTCAAAAAATCAATATTGGAGATCTGGAATTCTCAAATCGAAAACAACAATTCGAAATTATCTTTAATTTTGTTTCTTTAAAAAAAATGTTGAAAAAGTATTTTTTGAAAAAAAAAAAGGTTTCTGATTAGAGTTTTAATTAGTTGATTTTTTGATTAGAATTAATCAATTATTTAGTTTAAAATGATTAAAACGAACAATTTATGAATTTTTCTTTTCTTTCTTTTTTTTTCATAATTGATTAACAATTCTATTATAAGCATCTCTAGTTTGATACAATGCAAATATTTCTTGACTTCGTGCACTAGAAGGTCGTCCAGGTAATTCATTAGGATCAGGACTGGCCAACATTAACGTGCTACCAATTGGTGAATTTGTTGTTAAAACGAACTCTTGTGATCCTTCGTTTCGACTTCGTTGAGCAGCAGGCGACATACTTCGATGCCTTACATTTCTTGATCGTTGAACATCATCCCGAGATGAACTTTTTGCTCTTCGATGATATCTTAAATATTGATTGTTTCATTTCAAATATTTGTTGAATACTTTTCTTCTTGTTTTTTATATGTAGTTTGATCATTTTTTATTGATTTACGATCAGGAACCACATATAACGGACTCATCAATTGATTTTTTCCTCCAAAATTACTTTGATAATCCATTCGATTATAAGATGGTGAATGTTGATTTCTAAAAAATTAAAAATTAAAAAAATAATTTTAAAATATTAAATTACATTGATAAATTATCCCTAGAATTTGATAAAATTGGATGACTTATTGGTTGAAATTGTTGAACATTTTTTGGGCGATAATCATTATTAATAAATTGTGGAGCATTAATTGTTGGAGCATCTGGATGAGGCATTGGCTCAATTTCTTCATAATCGCTATTATCTGAATATCTAAAAAAAACAAATTTGATTTATTATTGATTTGAAATAAAATTGAATATTTTACCTTGCTTTTTCCACTAAACTGTCTTTCCATTGAACCCCTTTTATTGCTCCGTGAAATGTTATTCCATCATTATTTTTATCAAAATAATTTCCATCAATTGGCGCTTCATCATTGATCATTGTTTGTGTTTTCGAATTTGTCCATTTTTCATATGGATTCGATCCATGAGTTCGAATTAATAATGGATCACCGCCATATGGTGATGAAGGAAGACCAATAACTGGAGTTTCATCAAATGGAGCACGAAACACTTCGACTGTTGTTGTCGTCGTCACAGAATCATTTAAAAGAGCATTTTTTTTCGACAAACTTATTCCACCCTCATCATTTTCTATTTGTTCCGATGTATAAGATCGAGGTATTGTTGTTTGCCAAGTTGGTTCTCGATGAGTCTCAAATTATTTTTGATTTTTATAAAAAAAAGCAATTTTTTTTTTAAAATTTAAAAAAAAAACCTTTTTCATTTCAACACATTCATAAAAATAATTGGAAAAGCTTAGCATTTTTAGTAAAAAACAGAAAAGGAGAAAAAATTCAATTTTTTAATGGTTTTTATTTTTATTTTATTGGCTCCTCCCCCTTCCAACTATTTTAAAAAATTGGAAAAAAAAACGAGAATTTTTTTGTATCGAATTTCAGTTCTTTTTTTTGTCCTCTTTCAATTATTATTTATTTGCTCGAAATTCCCACAATTTTTCTCATCGAAAAAATCAATAAAATTTGTGACTACAAAAAACACCACAACCATATAGTTTGATGAAATTGAGAATGAGCAAATATTGGTGAAATAATTGATGTGAGTCGACGAAAAAAAAAAAAAGAAAAGCAAACTTACTGGTTGAAAAATATTCAAAACTAATTTTGTGGGTTGAATAAACTCATCTGGTGGTGAATTTCGTCCCTGTAAAAACCAAAATTTGTCTGAAATAATCAAAAAACACCAAACTTTAAATGAATAAATTGGCGATGATGGTGGTGATGGTGGTGGATGTAATGGGATGTGATGGGATGAATTCGATCGAACATTTATTCCAGGAGATGATGTTCGACTATCTCGATGATCCTTTTTTGATATCAATGTTTCTCGACTTGTACTTGGTACCATTTGTATTGGAAGAGGACTTCCAATTCTCTAAATTGATTGAAATGATAAATCAATAATGATAAAAATTGATAAAAAATGTTACATGTAAAGATGAATTCGACGTTAACATTTCAATTCTTCCACCATTTGGTGATTCAACATAAGGTGTTGACATCCAATTATTACTATTTGATGATCCTGATCCATTTGATTGAATTGCACTATGAACAACTAATCCATTATGTTGTCCACCGCTTGTTGTCACCGTTGTTTTCAGATTTATTATCATTGTTCCTTGTGGTGGTGGTGGAACCATCGACGAAATTTGACGAGATGACAACGAGGAAGATGTTGATGGCGGTGGTGGTGGTGAACCATAACTTCTACGATTATGCTCATGATGATGATGATGATGACGATGGTGATTGCTACGCATTTTAAGCCCGCGTCGGGCAAAAACACACAAAAATTCCTATTAAAATGATTCATTTATGACATTTCAATTTGTTTCCTTTTTTTTCGTAAAACTGCGACGACAAATTTTATGAATGCAAATTTGAGAAAAAATAAAAAATAAAAATAACATTTTGAATTTTAAAAAATTCTTCTTTTTTATTGAAAAAAAAAATTAAAAAGTTTTTTTTTCTTTTTCTGATAAAAAATAATTTTTGATATAATTAAAAAAAAAGAAAGAATTAATAATTTAAAAGATAAGAGAAAACCTCAGAAAAAAAAAATCATTTTTTAATTGAAACTAATAATATCTTTGACTACGTTTGATTATTTGAAAAAAGTTTGAAAATATTGTCTTGTTGAACGAAAAGCAAACAAAAAAAAAAGTATAAAAATGATATGGCGTGAAACAAGGAAATATACATATTGAAAGAGACGCAGACAACCCGCCCAAGCCCCGCCAAATGGTCGAAATTTTAAAATATTCATGATAGTTTTGATTCGTTTTTAGTCAGATTTTCATTTATTTACACAGGCGGTTCACGAAATGTTGCTTTTCTTCTAGTATCAATTTTACAATTAATAAAAAATAAAAAATAAATTTTGAATGAAAAAAATTTCCTTTTTTTTTTAAATTTCAATTGAAAAATCCATTTTAATACGGTTTTTTTTATTAAAAACTAAAAATTTGATTAAAATTTAAAAAAAAATCAATGAAAAAACGCAGCTTTCGGTTTGAAAAAAAGGGGAAAAAAAAGATTTATGAATCGGTTCGGTGAAAGTTAATAATTTTTTTCTTTCTTTTCAATTTTGGCTGAGTCGAAAAACAAAAAAAAACAAAACAAAACAGAACAAAAATGCTGAATCTGAGCAAACTTGAGAATAAAAAAAAACGGGAAAAAAAGAAAAAGTGAACACATAATGTATTTGAAGCATAAAAAACCGGAAACCGTTTATTTTTTTTGAATAATAAGTTTATATGAAACTGCACCAATTGACTGTTTAACAACATTTCAGTTCATATTTACTCAACCAGAAGAGAAATCAATCAGAAACTTGAACAATTTTTTGTTTCTGTTTTGATTTAATCGAATTTTTGTGAATAATTTTATTTTAAAAAACAAATTTTATTTGTTTTTAATAAAACGTTTTTTGCTCTCTCAAATAAAATAAAAAACACAAAAACACGAAAGCTGATGCTCAAAGATTGAGTCTCCATATCAAGTTATAGAAAAAAAGAAAAGAAGAGGAAAAAAAGAAAAAAAGAACAAGAGAGGGAATAAATTTGATAAAGAGATAATAATGATAATTTGTTGAAATTAAAAAAAAAAAAAAGACTTTTTTTTCCCTTTTAATTTTGAAGAGAAGAAGAATTATGAAGTGGTTGTATATACATATGTATTATATGTTTTTAAAAAAAGAGTAAGAAAGTGAAGGAGAGATAGAGAGACATAGAAAAAGAGAAATAGAGAGAGAGAGACAGAGAGAAAAGGGAGTTAAATTTTGGCTATGTAGCTAACCATCAAAAAGAATAAACGAAACACAACGAAAAAGCTGATGAAGAGGATGAAAAGAAATAAGATGGCGCAACATTTCGCATGACGACTTAAACAAATAAAAAGGAAGAAACTCAAATAGGTAAATGAAGCAGACAAGAATAGTGACAAAGAAAAATAGAGAATTAGAGAAAATGTTTATCTTTTCAAAACTGGTTGAATCAATTCTTATCCGTGTCACAGTAAGAAAATCCTCTTTTTTTCAAACCAAGTGTAAAAATGGAGTGTTGTTCTAGTTAAGAAAATTAGAATTTATTGTTGAAAAACATTTTTCTTTGTTTAAAAATAATTTTCAAAGTCTTAAATTTTTTTTTACAATATTTGAGTTTAAAAAAAATTTAAAATGTATCAGCTTGAATAAATTTGAAAATATTTTCTCATTTTCCATTATTTTCCTCTTCTTTTTTCATTCAGACATTTTTTTAATTCTTGAAATTTCGTTGATCAATTAAAAATTTTCGAGTTCACAAATGATTTTCTTGTTATTTTATAGTTTTCAGTTAACAAAAATTCTTAAAAACAAACAAATTATTTATAAAAATTGTGACTCTTAAAAGTGACAAATTCTAAAAATAATTTTGAATTGCATCCGGCTCAAACTAAAGCTTTTTCAGCCAACAATTTTTCAGAAATAAATTTTGATTATGAATATTGAAACTACAAATATTTAAAAAAAACGCTTAAGAATACAAATGAATTCTTTCATTTTTTTTAAAAGAGAACTACAGTAAGATTTGGGGCTCACTGTTCGCGTTATAAAACAATTCCTAGAATGCTTACCGTATGAAAACCGAAAAAAACGGATGAAATTTCATATTTTGCATTGATCATTCTCAAATGGAATTTTTAAAAATGATTGGTTGTCATGTCAAAACTTATGTAAATTTTTAAACAAAGGACAATAAACAGTGCTTGTGGAGAGAGAGGGAAGGAGAAGCTCCTTGTTTCTTCATTTTAAAAGAGTGACAAGTTGTCATAGCGACGTGACGACTTAAAAATATTAAACTTCTACTTTCAATGTCATTATTCTAAATAATAACATTCATTCTTATATATAAATATGTATATTCTCACTATAATCCTTCTTCTTCTTCGTTTTTTTAAATAAAAATAGACAAAACGAAATAAAAGATATTTAAAATTTAAAAAAAACATAACAATCTACATATTTTAACAAATAACAACAAAACAATCGAAGAAAACAATTTTTTTTAACCATTAACAAAAAGAAGTTATTCTTTATTATTTTTTAAACTTATTGATTCTTGATTTTTGATATGATTTTCGTCTTCATCAGACGAAGACGATGACGATAAAAAACTCCATTGAATACCCCTTAATTGTCCTTCTAGTCTGATTCTGAAAAAAAAAATGGTTGAAATTAAATTTTAAAAGAAAAATAACTTTTTTCTCATTTCACTTGGCTGCAGTTTTAAAAATGATGTCCGTTTTGAACGTCGCGGTCTTTTTCTTAATTTTAAACGTTTTGAAACTTCAAAACTTTCTGTATCTTCAGAATCATCACTAGATGATGAAGAAGATTCATTGAATAATTCCTTTTCTCGGGTTGCATTTTCTTTATCTCTATAAATACACACATTTTCATTATATTTTTTTCATTAAAAATTTACATTTTGTACGACTCAGAAAAAAACATTTTGGCCCTAATTGCTGATTTTCTAGGCGTTTTTTCTGTTTCTGGGCTTTTTGATACCGGCGTTGAAATATTGGAACTGCATTCTTTTTTCATTTTCAATAAACTTCCTTCAGGTGATAAAATGTTTAATGGTAGCTCTAAATTCTAAAATTTAAATTATCAATGATTATTTAAAGATTTTAAACTCACATCAAAATATGAAAATTTGTCATTTTCTTTAATTTCATTCCAATTTGTTACTTTTTCTAGCGTTTTTTCTATTCTGAAATTTGAATGCTGTAATGTAAAATTTTAAAAATTACTTTTGAGAATATCCGTGAATTTTAATATGATTTTGGAACTCAGCCACAGTTACAAATTGATAACAAAACCCACAAATCTAAATAATAATATTTAAAAAAAAAAGTAAAAATATTGTAAACAAACTCGATGTGAATTTAACAATTCTTTTCGAAGAAATTGATATTGTTGGGGAAGAGTGAAATCATTTGGATCACTAGAAAATATTTAAATTTATTAATTTTTAAGAAAAATACTTTATATTAAAAGTGTTTTTTCCTTTTATTGTGTATTGCTTTGGATTGTAATCTTGAATATTAAAATTTATTTGCATTTCATTGATCAGCGTTTTCCTGAAAATAAAACTAAATTATTTTTTCAAAAGTTTTTTGAATTTCACCATTCGTAGTTTAAAAAAACTGGATTGAATAGTGATTCATGATTATTTTGAATATGTCGTAATACGAACATTTTTAAAATAACTAAAGTGGGAAATTGTATTGTCTGAGATTTTGGACACAAAGAGCATTTCCATTCAAAAATATCTCGACGAATTGATTCAAATTTTGGAAAATATGCAAACAGTATAAATGGAAATTCAATATTTTTTATTTCGTCATTTTGCAATATGTTCAACTCAAAAAAGCTGCTTTCATTATTGTGCCTAAAAATATGACATTTTTGCTACTTTTATTTAAAAAAATAACTTACACCTTTAAGGAGCTATGACGATTATTTCGAAAATGACAAGACAATTTAGATATTTCAACAAGATTGAAACAAATTAAACAAAATCTCATTTCCTCAGAACAATTCTGAAAAAAATTTTAATTAATTAAAATTAAAAAAATCCTTACTTCACAATTTCCTTTCTTTAAATTTAACATGAATTGCTTTCCGTTATTAAGCATTGAAAGATTTATCGTATAAAATTTATACGATTGATTTTTAATTTTTTCTCGGTGTCGTGCAACTTGAATTATTTCTTTGATATCAAAATTATTTTCAGTTTCAAGAATCGTCCATTCTCTACTTAAATCGTTTGATTTTTCAAAAATATCATAATGATACACTTCATAATGATTTAAAGCTTCAATTCGAGCTGATATTTTATTATTCCATTTTGTTGGTTGAAATTGTTGGCAGAAAATACATGTAAAATAGTATTTCGAGTCATTTAATCGAAACATAAAACAATATTTTTTGTCATTTCCTGATTGTAAATACAAGCTTTTCACATAAAAAAATAAAGAGCTTCTATTGAGATCTTTTTTGCTTATTTCTTTTTCCCAAAACAAAGACGATATTAAATTTTGAGAAATTTCTTCAAAACTTTCCTTATTCTCGAGTTTTTCTGAAATTTTAAGTTTAAAAAATAAAAATTTTTTAATCAAACCTTTTGAAAGAATTGAATTTTCTTCTTTTTTCAAAAAACTTTTTTTACGAACCATTAATTTGCTTTATAAAGTAAACTTTGATTAACTAAAATAAAATTCAAACGGACTGATAGGCAAACTCCGACAGGACTACAAAAGTTCAATTAAATAAAAACGTCACAAGACCAAAAATAATGAAAATTTGAAGAAAATGTTTAAAAAAGTTTAAAAAAAATAAACAATTCAAATATAAAAAGCTCGTCTTTTTGATTCAAAGGAAATAAATCAAAAAATCAAAATCGGCTCAAATATTCTCAAATTTCGCTTTTTTCTCTCACCTCTACTACATTGTGCGCTGTTTTTTTTGTTAAGATTGTTCAAAAGAAAATTATTTTTTTTTTAATTTCGGAAAAAAAAATAAATCGTAACGTGGAAAAAAATAATCGATTCTTATTTGATTAATTAATCATTTTATAAGCCAAAAAAATTAAGTCAACAAATATTCTTCAAAAATGGAATGGCGCAACGATATTTTAAGCTTTAGTGGATTTGATTATGGTGTAACAAAAAAGGAATCAATCGGTAACAAAACAAAAGTTTCAATTAATTTTTAAATTATTTAAAACATTCAGAAAATCAAGAATACGAAGAAAATTATTTTAAAGAAACAAAACAACGTTTAGAGAAAAAAAAAGAACTTGTCGATATGTGTAAGGTCTTCTGAATTTTCGCCCAACGAGTGGCCAACAAAATTTATTTTTTTTTTTAATTTGCTTAAAGTAACTCCCAACGCAATAAAATACTGAGACGCAGAAATTAAACAAAAACATTGGAATTGAAGAAAATATTGATCGTCAAAATATTTTTTTCTGAAAAAATAATTTCAAAATATTCCAGTTATTCATTCACTTCGAAAATCAGAATCTTCTAATACGAATAGTCAAATAGAATGTAAAACTGAAGAAGAAAAATCAATAAATTCAATTTTTGAGAAAAAATGTTTGGATGAAGTAAAAATATTTCTTCTTTAAAACAAAAACAAGAAATTTTAAGAAAATTGGAATTGAAGAAAATATTGATCGTCAAAATATTTTAAATAACAATTTAATATCATTTGAATTAATGAATGAGCGAACAATTGAAAATGAATATTTTCGAAATGTTGAACAAGCTGAAAAAAAAAGTAAGAATTTAACAATTTTTTTTTTTAAATTTTTTGATTTTTTCAAATTTTTGAAGTGAATAATGTGATAATGTTGAAAACGAAATGGCAAAAAATGAGAGAAAATGGCGAATATTTCGATCGATCTTTTTTAAAACCAAAAAATCATTCAAATCCTTGGAAAAATGAAGAAATGAAAAATAAATTGAAAAATGGTTCTGAAAATTCGTCATATTGTGTCATTTGTTGATTTAATAAAATTTTTATTTTAATTGAAAAATTCAATCAAAGTTTTCTTGCAATCACAAGTCTTCGTTTATTTTTATTCACAGCTTTTCGTCGATGATAATTTGAAAATTCATCAGTTTTTCCTCTTTTCGGGCATTGACAATATCCAGAATCCGGACCAGGCTCTCCGCTAACACCAGGCTGAAATTTTATTCTTCCTTGAAGAAATTTAAAAATGAATCGAATCTCACCCTTCCTGGATGACCATCATTTCCCGGATGTCCTCTTTGTCCTGGCGGTCCAGGAAGACCAGGAGATCCCGGATTTCCTGCCATTGTATAACCCCCATCTTCTCCTGGCAGTCCAGTAGGACCTTGTCGTCCTGGATTTCCTTTCTTTCCAGGAACACCAATTGATCGTGTCCCAGAACGTCCCGGATGACCAGCCGGTCCCGGAGTTCCCATTTTACCAGGTGCGCCTCGTTCGCCCATAGGTCCGGATGGTCCAGAGAGTCCTGGTGGTGCTGGAGATCCATCTCTTCCAGAATTCCCATCATTGCCTGGTTGACCAACTGGTCCAGGACCACCTTGTCTTCCAATTGGTCCAATTGGACATTGAATGCATCCATTATATGGTTGATCCATTTGTAGTGAAATTCCATTCGCACCAGGATGACCAGGAGATCCACGAAATCCATCTTCACCAGTTAAACCTGGATGACCAGGTCGACCCATTGGACCAGAAGGGCATTCAATCGGTGGTGGTCTTACACCACCCCCACCACCTCCAACAATTTCCGGTTGATAATATGAATTTTGTGGTGATGATGATCGAGAATAACTGTCTCGATTTGAATAAGCTAAACGTATCGATCGATTCGGAAGACGAAGACGATAAACAGCTCGTTTCGTTCGTGTTATATTCATGATTAAATTCCAAGAATTTGATGAGAATTTCTGAAAATTAAAAAAAGACGACGTTTCTTTTTCTGATTTTTGGGAAACAAACATTAAACTCGTCAAGATTCTTAAAAGATTCATTTTCAAATTGACGAATATCATCAAAAATCATCAGAATTGAAATAAAAATTGTTAAAATTGAGAAAACCAGAAAAAGTGTCGCAGTTAAAATAAATTTCGAATGATTTTTCATATTTTTTTTTGTCGACGAAAATATTCCAAAAATCGTTTTATTTTATACCCCCTGGTTGGTCTCACAGCGAAAAAACACAAAACAAAAAGTGAAACCAAATTTGAACATTTGAAAAACAAGTTAAAAAATAGAATTTTATTAATTTGAAAACAACAAAAATAAAAGAAAAAAAGAAAAATAAAAAAACACGAAAAAAGTAAAATGAATTAAATAATTTTTAATTCTTTTTTTTTTTTAATTATTTTCCATATAAAACATCATCTTGTTCACTTGTTAAATATCTAGAAATATTTTTAGTTTTAATTAAAATTTACAAAATTTCTGTTACCTTGGACATCCTAAACGTATTTCAAGATCTCGAAGATCTTTATATAATTGTTCACCTTTCAACCAATTATGATCCAAACATTTTTCAATTGAAATTCGAGCTTCAATCTTTAAAAACATTTTTCTTTTTAAAAAAAAATGGCAAAAAAGAAAAAGAAAGAAAAATTCACTTCAACTTTCAACAATTGTTGAATTAAATCAACGGCCAATGGTTCGACTTCAGCCCATGGTTCGGCTGGAAACATGAATGAAGCGTTTTGAATTTGTTCCGCAATTTCTTCTCCCTCATTAAATGGAAACGTTCCAGACAAGGTGACATAAATAATGACGCCAACTGACCACATATCCAATGATTTGTTGTATCCTTTTCGTTGTAAGACCTCAGGCGGCAGATAGGCCGGTGTTCCGACGACAGTTTTTCGAAACTGTGATTCCGGTATAAATCGAGCATAGCCGAAATCACAAATTTTTGTTTGCGGAAAATTTGAGCCCATGTCAGACAGTAAAACATTTTCTGGTTTAAGATCACAATGAGCAATTCCCTTTAAAAAAAAATCGTTTTAAAAATTAAAAAAAAATCCCCCGCTCCCCACCCCATAATTACCTGGTCATGAAGATATCGAAGAGCACATAGAATTTGAACGAGTAAAAATTTGGTGGCTCTCGAGTTGAGTCGACCAAGCTCTTGGCTCAAAATCATTTCAAGCATGTCACCGTTCATTTTCTCCATCACAACAAATATTTTATCTTTCGTTTCGCACATAAACTCAAGTCGAACAATTCCAGGATGAGAAGTTTGTTGAAGGATTGCCACTTCAGCTCGCATTGATTCAGCTCCGCTTCCCTTTTTCGAAAATCTTTCTTTTGATATTACCTGACAGTTCAAATTCATTTTTATTTATTTTTATTTTATTTCAATTTTTTTGTTACTTTTACAGCAACTTCTTTTCCAGAATGTCTTTGAATTGCTGAATAAACAGTACCAAATTGTCCACTTCCCAATGTTTTATCACTAAGAACCTGATAAAGATTGGCAAATTCCAATGCTTGTTCTGTGTTATCTTCGGTTCGAGATGGTGGTTGAAGTGATTCTTTGATAAACTAAAAACAATTTGAATTTATTGATTTTTTAACAACAAAAAACACCTGAAACCACATTGTTGTATTTGATGTTGGCCGAACACTCATACTTCTTGGTATTTTCTTTGGTGGCCCACCAGAAAACGCGTGATAATCTTCTCCAACACAATAAACAAGATTTGAAGTTGTTCGAATCTCAAAACAATGCGGTGGATGTCTGAAAGAAGAACAAATTTTCTGAAAGATCAGAAGAACAAATGTTCAACTTGGCTAAAACTGATTTTCCATTATTTTGAATTACAGTTACAATTTCAGCCAATGGAATAATTCGATAAACTCGATTTGGATTAACACCGATTCCTTCTGTATATTCATTATACATATGAATGGCATTATTATGAAACATCCAATAATGTTTGAGCCTTCTTTCTGGATCCGATAATATAAAATGCATCATCCATCCTTCTAAATGTTTTTTCTCATTTCCACGTATTCCTCCAACTTGTCCAGGAAGACGAAAGAGTGGAATATTGTCAGTGCTTGTTCCTTGAACATCATAATCACTAAAGTTCACTCGTGATATTGCGTTTTCCGATAAAACACAATTTGAAGCCAATTCTATTGCGCATTTTCGATGAACATTTACCTGCAAAAATTGTTTCGAATTAAAATGAGATTTTGGAACAAAAAAAGTGTTAAGAAATTACTCCACAATCTCGACATTTTAAACCTTGTTTGACAAGTCCGACAAGAAGATGATCGCATACTTTACATACAGTAAATTGACGATAACTGTGTTCAATGAGGGTGTGCGGTAAACCTTTTAATTATTGATTTTTTTTTTAAATTTGAAATTAAGAAACCTGATGGAGTTGATAAAGCTGCAACTGGAAATGTTGGTGTTGACGGAACTGAAGGAATATTTGATTGATTTATTACATTTTTCGATGCTGACGGAATTGAACTTCCAGCTGCACAATTATTTCGAGCTGCATTGCTACATCGTTTATGATAATTTCCACTTTAATTTTCTTTTTTCTTTTATTCATTTCTTTTTTTTTGTTGTTGGTTCATTTACCCGCATTGTCGACATTTTACACCTTGTCGTATAAAACCCGTAAGCATTTCACCACAAAAATCACAAAATGTTGGTCTCATATATGTTTCAGGCTGAAAACGTCAATTTTTTTCTAAAGGGAAAAGGAGGAAAGGCTTGGGTTTCAAAAAAAAAAAAAAAAAAAAAAAATGAGGATACCTCGACGTTGTGTGGTACGGTAGCAGTTTCAGCGCGATCAACAGTAATGATTTCAACGATGCACCCGTCATTCTAAAAAAAAATAAAAAATTATTTTTTCAAATAAAAAAATAAAAATACAATTTGTGATGGTGAACTAATTGGATGTAAAAGTGTTGGAGAATTATAATCATGACGAAATAAATACATTTGACGAGTATCTAAGCTTTCCCTTTTTTCTACAATTTTACGAGCTTTTTCCATCAATAAATCGAGCATCTAAAAAAAGCATCAATTTCAGACAATTTCAGTTTTTTTTCTGCTCCGACAAATTACCATTTCATTTCTCAAAAGTTCGATGGTTTCACGAGTTCCGCCATATCTTAAAACAATTTGTGGCTGAGATTCATTGCCAGATCCACATGGATTGTGCGGCGGATTAGAATCCATTGAAAAAATAACTGGAAAATCATAATTTTTG
Source organism: Caenorhabditis drosophilae (assembly GCA_963572285.1). Lineage (NCBI taxonomy): Eukaryota > Metazoa > Nematoda > Chromadorea > Rhabditida > Rhabditidae > Caenorhabditis > Caenorhabditis drosophilae. Next base: position 6,109,171 of record OY751561.1, on the reverse strand, counting down.
AAAGGAAAAAAAAACGATTTTTTGATCTTCTTTTTTTTTCAACACAAAAAACCGATGTTTAAATTGAATTTCTAGTTGATTTTTTTTTATTTTTTGATGTCATTTTTTATTAAGTTTTTAAACCAACAAATTTTACAAAATAAAAAAAAGAAAAGAAACGAAAAAAAAATTGAACAAAAATGTGAAATTGAATTATGACTTTAATTTAAAAAAAAATTGGAGTAAAAAAATGTTTGATTGAAAACCTGATGATTTGATGATCAAAAACAAAAAAAATGAAATCAAGGCCAATGTGGTGAACATTTTTCATTCAAGTAAAAGTTTTTCCGTTTCTCAAATTCATTTCGAATTTAAAAAAACACATTTTTAGTTTCTAAAATTAATTTTTCGAGAAAAAAACTGCTACAAAATTCAGTTAATTATTGAACTGAAAAAAAAACAAAATCCAAGGTTTTCGTCAAAAAAAAAAAAAAAAAATTCGAAACAAAACAAAAAAAAAAAGAAATGGAAAAATATTTTGAGAAAATATGACAAAAGAGAAACATGAAAAACTGTTGATGATTCCATGTTCGACACGTTGTTGTATTGAATAAATCGAGACAATTTGAGAGAAAGGGAAGAGAAAAAGAGAAAACGGTAAACTTGAAACAAGATGATAGAAAGATAAAGATGGAGAGAAAAATAGAGAAAAAGAAAAATAAAATAATGCGCAAGATAGAACTGAACAATTTCTTCTTTTTGCCAAAGGGGATGAAACGGTTAAACAAATATTATTGAAAATCAAGAGAATTAGAGAACATTGACAACCGGTTCAGTTTATATTGGTTGAATGAAAATTGAGAAAAATGGACATAAAGAACTAATAAATTGGTTTCAGATTTATTCTAAAAATTCTATTCTTTTCCAGATCACATTCAATTTTACCAAAAAAATAGATTAAAATTTGAGTTTAAAAAAATGTTTCATTATTAAATTTAAAAATTTATTTCAAAAATCTCAATTTTAAAGGAAAAATCAACAACATTGAAGTGATTAAAAAAATTACTTTGATTATTCTATCAACCTTGCTGGTAATTTTCGTGGTCTTTTCGGTTTTAACTCATTTCCTTGATCTTCTTCATACGTTTTCATTTGTTTTATTGTTTGATCAACTTTTTCATTTATTTCTGCCGATTCAGTAATTGTTTCCTTTATTTCAATGGATTTTATTGTTGGTTTTGGCGCAATTTCAACATCTTCAGTCTTTAAAAAATTTAAATTAAAGACACATTTTTTTTCAGAAAAGAAAATTAGTTTAATTACTTTAGTAACAGACGAAACAGTTGCGTTATCTTCATCTTCATCTTCATCATCGTTTTCATTCGTGTCATTCCCAGCTGCTGGTCGTTTCTGAATAAAATTTAACTTTAATTTTAAATTTTTACTAGTGAAAAAAAAACCTTTGGTCTTCCACGAACTCCTTTTCCGATAACCCAGGACTGTTCAATATCATCTAATGTTGCATGTTCACTTAAAGCTTTATCAGATGTTGCTTTTCTTAATATATTCGTAATTTTTTCTTTATAACCAAGTGCAATTCGATTATTTTGACATTTTTGTAACCGAGCAACAAGCGCCTGAAGAGTTTTCTTTTTTAAATAATAGAAAAGTTTACTTACTGTACAAGCATCTTCAATTTTTACAACTGCATTATACGTGTAAATATCTTTGAAATTTCCTCGATCTGTTACCCGATTTCTTGTAGATGAGGATGCGATCATTCGAATTTGAACAGGTTGAAGTTGTAGTTGTTCTATCTGAGATTTTTGTGTTGTTCGAGATGATTGTTGCATTTGTGGTTGGTTTGTCGTTGACGCTGACGTTGATGCTTCTGCTTCCAATTTTAATTTTGGAAAACGTATCGGGTATCTTTTTCTCAAATCACTTTGTTGTTCTTCTGAAGAAAAGATTAGAAAAATGTTTTCTTTTTAAACTGTTTTTACCTGCATTAAAAAACGTATCAACATATGGCTGACTATTTCCTCCAGCAAGTTGAGCAGCAATTGGTGGTGCCATTGCTCTTGAACCAAACGATGGTCGAATTCTAGCCGTTGGAACTAATGGTCGAACTATAAAAAAAAAAAATATTTTTATACAAAACATGATCCAACCTTCCATTGGCCTTTTTATTCTTTGTAGGTGCCCATCTTCTAACATTTTTTGTGTTCGAATTCGTCTTTCTTCAACATCCCGAATAAAAACCTGATGTAAAAAATTAATGAAATTTTATAAAATTATAATTACCTCTGGTGTAAAATATCCAACTTCATCTTTTGACGTACTAATTGTTTCATCATGGCTATTATGATCCAAACAATAATCGACTGTTACGATTTGATTTTCTCGTTTCGTCACTATCTGAAATCAATCAATATTCGTTAATTTTTTAAAACAATTCACTAACTCTCCAATCAAAAACACGAATAAAAGCTGTACAATGTGAATGTTGTTCTTGTGATTTTCCAGCTCTTCCAGTTCCTGACTTATTTAGTCGATCATCAGTTGAACATAAATAATACATATTTTCGTCAGCTAATCCCATTTTTTTCATTTTAAATTTGCTAAAAATGTTCAACTCTCTCATGTATTGCTAAAATAAATTTTTTAAGACAAACGAATGAATAACTTTAAAACTTCAAATTGATTTATATCTTTAAAATCATATCGTTCAATTATGATTTGTCTTCCATGCGAGAATAATAAATGAGTCACAAGTGTGTCTTGAGATGGAACTAATGAGCTTGAAAACTGCTCACCACATTCAAAGCATATTGACTGAAAAACTCAATTCAATATTAAAACAAAAACATAAAATCTTACCGGAGGAAATGCTTTTGTTCTTTTAAACCGAACTAATCCTGAAGTACTTTCGGCATAAATTACTTCATCTGGTGTCATGTTCATTTTCCTTTGTTTATCTTTTAAAGTTTGCATTTCGAATCGTTTTCGATAAATCTTTAATTTATAATTTTTTAAGAAACTATTTTAATGAAAATGGAAATTAAAGAACATTTTTACTTTATTAACTCTGTGGTCTTCTAGTGTATTTTTTAAAACTGAAAAACTTGGAAATATTGCTGCCAGATCGGGCTGTTCATTTCTAATTCGGGCCTCTGAAATTGAAATAAAAATGAACGAAGTTTTAGAAATAATAATTCATACCAAATCCAGAGTGCAAAACTTCCAATCTAATATCTGTGAACTCAGCAGTTAATCGTAAATCGTAAACATTGATTCTTAATCGAACTTGAACATTATCTGGAATACACTGCGAAGAATGTTCAGTTCGAACCCGAAGTTCTTGGAAAGTTGGTGACGATCGAACTGATCCTTCACATATGGGGTTTACACAAGTCCAAACATTCCATGATGTTTCAGATACCTTTAAATTGGTTTTAAATAGTTTTGAGATTAGAAAATTCATACATATCCAGCAATTGTATACAAATATCCGCCAAAAGAAATTTGTCGTTGGCATTTTTTGTTAAAACATAGAATCATTTTTTCATTATTTGTAAATGTAATTGTTCTGCTTAATAAATCAGGTAAATTCAGAGTAAACAGTGGAACTCCATCTCGAATTGGCAACAATGAAGGATAATTATCTAGATCTAAAAATAAAAATGTATTATTTTATTAAAAAAAAATATATTTGCCATCATATTCTAATTGCATTTCACTTTGAATTATTTCGTCATCAATTTCTACATAGTCGGTTGTACCATCCTTAATATTATTAATTTTTTGTTGAAAAAGATGAAGAAAAATTTGAAAAAGCATTAAAAAACCTGTGCTATTACAACTTCTTCGATAGGATTTCCTTCTAACCATTCTTGCTCTAAAACATTTTCTACAATTTCTTCATTAACAATTTCAACAGTTGGTGATGCTGGTTTTTCGTTTTCAGCAATTATATTCGGTTCTGACATTTTTTGGTGTTAGCTGAAAAATGTTTTTATATTTATAATTTATTTAAAAAAAAAGAAAAAAAACGTTTAAGGAAAAATAATTGTTTAATTAATTTTTTTAATAATACAAAAAAATTTCAAAAAAAAAAGCCAAAACTAATGGAAGAGGATTTCACAAATAAGTTAGGCCACCATACTAAATTTCTTGAACCACACTGGCCTAGAAAACCAAATCAACCATGCGTCGCTTGTGAGCTCCGCACAATTTAATTTGGTTAAAAAATTCTTTCTTTCAATTTCTGTAAAAACCTAAAATAAAAAAAATTTAATAAGAAAATTAATTTTCGAAATTTCTAAAATAAATAAAAACAATTATTTAAAAAAATATATTATTAAAATAAAATAAACAGTATCGGCGTATGCCTGACCATAAAATCAAAAACTAAAATAATTGATTGATTGGTTTATATTGATCGATTTTTATTTTCTTGATGAAACAAATCAAATTTAAATCGACAAACTTTAAGATTTTTTTTTTCAATTTTTATTCAAAAAAAAGTAATAAATTTTCTTTATAAAAATAACTAATTATATACAAATAAAAAGTTTGTAAATCATAGGAATTTTTTTCAAATTTCCTACTCGTTAAAACTCCTGAACGTAAAAAAACAAAAAAAAAAGAAGAAGAAGAAGAAAAAAGAAAATTTAATAAAAATACTCTGAAACAATACTAGAAATAAAACGAATGAATTTTATAAATCTACCCGGTTAACACACAGAAAAACCAATACAAATTGTTTGTTTTTCAACAAATTTTCTAAAGAAAATTTAAAAAATTTTCAAGTTTTTCAAATTTAAAAAGGAAAAAAAAACGTTAAGAATTGTCATGAAATATTATAATCCGAAATTTAATGACAAAAAATCAATATTTAAACTTCCGGTCTATCAGTTACTTGGCTTTTTTCTGGTTGAATTTTCGCATTTTTTTGTTTTTGTCGAGAATTTTTATTTGGTTTTGGTCGTTGAGCGGCAGCACCTAAGATTATCGATTTTTTTCCTGGTGTTTAAATCTTCAAAATAAACGATTACCTTTGGGTCGACACGCCCATCGAATTGAATCAAGAAGAATTAAAATTGCTGGAAGAAAAACGAGTCCATGAAGGTTGCATAAAACCACACAAAGAACCATTGTTTTGACAAAAACCTTTAAAAATTATTGATTGAATTCTCCCGGCAAAAAAAAGAAAAGAAAAAAATTAAATTTAAAGTTCACCTCAGCCATGTATAAATTGACGAACAACAAACTGCAAACACATAAAATCGTAGAAACCGCCGCTTGCAACGCTGGAAAAGCGACAGAGGAAAGACAATTTGCTAAACGAGAAGATGGTGGTGACATTGGCCCTTCTTGTATCGCTGAAATTGATTTTTCTTTTGTCAAAAAATCAATAAAAATCCAACGAACAAGCTTGATAATAATGATACGAAACATGCGCTGGAATATCAACTGAAAATCCAATTGAAATAATCATGGCGGCCATTGTGATTGGATCCAAATCAACTTTCCACCATGGTAGGATTCCGAGAATTCCAGCACAAATCGATAAAACGGACAATGAAGCAATCGCAACGGTGAACAAATTATTGAGAAACACAAAACAGACGAAGGCCATACAAACTAAAGTTCCAAGAACTGATTGCCATGTATCAGTTGGCATATTATCGATTAGATCAAGAAAAACACCATCTTCATGAAAAACCGAAGCACCAAAATCGCTGGAAAAAGAAAATTGATTTTAAAAGAAAATCGATAAAAATACGAACGAATATTTATCAACAACGGTTCTCCATTTTTTAAGCATTGCTCCTCGTTGAGTCCAAATTGTCAAATTTTCTCCTTTATATCCAGTTGTAAAAAAGAATCGATCTAATTCTTCAGCTCTAAAAAAATTCAAAAATAAAAATTCAATTTAAAAAATTCAAAAAAGAAAAAAAAATTCGACTCTGGATCAGTTGAATTTGTGGCATTTCGAAGCTTAACAAATCCCTGCCAAAAATCATATTCTGGCCATTTAAGAAAATATTTCAATTCATCTTCTCGATAAATCATTTTATCGTCTGGATGAACTTCAATTGGTTTATCATCATCTTCGAAATCTTCTTCTTCATCTTCACTTCCAAATGCTGAAAGAATGAAAAGGATTCTTAACAATCGGAAAAAACGACGGAGAGGATGAAAGGAGGATGGTTTACATTGCTGGAAAACATCATAATCTCGAATAAAATATTTTGTTCCAACTTCACCCCATGAATGTCCCCATGTTCCATTGATTTCTTCCATTTCTCGGACAAATCTAAATTCAGTTTTATTTTTCTCTCTTTCTCTCTCTCTCTCTCTCTCTCTCTCTCTCTCTCTCTTTTTAGCTATTTACTGATTTAATCGTTTCAATCGTTCTGGATCTTCTAAATTTCCTGGTTTATTCACAAAAACTGTCGCCATCGAGAAATGTGGAACTTGATATTTTATTCGAAGATCATCGAGTTCCAATAACGGCGAATCCAATGCGAATAATTTTTGTGACGTCAGATTAATGTTGAGTTGTGTGATTCCCTTAAATTAATTGATTTGTTTTCTTTTTCCTTTTTGTTTTTGATTTAAACTGACATAAACACTGAAAACGAGATAGGCGATGTATAATAAACAAATTGTAACAAAAACCAGTGGAGTCGTCATTAAATGCGTATATTTTCGAAGACTTTCACTGATAATTGGTTGAGTTGCTTCATGGAATTTCGATGGTTGACGCTTTAAATTTGTTTTTAAAAAATCAATAAAAAAATCAATGAAAAAATCAAACAGTTAAAGGTCGATGATGTCTGGCAATATTTACTCGATTTTCAGCAATGTTGATTTCCATTCGATTTTTGTCAACTTCATCAGTTCCAAACTCAAATTTTCCCACGATTGACATTAAACCAGCATAAAATGTCATCTGAAAATAATTCAACAAGAAACGAATGAAAGAAAAAATTCGCTTTACCTGATAAATAAATGCGAACCACATTGAAAGCATATTTCCAGTGCATAACAATGTAATTTCTGGTGACGATGTAAAAGAACCAACAAAATCAGCAAACATATTGGTTAAGCACGAGATGAGAATTGCCGGACCAACTTCAGCCATCACTTCGCTCATCCGATGCCCGACGCTATCCTTTTTTCTTGGCGTCTCTCTCATATGTTTGGTGACTCGTTGCCATTCGTGTATCATTAAATATGACGAATCAACGCCGATGGATAAAACCAGAAATGGTACGACACAAAGAATTGAAGCGAATCGAATTCCACAAATAAACATTACAGCAAGAGCTGTTGAACAAGCTAAAAGTGGTGTAAGACATGCCATTATAGCAAGAATTATCTGCAACAAAAAAAATGTCTCTTTTTTCTCCACCTCCTTCTCCTCTTCCTCTTCCTTACTTTATAGAAATTTTCCTGATGCATATAAAGAGCTCTTGTCATCACTAAAATGCTACTACAAATACACATAATTGTAAATCCGACAACTAAATATGGTATCATTATAATTCCTCCTCGAACCATTTCTTCTTCAATATAAGATTGAGAATAAGCATAAATCTTTAATTTTTTTGAATTATATCGTCTGCAAAAAAAAAAAAACAAAAATTTGTTTTCTTTCCCTAATTTTCTCTGACGACAAACTTTTCAAAAACATCGACAAGTTTCATTTCCCATTTCTTTATATTCTCTTCAGTCCATCCTGGTTTGTGTTCAGCACGAAATTGTAACGTGATCATTTTAACTGATTTCACATTTGTGATCTTTGAAAGCGGATCGATCAGATGTGTTCCATTCAATTCAATTATTGATGATCCATCAGATAAATCGAGAAGTTTAGCAGCATCGTCTAATTGTGGCACTTCATCATACAATTCGACTCCGAAAAAATTTGGCTGAAAATTTGCATTCTTTTTTTTGCTGTTGTTGAAAATTCTGTGTCAACTTGAAGGGAGAATTGTCTTCCAAACATTTCAGATATTGGATATTTCATTTTAATCCGATTATTGTCTTCACCATCACTTAAAATCTGATATCCATTCTGTAATTTTTCTTCTTCTTCTTCTTCAAAAAAAAATCAATAAAATTTACATAAAATTGTCGAACAGGTTCATTGATTTGACAGAAATTTTGACAAAATTCATTAAAAGTTTCATTTTTTCCAGAAATTCCATCATACATTGTTATATTATTAAGAGCATAATTTAAAACCTGCAAAAAAATCAATATTTTTCCGCCCCTCTTTTTTTTTTTGATCTCATTTCAAAACCTGAATTGTTTCATCTAAATAATCCGGTCGAACCATGCTTCCATTATCTTTTGCTATAATAAATAAATAAGAAGCAATTGGAAGTCCTTCAGTTGAAAAGAATTTTTGATATTCTAAATATTCGTCTTTTGCTCGAGCTCCATATGGTGTATATCCTGTTATATCATTCGCTTGTCTATATTATTGATTTTTTTTTTGTTTGGATTTTCCAATTATTTTTCTTCTTACTTTGTCATTAAAATTTTTATCATTGAAACCGATGAAACTAAAATACAAATTCCAATTGCTAGCCAAGCATGTTTTGCAATTATAAAACCATAATTTCGAAATTTCGATATAATCCACCTCACAAATTTTGGTCCTTGATCAACTTCATTATAAACATCAAGTGATCGTTGTCCAATTAGAAGGGATTGTCGTCTTGGACGAACAATACTCCCTTCCATTGAATTTATTACGGTTGGACTAGTTGGTGGCGCCAATGTTCAACTAAAAAAATCAAAAAAAAAAAATACAAAAAAAATTTTTTTAATAAATAAAATTTAAAAAGAAGGGAAAGGAAAAGAAAAATAAAATTTTATTTTTTTGTTATTTCTCATTAATTATATTCGTTTTCTATACAAAATGAATGATTATTTGTGTGGGTGTGTGGGGGTGGGGGTGGGGATGGGGGAGGGGGTCTGTGTAATATTTAAGAACTAAATGATTTGTCTTAAAGAGAACACGATCTGATGAATTTCTACCGTATATTTACACTTTTCTTTCTTCTCTTTTTTATTTTTATTTTGAGAAAAGCTTATCGATTTTTTTTCTTTTTTGATTCTACAAAAATAAAAAAGTTGGAAAAAGATTTTTTTTTAAAAAATTGATAATTTGAAATTGATGATTGAAAAAAATGAAATGAAAAAACTTGGAAATAAAAAAGAAAAACAAGTATTTTTGAAATAAAAACTTGATGAAAATGGGAATAATTACCATAATAGAAATATTAAAATTTGACAAGAAAACAAAGGTTTTTTCTTCCAATTTTTCTTCCCGTTCATTGATTTGAAAGAATCAACGTTTTTTTTTTTGTTATTCTCAAGCGTGTCTCAATAAAAAAAAAGTTTCCCTTTGTTATATGACTTTTTAATTCTTCCACCCCTCCCCCTGCCTCTCCTCTCTTAAATTTTTAATGTTTTTAGTACAAATCGTTACAATTAACCAAAAATGATTGAAAGAAAAAAAAATAAAATCATAAATAATTATTTTTCGAATTTATTTTGGGAAAGAATTGCAAAAAAAAAGGAATCAAATGGATCTCACCGATGTCAGATGATAAAACCTTGATTTCTGAGGTTTTGTTGAAGAAAAACAAAAAAAGAAAAAAAGAAAAATCAATGATAAAAGGGGAAAAATTCAAATTATTTGGATGATGAATGTTTAGCGAATTGTTGAAAATCATCTCAAAAAAAAAAAAAATAAAATAAAATTTATACGTAACTAGTTTATAAAGAAAAGAAAAACAAAACAAAAATGTTCAAGATTTAATTTAGTGAAAACATTCCTAATAACCAACAATTAAGAAGAAAGGAAAAAAAAAACTTCAAACATTTTTTAAAAAATACTTGTAAAATTTACAATAAAAATATATTTTATAAGTATTTCCTTCCTTCTTCAACTTTTGTACTTAAACACAACTTTTTTTTAAATTTAATTTTTTGAGCAGATTTTTAAATATAAAAAAAGAGAAGAATCGATTGATCCAATAAAAAACTTATTTTATGATTTTTTAATAGAAAAAATCAGATTTTTAAAAATTTCTTGCATAAAAATCATTTTTTTTATTAAAAATTGAATTAAATGAAGGTCAATAAATAGGAAAAATGGGAAAAGAAATGTTTAAGAAAAAATATTTGAGAAAAAAAGAAAAGAAGGCGTTTCTACATATTGAATAAGACGGTATAAGTTGGTTTGAGAGAGAGAGAGAGAGAGAGAGAGACAGATGGGATGTAGTAATGATGATCGGACAAATTCTTTTCTTTCTTTTTTTCTTCGTCTGCTTATTGATTGGAATTGAATCGAGTGAAAGTGTCATCAGAATTGATGAAAAGAGAGGTTTGAAGCGAAGAAGAAGAAGAAAAAGAAAAAATAAGTAAAGCCAAGGTTAGGCTGGATTACAAGCTTGACAGACAACAATCAACCACAGACAAGCAAAATTGAAGGTCACATTCGACAAATTTCCCATAATTGTCTCAATTTCAAAATTTTTTTTTCCTGAAATATTTTATTCAACAAAAATTTTTTCTTCTTCAAAAGTGTAAAAAAATATTTTTCGAGTAAATTTCCGTTGACACTTTTTTCATGAGATTTCATCAAATTTTTTTTTGTTAATCTTGATAAACTAAAAGTGTAAAATTATATTTCAAGTTTATTTTCTCAACTTTCATTTATTTTTTAGAAAAGAAAAAAAAGTTTTTTTTTTGTCAACAATTTTTATTGTAAAAAATGTGTTGATTTTTGAACGTTTTTTTTTTCATAAATTCATTCAAGTCGTGCAATCGTTTTTCTTGAATAATCAATAGATCGCGTAATTTGAAATAACATAAACCTTGACAAAAAAAGAATTGAATTTGAATATTTTTCAATGAAAAGTTTTGAAAAGAATTAAAAAGTGATAAAATAAAAGGAATTGGACAATTTATTTCGACGCTAAATCTGTTTATACTTTTATGTTGTAATGATAATATAAATAACAGGTTATATTTCTTTTTGTAATTGAAACAAAAAAATAAAAATGTAAAAAAGAAAAATATTTTAAAAGAGAAAAAAACAACAAAAAAATTTCAAAAATTGTTTTTTCCACATCTCAATTTCATTAATTTTCTTTCATTAAATTGTTTTTAGTGAAAATTGTATTGTTTAACCACGAAAATAATAAAAAATATATGGAATATTTTATTTAATAACTATAATGCATCACAAAAGAATTTGAATAATTAAAAATTTTACAATTTATTGAAGATGATTGTTGATAACATCATCCAAAGCATTTTCAAGGGAAGAATTTGTTCCTTTTAATTGTGTAATCACCTGAGAAAACAACATTTTAAAAATTAAAACAAAAAACCGCCTATTCAAATACCTCTTTACTCCATTTAAAATATTCATTAACTCTTTTTTTGTCCCACCCTGGTGGAGATTTTCTTTCTAAATCTCTTAAATTATACAATTTATCAGCAAGATGAACAAGTTTTGCCTGAAAAAAAGAGAAAATTTTAGGTAAAAAATAAAAAAAAGGAAACTTACTCGATGAGTATGAGTTCCATAATTTTGAATTTGCAATTTTTTTCGTTCAGCTTTAGGTAATTCTTTATTATCTGTACATTGTGCGACAATAAAAGAAACTTCTGTTCCAAATAATTCTTCGATTTCCTCAATTGTTGTTTTTGTATCTTCAACGACATCATGAAGAATTGCAGAAGCTAATGTTACTGGATCGTAAACTTTTGCTTCTTCAGTTAAAATGTGTGCGACACCTTAAAAACTCGAATCAATTTTTCAAAATTGAACTTATTTAAAAACTGTTTGTTTTTATTTTAAAAATTAATAATTTTTTTTCAACTTTATAAAAGATATAAACCTAATGGGTGGTTGATATACGGTGTAGCGTTATCTTTTCTCTTTTGATGACGATGACGTCTTGCGGCAAAATCAGCTGCCTTTAATAAAATTCATTAAATTCCAAAATATTAAAATTAAAAACCTTCATAACAAGATTCCAATCAGCTAACTCTGTATTTTCTTTCAGTGGTTTTTCATTTGTTTTGAACATTTTTTTCACATCATGATCATCTAAAAAATAAGAAATCGATATGGATTGAAAGAAATATAACAAACTTTCAATTTTTGTCTTTTTCAGATCTTCTTCTAATTGCGGATATAATTCCTTTTCTTTCTTTAAATTTTCTTGGTTCTCATTTTCAGACATTTTTCTGAAAAAATTGATATAAGAAGAAGAAGAAGAAGGAAAAGGGAGAAGAAAGAAACAAATTTCGAAATGAAGATGAAGAAAACGAGGTAGCATTTAATACATAAAATTGTATTCTACATTTTTGCTGAAGGAGGGAAAGTGAAAACTGAATGTGAAGAGACAGAAAAAGAAAGAACGAAAATGCATTCGAAACTGGTTTCAAATTGTTTAGATGAACAAAATCTCAATTTTATTATGGTTAAGATGATATCATTTATTACAAAAAATAAATAAAAATAAACATGAAAAAGTGAGAACAATAAATAAATTTGTTAAATAAATTACAATAAAAATTATGGTTTTTTTTTAAAAAGAATAAAATTAAAATTTTTTTTTTAATTTTTGGAATTCTCGGCCGTATTTTTGTAAAACTCTTCCATTTTATTTATAAATTTTTTAAGCGGAAAAAATTCTGGAAATAAAATCACAACAATTGGTTTTAAGATTGCTTTTATTAAGCTTGTGCTTCAGTAATTGTTTTATTGTGGTAATGTTTGTTTGAGCTACTGTATGGATGCTGAGCAGAATGTGTACGCGATGACACACTTCATGACCTTTTATATCACGCGCACTTTTGATTATTCGGATGAGGCACCGTTATTCTGCTGTGGCAATTTTTAGGCGACCGGTTTTAGTATTGTTTAATTTTTTTTGCTACTTTTTAATCTAATTTTTTTCGTTATGATGGAAATTGTTGTTGATCTTTGTTGATTTAATCGGTAGATAAGCGAACCAACTGATTATGCAAGTCGTCGGCTTCCGCTCTCTGGATCTTGACCCTTTAATGAATAGTAAATGTTTTTTTATTTGTAAACATTCAACGCAGACTTTTAAGACAAAAAAATATTTCATGATAAAAATTAAAAAATTCAACTTTTAAAATTGTTTCAATCAAATTTTTTATTTTATTTTTTTCGCATGAGTTGATTTAGAACATCAAATTCAGCTTTTCAGTTCATCTCACTGGGTTCAATTCTAATCATTGATTTTACCGTGCTGAAACTAATTTTGAATGTAACTCGAAAAATGATTCGATCATTATCTTGTTGAAAAACAGAATGCTCGATAGATTTTCCGAAATATCCATTGTTTTTTCCAATTGTTTTTCATATGGATAGCGATTGGTTCCTTCCTTTGAGGACGTAACCTAGTTTTAATGCAACATCACCATATAAAGGTACTTCTAGATTTGGTTATTTTGGGAAGAACCGGGCTTTAACTTGTTGACAAATCTGGATTTTTCCGTCACTGCCGAACAAGTTTTAATTGTTCTTTGTTCCAGATTTGTTTTTTCAATTCTAGACCACCTCAGTGAACGTTTTCGAAAAACGATTCATTAAAAAAATAAGTTTTTCTCAGTCTTCCAGGAAGATTGTCTACTTCAAATTATTTCTAAATTTATTATTGAAATTTTAATTTTTCTTTTGAATAAAAACTTTTTTTGTTTCGGAAATTAAATTGTTCATCATATCGAACAAAAATGGTTATTTTCTTCCATTACCTTTGGTGTTGCTAAGAAACTTCGCTCGATCTACCAAAAAAAATTGATTTGTAAACTTTAAAATTAACTTTTCTACAATTATAAGTCAAAACTCATTACGTACACAAAACAAATTCGACTTATTCGATCCCTAAAAACTTTTTTTATTAAAAAAAAAACGTTTGCGGAATTCCTTTTTGATCACTTTCTTAAACTCCCTAATTATGTAAAAATATGTTTAAAACCCACAATTAAAGAATATTTTAAGCTTTTTCAAAATAAACTTTAAAAAAATTTTAAAAGTAAAAACAAAAATTTGTTTAATGTTTTTTTCCTTCGATTATTTTGTTCTTTTTTGAAAATTAAATTTGAATTGCGAAAAGTGTCGATAGAGCGCGCTTGCCAACTTCAAATAATTCATTCTTCTCTTAATCGTTTTTCATCATTTTTTTAAAAGCGTAAAAACTTTTAATTTGAAAAACACTTTTTTTTTGTTAGATTTAATAATGCATAAATACACAAAATGTGACGAAAAAAGGAAATAAAAATGGGGGCGGTTGGTGAAATTCTCGATGATGATCGTCGTTTTTGTATTATGTGCGCGCCTGTGTGGTGTGTACATATTTGCATTTTCAATTCAAATTTTTATTGGCCGAAATGGAGCGGAACAAGCAGTTGAAACTGGCTGATAGAAAGATCGATTGGAGAATTTCTCCCTTCTTTTCTCAAATTTCAATTGCACTTCACATTGAATTCGTCGTCATCGCGACATCATTACAATATAATTATTATTATTGTATCATTTGACAATCAACACGAAGATTAAGAGAGATTGAAGCTCAATTTTGTCTCGAGCACCTCTTGAATTGAACATTTGATGATTCATTCAAATTTGGATTCGATTTCATTCATTAATGGTTTTTTTTTCTTCTCCAATTATTATTCTAAAAAAAAATAAGAAAAACATTTATTTTTTCTTAAAAAGCTTCAGCTTCCTTCCAAATTTCAAATAAATTGAATAATGACTGTTATCCATCATTTTAATATTTTGAAAAACCGCCCGAATAATTATTATAAGAAATTGTGAAGGAGAAAAAAATGAAATCAATTTCCCGTGGGAAATGTGTTTTGCTGTGAGCCTGAGCTACTCGTTGACCACCCACCAAACCCACATCTGCTTCCAACAATTTAAGGAGAAGCCATTTTTGTCACCAATGTCACCATGTATTTCGAATAATTTATAGTTTTCTTTTGGTATTCATTTTCATTCCATTCCTTCCCCTTTTTTCTTTTTTATTCCTCATTTTATATTTGTTCTTTCGAAAAACCTCAATTTTTTATTGATTCGATGACAACACAAAACACGATCCATTCTTCTTCTTTCTACAGTAATCTTCTTCACTTGTTTTGCCAATAAATTAGAGGGTTCATTGAGCGTTGGCCGTCTGCTGCTCGCATTTTATCGCTTTTTTACGCACTTCATTTCAATGATTTTCAAATTTCGACATTTGTTTTCTTCATTCAAATTTCTCAAAAAATTTGCGGAAATTTGAAAAAAGTTCAAAAGAAGCTTAAACACCTCATAAATTTTATTGAACATTTTCATCGCACCGCCGAATCATAATAAAAATCAACGAACAAGCCCAAACATTGTCCCAATCATATTCTCAACCAAATAATGTTCAACTTTTCACTTTTTTTTCATTTTCATTCAAAGTGTCAAAAATTGTTGTTTAATTCGATTAAAATCATTAAAATCGTCATCCAAACAAAATGATGAATTTCGCCTCTGCCGCCTTTCTCTTCTTCGCGGTTGTCTGCCAAAAGAAGAAAAAGAAGAAGTGGAAGAGGAAGAATAAACCAAACGGATTTTTGTTATTTCAGCTGTTCGAAATGTTTTCTTTTACATCCGGTGGTCCTCTCTTATTTCTTTCTTTTTATTTTTTATTTACTTTTCTTTTTCTCTTTCAAAATTTTAATGATAATTAATCTTCTTCTTCTTTTTTTTTTTTTTTTTAATTCTATGTTGGGTTAAATTTAAATTTAAACAAAATTCTAAAATAGATTTAATATCAATTTAAATTGATTCGATATAATCAATTAATTATAAAAATGAACACAGAAAGAGAGAGAAACAGAGAGAGAGAGAGAGAGAGGGAGAGAGAGAGAGAAAGAGAGAGAAAGAGAAAGAGAAAGAGAGAAAAAAACAAGTAATGAATTGTATATTCTAATTTGCAATCATTGAAAAAGCCTGATGATCTAATTTACCGTATCTCATTTTCTAAAATGTGATCAACATTTTTTTTTGTTTTTTTTTTTTTTGTTCAATTTTCATTTTAAAATGTAACCAAACAACGAAATGTTGTTGATTTCAACGTTATTTAATGTCCTTGATGCTCAAATTTGTGAGTCAATTTAGATTTTCGTTCAAATCAATATCGACGGTGGTTTTTTTTTTGTCGAATTCTGTCTCTGCTTCTTTTTTATTCTCTAATTGTATGCAATTATCCAAACATTTTTTTGTTCGTTTGGTGGTGGTCATCATCATCGAGTTTCGCTTATTCTTTTTCTCTCAATTTCAAAAAAAAAAAAAAAAAGCAATTTTCATTTTGATTCGCTCAATGTCATTTGTGCAATTTGACAAAAGGCTGAGCTGAGCAAGCACACATTTTCCCCCACAGTTTTATACGGGGGGCGGGGAGATTCTACAACAAATCGCAATATTTTTCGAAAAACAATGAAAATAAAAATTTGGCCAAAGAGTTTAAACATAAAATGAATTTGAATTGAAAAAGGTCGGCGTTTTTCTTCTTTTTTCTTCCGCTTTTTTCCCCCAAATTTTGTTCGTGTGTCAAATGATCCGGAACTTCAGTCAATCTGGAGCCATTTTAAATCGTTAAATACTTGCAAAAAAAAAAAAAATTTCAACTTGAGGTCATCTTAAGAATTGATGAAATTCAATGAATTAATCAAACATTTCCCTCTTGATGTTTCACATTTTTCTTCCATTTTTCTATTTTTTTTTTGTTCCAAATCTCAAAACTACATAAAATCCAAGAAAAAAAGAGGGAAAATTTGGTGCCCTTTGACTAATTTTTGGATGGGAGAAGGAGGAGGAGGAGGAGGAGGAGAGCCTAACAAATATCTGCCTCTTTTTTTTCTGTTTGTGTGTGTGTCATGCTCATCATTCTTCCAATCTCAACCAAAATTGAATCATCAAACGACAACATTTTTTTCATTCAATCTTGAAAATATTTTTTCTCTCTTTTTTTTTTGAGTAGAAATCCATTTTTCGACTATACGGTAGAAATGTTGCTCAATGAGCATTTGTATCAATGTTCCATCAACCGTTCACCACTTGATTATCGTTTTTTTTTGCGCCTTTAAAATCAAATAAAGTCAACACTCATTTTTTCTATCTTTTTTTCTAAATTTGGCCTTGAGCCAACTGAAAAAACACCAAAATCTAGTGAGGCGGTAAATTGAAAAGCATTTTTTGGGTTTTTCACAGGAATTGATTGATTGATTAATGGAAATTTTGTTAATGAGTTTTTCCCGTTTTTTTTCCAAATTCGCATAGAATTATTTTATTAAATCATTTTTTCAAGGTTAGAATAAATTTCCTTTTAAAATGTATTCAAAATTTGAACAAGCAAAGGAAGAAGAAAAAAAAACGAAAAGTTCGGTCATCAAAATTTTGATGGATTTAAATATTTTCCTTTTTGAATTATCAACTTAATCGATTATTTCTCGCAAAATTTCGTAGAAATCATAAAAAGCATTGAAAATGGGAAAAACCTGTCATAAATTTCGCTAATTCTTTTTATTTCGCCAAAACAAATATAATCATTTTTATCAAATAATCCTTAATTTGAATCGAATCAATCAATAAATGAATACAGTTTGAATGCAAAAATTACGAGCAACCAAAAAAAAAAAAAGAGGCATCGAGACAAATCGATGAGAAATGTACAAATAAACAGAAAAGCGGTGACAAAAAGCCATAAAATGACACAGTCATATATTTATGTGTATTTACGGGTGAAGGAGGAAAGAAGGGGGGAAGGATGGGGGGAAGGATGGGTCAAAAAGGTTCGAATCAGATGAGAGGCGAGAAAGAAGCAGATTGTTGTACATTTATGTATTTACATGATCACAGAAATGTCGACGCCTGTTTCGTCGTTTGCTTTTTCTTTTTCCTATTTCTCATTATTTTTGCGTCGGCGTTGAGTTTTATGATTATTTGGCATTGTTCCAAATTTCCCCCTTCATTCATTTGATTCTTCGTTTTTTTTTCTTTTTTTTTTGCTGATCAATTTTAATGAGGTTTATTCAGAAGAAAAAAAAATCAAATTCTGGATTTTGTCTCTTTTTCCAGAAAAAAAAGAGGGAATTTAAAAAAAAAAGTTTTTTTTTTTTTTGGTCGAGTTGAAAACGAGAACTCGTTAGAAAACACGTCTTGTCTGGGGTGACTTTTTTGTCGCCTTTTTATCCGCTTCAAAACTTTTCAACAAAAGACGAATGGAAAAAAGAGCATTGGAATTTGGCGAAAACCGGGAGGAATGAAGAAGAAGAAGAAGAAGACGACGACGACGACAACTAGCCGAAGAATGATTCGGGAAGGCGTTTTTTTCTCCGTCGTATTCGTTCATTCAATCGATGTGTTGATACCAGAAATCGAAATTGACGATTCTTTTTGTATTTAAAAAAAAAAGGGAAAATTTGTTGTATTGTATTGTGCTTCGATTCTTCATTTCTTTTTCTCTCTCAAAAAAAAAGAAGGCAGGGGAGAAAAATATCAAAAATGACTCATTTTGTGGAAAATTTCTCTTCTTTCTTTTTTTTTTTTTATAAAATATTTGAAAAAAAAGGAAAAAAAGCCATTTTCCATGCCATTTTAAACTAAATAGTTCAATTTTATTATTTTTAAATTAGAACAATTTTCACCAAAAATTTTTTGTTTTTCTTTTTCTTCAAATTTTCTCCAAAAATTCTTCTTTTTCGTTTTTTTTTGTTGGTTCAATGCTGACTCATCCTGATAATTTATGTGCAAGAGAATTTGAGACTTTTCTTCTCCTCAAAATTATTCCATTCGATTATTTTCCTTTTTTCTTCGCCCTTTTATTTCTCAGATTTTGGTTCGTCGTTGCCACGCGAAAAAATTTGCTCAAAACACTTGTAAAACAAATATCAAATTTCGTACTTTTATTTTTAGTTTTAAATTGTTCATCATCATTTTTGCTTTTCCTTTCCTTTCCTTCTTTTTTTATTTTTTTACTATTTTCAAAATATTTTATCAAAATTATCACTAAAATATTTATAAATATACATACATTTATATTTATATTTATATATATATATTTATTATATACTAAATGTATAATTATAGGGATGTTATCGAATTTTTTAGTTGTCACCTCTGATTTGAGTCAACACTTGAAAACTATACAACCAATTTATTGCGCCCTTTTTGGTTTTTGGCGTAATGCCAAACCATGTGCCGATTGTCCTTTTCATTCATTCCATCACACAAAAAAAAAGAAGCGGGGGGGAGGGGGAAAACCGGGGGGAGGTGGGAGATTGATGTTAGATTCCGATAAAAATGGAGAAGAGAAGACTGATTTTCTGGATATATTTGGTGAAGAGATGTGTGAAAATGATTCGTCGGGTTCGACAGATGATCCAATCATTGTGACACATCTATTCATTTCTTTTTCCTTTTTTTTATTGTCAAAAAAAAAAAAAAAATGAAAAAAAAATGTGAATTTTCCCGTTTTTTTTCATTTTTCATTGTCACCCTTCACCTTTACCAATTTTCACCGGTTTTGTTACACCAGAAAAATAAAATTGAATCGAACCTGTTGCCAACCTTCACAAGATTTCCACTCGATCAATTTTCGCCATCTGTGGTGTTTTGACCATGTACATAATACATATTCAGTTGGAGATGGAGATGAGTGGAGACGGCGGGGGAAGGAAGGGAAGGGAAGGTAATGCGGGCATCGGTTTTCGTGGTGTCATTGTACATAAAATCCTTGAAATTTCGAAAGGTGAGAGAGCGCCAATCCCTTCTTACACCAATCATCAATTCATAACGACGAAGATGATTTGGAGGGAGGGCAGGGGAGGGGGCAAGAGAAAATTGAAGACACCCTAAATTGGTGTCACTTATAATGATCGGCGAAGACGACTTCTTTCCTTTTTTTTTGTTTTTGCCCATTCATTTTTATTAAAGTTTTCCACTTTTCTTATTCCAAAACCCACAAAGGTCAACTCATCAAAGAATTGTAATCCCCCTTTTTTTTTTATTTTAAAATAAATTTATTTAAAAAAATTATATTTTATTATCGATTGATTTGATTTGATTTTTGTTTGTTTTATTCCACCCCCCCCCCCCCCTCCTTCTCCCATTTTGTTGTTTCCATCTAAAAAAAGACCATACGTTGGGGGGCACCACCATTCATAAATATATCAAATTAATGCAAATTTTGTGCCGTCGTTCACTTCCACCTGCTCGCTCCTCCCAAAAACGAAAAAGAAATTTGTCGGATCAGAGCTCAATTTATACTCACCTTCTTCTCAATTCTCTTTTTGTTTCCGCCGCTTCTCAATTTTGCTTCTTTTTTTTTTTTGATGATTTTAATCTTTTTTCCTCGTTTTTTTTCATTTTTAAACGAATATTTTTTCGTGTTATACATAAATGATGTGTAGTTTGTAGTTGGTGGTAACCAAATAATTCAAAATAAGACATGTATTTGTTGCGCAATATTAATTACAAGAATATAAGACAGAGAGACAATGAGCCTCAATGTCATTAACACTCAAGTCATTTTTTATGATTGAATGAGCTCAGCCATATTTAAACACTTTTTATATTTCTTTTCTTTCTTTTTTTTTTCTTTTCTAGAGAAAGGTTTGAGCAAAATTAAATAAACAATTAAAAAAAAGGTTGATGATGCTCAAAATATACATGTCAAACTCAGTGAGCCGTAGGTTGATCGAAACATTCAAAAATGGCACACATTTTTCGCTCAACTCAACTCAAATTAGCCTCAATTTTTCGGCTTTTGCCTTGATAGAAATTATTTTTGAATCGAAAACATCAAATTGTCAGGTGAATTCAACACCTTTTCGAGAGTCTCATTTCAAGTGGTTCCGGATTTGTTTTTTTTGTTTTGCGTAATTCTTCAATGCTCTTTATTATCTCATTATGTAGAAATCATCTGCTCGTTTATTCTTCACTTTCTTCCATTCTTTTACATTTTCCATTTATTGATTTTTTTAAAATTTCTTATCAAAATTTGTTTTTTTTTGAGCGCAAACAAACAAAAAAAAGGCTTGATTTGAATATTTTTGATAAAAATTGTTTGTTTGTTCTGCTCTTCTAAAATTTCGAAATTTCATTTAAATTTTAAAAGAAAAAAAAATGTTTGAGAGATGTAATTCATATGAATATTTATATGTTTAAATATTCTTTAAATATGATAAATATACATTTATTTGTCAAGTACTTAGTATTGCTAAATCTATTTGCTAAACTGTTGACACACACTTTCACAAAACTGTTTCTTAGTAGACTTTGTAGCTTCTTCTTCCTCTTCTTCTTCTCTTTTTTTTATTTTACTCTGATTTCTCGCTTTGACTTTTTGTATCAACTTTTTTTCTTTTTTTTTTCCACCAATTTTTATTTGCTCATTTTACATTGGGAATTAGGAAGGCTGCTCCACATTAAAGCTCATTGTTTCAACAAAAAATAAAGAAAAAAAAAAGTTTTTTCTTCCAAAATATTTCTTTTTGATTTTGAAAAATTTATTATTTTTTTTAATAAAAAAAAATAATTCAATAGAATTTGAAATTCATAAAGGAAAAAGTGTTTCGAAAAAAAGACGAAGGAACAATTTTTCCTGATCCTAATCCACCACACATTTTGGTTGGTTGACATTTCAATATTGACTCATAATATCATCATAAATAATCATTTACTCAAATAATTTTTTCGCCTCTTTTACCAACAAAACATGAAATTTTACTTTTAATAAACTTGTAAACTTTTATAAATAAAAAATGTCTTCCAATTTTTTTTCAAATATTAAAAGGAAAAAAGATAATGATGAATTCCCACGGGAGATGGATACCAGCTTAAACATTTAAATTTCGAGCCAAACCCAATCCACTTGTTGTTTGTCCGTCTCTTTTCCTATTTTAATCCTAATTTATTCAACAAAATTGAAGGATTCACTTTTGTTCTTTTCAAACATTTTGAATTCATTCAAAATATTTTCTTTTTTCTTTTTTTTTATTTTTAATTTTAATTATTTTGTTAATTTCAATTTCATTCTTCAAAAGTCTTTTGAATTTGCCATCGGCCTTTATAACAATAATATTTCTCTAATTTTTTCATATTTTAATACTATTTCATTTATTTTCCACTTATCATTGAAAGCTACTTAACATAATTAAAACTTGAAAGCTGACATGCTCAGGATTTGAATTCTTATACATTTTTCAATTTTTTTCAATTTTTAAATGTTTTCATTTTTATTTGCTTAAAAATAAATAAAAATTCAAAATTCATTTTTTACCGAAAACAAAAAATTTGGTTTTTTTTTTGAATTTTTTCTGAACGAAACCAAAAAATATTTGGTTGATGAAAAAGCCGCAAAAATATCAATAATTTATTGGTTTACGCAGGCAGCAGCCAACTCAAAAAGGTGTTTTGAGTTCATTACGATAATTATTTGTTCTATTTTCTTCTTTTAACACATTCCGATTTTTTCTCTTTTTCTCTCTGTCTCTCTCTGTCTTTTTCTCTTTTTCTCTCTGTCTCTTTCTCTCGGTCTCTGTCTCTCTCTGTCTCTTTCTCTTTTTCTCTCTGTCTCTCTCTGTCTCTCTCTCTCCTCTCTCTCACACTCGAAAATTCATATTTAAGATTTTTATTTCTTTTCTTTTTTTTTTTGGAAAATCTTCTTTGTCAGGATGATTTATTAAACATGTTTCGTGACATTTTTTTTTGGTACCATCAGTTCCATTGAAGAAAATAAGGAAAAGGGGAAAGAGAGGGGGGGGAGGGGGGAGGGGTTCAATGTATTTCTAAATCTTTTGGAGTTTCTCTATCGGAAATCACCGATTATAACATTTTTTTTGCTTCTTCTTTCTTTTTTTTTCTTTTTTTCTTTTTTAAATAAAATTTTCATTGATTTTTTGAAATTTCAGGTTGAAACCTCAAAAATGTTGAACATCGAATTACGAATTGGTCCGCTTATAATCGTTTTATTTCTACTTTTTAATGAAATTTCAAGTAAAAACAAAAAAAAAATTTTTTTTTTTTGATAAAACAAAAAAAAATTCAGGCTCAATTCAACCTCGCTGGTCGTGTTATCATCATTTATTAGCTGGATATCAAAAGTCTGGAATATTTCCATTAGCCGGTCATCACTCGAATATTTTTTCAAATATCAAATGCAATTTTAATGAAAACTCAGCGAGCAGCGAAATTCATTCAGCTTTAGAAGTTGCTCATCATTTGATGAATAAACGATCCGTCAATTATCAGTTTGTTTTTTTTCCAGTTTTTTTTTCGATTTTTTTGATTTTTTTTCAGAATTTCCGATATTTTTTATCTTCGTGAACTTGTTCGCCGATCACATTGTCAACAAACAGTTTCAGTAAATTGGAAAAATGTTCCAGAAGATGGTCGAGGTGGTTTAACATTTATTTCACTTCTAAACACAAGTCATCGTGTAGAATACAATGGAGGTGAATCAATGAATTTAGAAAAAAAATGCTGAACAAATGTTGATGAAAAAGATTTTCAGATGAAAGACAAGATTTTCTATTAACTGGAAGATTTGCTGGTGTTCGACATTTGATTCCAGATGAGGAAAATTATGAATCGAATCCTTTTATATCAGCAACTCGACTTTTATGCGAACATTCACTTCAACCCGATTGTCAATTTAATGGTCAAATTGAAATTGATCTTGAAGCAAATCTTGAATGGAGTTATAGTTTTGCATTTAAAACTGACACAACAAATCAAACATTATTAACACTTCGAAGTGGTTCAACATCTTGCGTCGTTAAAATCGAAAATGATTATTTCATTCGTGTTGATTCATCAAAACCAATTTCAATTTGTCAATTATCGGATGCTTCATGGCACACAGTTACTGTTAAGCATAATCAACCAGATCAACATTTTCTACAAATCGATGATTATCAAGAAATTGAATTGTCAAAAGGATTAATAACAGATGATACGTAAGTTTTGAAAAAAAACGAAAAAGAAAAAAAAGAAAGAAAAATAATTTCAGAACAACAACTTTATCAGTTTCTGTAAATGGAAATATTCAATTAATTGATCCAACTGATACCAATGATGATTGTCTTGTAAGCTTAGCAAAACATCGTCGACGATTACAAGAGTAATTTAAAAAAAAAATAAATAAAAAAAATAAAAAATAAATTTAGAACTGTTATAACTCGATCATTATGTAATGGTTGTGAATGTTCAATTCTAACTGATAAATTTGATGGATTAAATCGATGCGCTGATAATGAAAATGATGATTATGATAATTCATATTCATTACGTCGAGACAATGATCGTTTATCAATGTTTTATTCAAAAAATGCATTCGATATTGATGCGAATGGAGCGGTGATTCCAGCAATTTCCGTTACATTCAAAACGGATTCTGATTCTGGATTAGTTTTTTTTGGTTTTTGGCAAAATTCTCGA
This sequence comes from Caenorhabditis drosophilae, assembly GCA_963572285.1. Classification (NCBI taxonomy): domain Eukaryota; kingdom Metazoa; phylum Nematoda; class Chromadorea; order Rhabditida; family Rhabditidae; genus Caenorhabditis; species Caenorhabditis drosophilae. The sequence continues at coordinate 6,084,642 of OY751561.1, read as the reverse complement.
GCAAAAGGACGTCTACAAGTGCATTTTCATTATGACACAATTTCAACAATTTATTGCCAACATCGAGATGAAGAAAAATGTTTGGGTTGCTCGATTCGAAATGTGAAAGGATTTGGACGAGACGAATGGATTCAGACAGTTTTATGGGGTGGCGGTGATGAGATTCATTTCGCTGTCGATAAATCGATATGTCGTCTTGAATCAGCGGCCAATTTCAGTTTAGCTGAAATCTATGCGATTCCACAATTCACATCGCATGAATCTGGATTGTTTATTGGTGGAACTTGGCATGAAAAAAAACGACACGGATTGTATAAAAATGAAATTGAGCATCAGTTTTTTGAAAATACAAGAGAAAAAGCTCCAGTTTTAAGAGTAATTTTTGAAAATTTTTTTTTTTTTTTTTTTTTTTTTGAAGGAAAAAATTTTCAGGGATGCATAAAAAATCTTTTTCTAAAAAGTCAAAAAGCTGATTTGTCCAACATTTTCGAAGAGCAAAAAGAGCTGTTTCTAATAAATCCAAGCGATTCGGACGGATTCGCAGTGAAATTTGGTTGTCCAAAATGTCGTCCAAAATGTTCAGAAGATGCTCGATGTCGATCATATCGACCAATTGAAGCATCGCCACAAATCTGTGACTGTGCCGATATTTTACAATTCAACATTTCGAATGGAAATTGTGAAAAGAGAATTGAAAAACCCATTGTTTTATCGACAGAATTCCTGAGCCAATCTGAAATTGTGATCGATATTCCAAACAGCAAAGCTGTTCTGAATAAAATTTGGATTCAATTCTCCCTTCCAAAACAAATCATTCAAGATCAAACAATCATCGAATTCAATTCTCATCGTGAAAAATTGTTCAATATTCGTGTTGACGTTGATGGTTTTGTTCATATCCAATGTCATGGACAAGATGATGATCGAAATGCAGCAAGTAGAAGCACATTTTTCTTTTTTTTTTCACAAAAAATCCGTCCACAACTTGGATTTTTTTTCAGGAAAATTATCATTAATTGATGATCGAATTCATATGATTCAATTAGAAAGACGAACACCAATTGGAACTAAACACACAGCCAAGAAATTTGATCTTTATGTAAATTTTAAAAAAAACATTTTTTTATTAAAAAAAAAAATAAAAAATTCAGATTGATGGTTGGCATACAATTATTTCTGATATTGGAAAAATGATTTTAAATAATATCACAATATTTGCATCAGATTCCACAGATGAATATAATTCAATAATTATTTATGGATTTGGCCTTGGCTATGATTACGATGAACATTTTGCTCTTTTAAATCCATCAAATGCTCTTCATCAAATCGATATTCATTCAGAATTGATTCCATATCAATTTCGAAATCCGATTTTATCAAAAACAGCCATTTTGGATCATTTTCTTTGGGAAAAAAATCAAGATTCAATTGAATCATCTCAATATGGACAAATTGTTGATTATACAGCTGATGTTATTGAACCGGAGCAATTATGTAAAATCATTTTCTCTCTTTTTTATAATAAATAATAATTATTATTTTAGTATCAGCTCGATGGATTATGTATTCATTATTTTTAACAATTTTATTATGTCTTTTTATATCGATTTGTATTATTTGTTATTGGTGTATTTTAAGACGAAAATCATTAAGAAGAGAAGAAAGTGGTTTGTAACTTTAATTTTTCCAAAAAAAAAACAAAAAATTATTTTTTTATTTAATTTTTAAGGTTCTCAACGAACTATAATGAGAGATAGTCCTGATTATGGACCAGTTAAACTTCGTCCAAATAGTCTCAGTGCAATCTCATCAAATGATGAAGATGGTTCAATTGGAACTGATGATACCGATCTTCAAGCTTATAGGGATATTCCATCTCATCGTGTTAAAATCTATCGAGAATCGGTAAAATTTTTGTTTTTGGTTTCACAAATTCTTTGATTTTTTTTCTTAAAGATGGTTTCAATTCTCGTTCCATCAATTGATCTACCAGCTGAAGCTGCAATTGTTAAAAGATCCAAATCGAGTGCCTCCGATCAATTTGTGACCAATCCAGTGGCTCCCAATGAGTCTCATGCTCCTTTAGTTAAAGTCAATGATGATTAAACGTTTTTTGTTTTAATTTTCACCAATTTTTATTAACTGATCTTCATGATTTTTCACCGGTTATTATCGAATTGTTCCCTTCTTCTTTTTAAACGACATTACACGTTTACATTGATTGTGCCAAAAAAAATTGCGTTTTTTTCTATTCTCTGTCGCCTTAATTTCTTCCTTTTTTATTCGCTGACGGGTCTTTTGTTATAATTTTTCCATAATAAAATAAATTTTCACACTAAAACGTGACAAAATATGAAAAAAAAAATTTTTTGAAAGAAAAAGTTTCAATCTTTGGTTCAAAAATTATTCCCATTTTTCAAAATTTTCAATTTCGGATGATGTAAGATTTAAATTAATTTTTGTAAACAAAAATTCGAAATTATTTATTAAAAAGAAGAAAAAATTGGAATTTTTAGAGCCAAAATTATCTTTTTTGTGTTACAATTATGCTTATTTTCGATTTTAAACAATTTTATTTTTTGTTTTAATTCAAATGAAATTGGAAAGAAGAAAAAACCTCCAACAATTCAAGCAAAACCAACAAAAAATGAAGTGAAAAAAAAAGATTCTGAAAACGAATTTTCAAAAACCACATCGAAAGAAACGGTGACGGCAAACGGATTCTCAAAATCCGAAAGAAATCTTTGGAGTAAACAGAAAAAAATGGAAGCCAAACCGGAATCCAAAGCCGAAACTCCAACAGCACCGACACCAGTTGAAAGTCAGCCGAAAACTCCGTCGAAAAAAAAATTATCGAAAGAATCGAAAACTTTAAAAGACTGTGAATCAATTACAGCGGTTCCGTTTCAAAAAGAGGTTTCAAATATTTTAAAATTAAAGAAAAATTTTTTAAATAAAAAATTAAGAAATCGGCAAATGAAGATTTTGATGATTATCTTAACAATTTGGGTGAAACAAACGGAAAAAAAAGTCAAAAAAAGGAACTTTCGAAAAAAAATTCAAATTAATTCAGTTTCAAATTCAAAAAAAAAATTCAAGTTTTGAATACAAATTATTATTATATAAAAAACCTTGAAAACATTTTTTTTCCAATTTTTTAATTCCGTTTTAATTAAATTTATTAATTACACTTTTTTGTGTAAATATTAAATAAATTGTTTAAAATTTAAACTTCCTCCAAAACTTTGTAGTAAAGTTCGTTGGAGCACAGTTTCAACATTTGTTTTCATGCTCAATAAAAATTCAAAATTCACATTTCATATTTTAATTTTCTTTTAAATTTTCAAAATTAATAAATAAATAAAAGATTTTCAAATTTATTGTTTTCATTTTAAAAATTGTAATACGTCTTTTAAATAAAAGTTTAGTTTTAAAAGAATTCGTATTACTTTAAATTCATAAAACACATAGTTTCGAGTAAATAAAAACAATATCAGATTAAACATATGTAATTTATGATTATGCAATAGTTTAACAATAAAATTGTGTTCAAATTAAATTTGGCACAATGCCAATCCAATCAATATTACAGCATGATCTTGTCATCATCACCACCGTAATATCTTGCTAACACATTAGAGAAACGATGAGATAACACTAACACACATACACACACAATATACTCATAAACTATGTTGGTTGGATAATTTTCATTCTCTTTCACTCTTCTTTTTTCATTTTCTCATTTCATCGCCAGTTGTTAAACGACGAGTTAGTAGCCAACAATAAAATGACAAAATGCTCACTCTGTTCTCACTTTTATTCTCATATTTCGATTATTTTTATTTTTTTTTCTTTTAAAAGTGATTTAATTGGCGGCATATAATTTTGATACAAAATTATTGTGATTTTTCTTGCTTTTATACTTTTAAAAAAAATATATTCCATGTTTTTTTCTAGAAATGCGGGCAATTCTTTCCGTCGCCAAGTCATTTTTGAGACGTGGCGATGTTGATAGTGTTGATAGTTTATATAATGATCCAGTGATACAAAATAGTGATCGAACTGTTCATTCTTTTCGTGTTTATATTAATGGAAGCCGGAAGAAAAATGAACTAATACATGGTATCTTTATCAACAAAACTGTTTGTTAATTAAATAAATCTTTTTTCAGCCTGGTTGCGAGTTTCCAATTCAACAATATCATTAGAAATATCGAAAAAGGAAGTTTTTATTTGGCCTCTTCCTTTTATTCGTCGATATGGTTATACATCAGCTGGCATTTTCTTTTTTGAAAGTGGAAGACGTTGTGAATCTGGTGAAGGAACATATACTTTTCAAAGTAAAAAAGCAGATGAAATCTTTCAAGTAATTTTTTTTCGATTTTATAAATTTTATAAAACAATTTTCAGTTAATTCAATCATTAATTGAAGAATATGCAAATACAACAATTGAAAAGCAGCAACTTCAACAACAGAACAACCAGCAACAATCATTCCGATATCAAAGGCAGCAATCTGTTCCGATTAATTCTCGTAGAATGTCAAATACTAGTAATAACTCAGTTTTTGCTTCCAAATACTCTACGCAACCATTAATGACAATTCCAATGGCAAGAGATCGAAATTCAAATACTTCATTAGCGTCTACATTCTCATTAAAACCAAGTGGGTCAAATACTGTACGACCAATTCCATCTTCTGTTCAACGATTTCGAAGTGAAGGTTTGTGATTTTAAAATTAAAAAAAAACTGAAGTTGATTTTATTTGAAGGATTAGGATCAGATGTTCTAACAATGAACAATTCAAATCGAGTTATACTAAATGATAGTCTTGGATATCACTCATTCAATAGTTCCTCATTTGATCCAAGAACAAGACGTCTTCCAATTATTCCACCCCGACCGAGGTATCAGTAAAAACATTTTAAAAATTGGCCGCCAATATAAATATACATTATTTGTGTATCATTTCAACTAACTGAACCAATTTGTTGTCTTGGTAATCTCAATCGGTCAACAAATTTTCGTTAAATGAAAATGAACTTGAACAATTTTAGAGAAATCAAAAAAACCTTTTCTTCAGTTTTTTTAGTTCTCATTCTGGAGAAACAAACTTTCTTTTGAATTTAGAAAAAAATCCCAAAAGAAATATCTAAAAAAGGAAAAAAAAAAGAAAATCAAATAATGTCAATTTATGTAGAATTTCTTTTCCATAGAAAATTTGCATTTTCAATGACTTATCTTTTTTTTACAATTCTCATTTTGAAAAAAAGTTTATGTAATTTTTTTTTGAATTAAGAAGCGTCACTGATACACTTGATTTTTCGGATATTTCATTCAATAACTCACATCGAATACTACCGGATAATTATAAAAAAATGAAAGAATCACAAAAATCAAATAAAAATTTCGACAATTCGAATATTTTTGGTAACATCATGTAAGTTTATTTAACAAAATCTAATAAAAGAAACCAATTATTTTGTAGAACTGAACGTACAAACCCACAAATTTATGCTCACCCCAAATCAGATATATCTAATGGAATAATACCATCTTATATTAATATTTCACCAAAAGAAGTTCCAAATTCCAATAGTTGTTTTCCTATTAACAATTCAATAACAGCTACTGCAGCATCTGAGCTATCAGCGGCGATTAATGCTATGACATCATTGTCTTGTACTCCACCAACTTCTAGAAGCGATTTTTTTGCCAAGTATTTACTGTTTTATTGGAAATTTCAAAATAATTCAAACTTTAGAAATCCATCTCCAATTGAAAAAACCCGTGGAACACCACCACCACCATTTCCAAATCGGCATTTGAAACAATTCCCGAGAAATTCCAAAACAACAAAAAACAATTTGGCAAAAGAAAAAGCAACAAAAGCATTTTTGGACAAGGATAAAAGAATTTCGGCAGTTCTCAATGATCCAAGATTGGCAGCTGTCAATGTGTCAAAAAATGAAGATTATGAAAACTTGAAAGACATTGATGTTCGTTTTTTTATAATTTTCAAAATCTTAAAATTGGAAAAATAGAACAATTTGTTTGTTAATTAACCTCTATTCAACATTAATTTCAACCGTATTCAACAACAACAAAAAACGACGATAAAGTTGTTTTCAACATCTTTTAATTATTGAACTTTAATTTCTTTTTGAATATAAAAAAGTAGAAACAACAATTTCGTCCTATAAAAGAAGATACTTATTATTTTTTTTATTTATTATTTCAATGGATAAAAAAATATATAAATATCTTGGTAATCCAAATTGTGCGTATAAAGAATTATCCAAAAATTCTCATTGCATTATTTTTCAATATCAAATTTCTGGTTTAGGAAACAAAAATAATGCGTGGTATGGACTATGAAACATTGATGATATTAAATAATAAAGCACCAGCAGAAAAAAAGTTGATTGGAAATAGAGCAGCAACAGCATCTCCTGTTACACGACTAAATTATGCTCAAATGGTTCCAGTAGTTGAAGATGGAATCGATGATCGAAGTAGTCGGTACGTAAAACATTTATTAAATATTTAAAAAAAAAGATATTGAAAATCTAGACATCGTGTGAAACTAATTTTTAATTATTTTTTACTCAAAATGATTCTAATTTCTTAAGCGTACTTTTAGTTTTTAATCTAATTTTATTACTTAAAAAAATTTTTCAAAAAAAAAACTTGCTCTTCGAACTTTCTAAAGCCATTTTGGCGTAATTTGAAGCTTTAAAATGTATTGGGCTCTTGATAGGTTTTTGTTAATTTAAGTTTCAAAAAGTAATGAGTATAATAAAAATTGATTGTTAGAGAAGCAGAAAAAAATGCATTGAGAGATGTCGCCAAAACGAATTTCATTTTGCAGCAACGTTTACCTTTATTAATTATTTTAAAATTTAATTAATTCTTTTCACATTTTGAAAAAAATGTTTTCAATCGCAAAAATTTTTAGAAATCTGCTTGTAAAATTAAGAAAAATGTTAATTTCAGTTGCTCATCGGTTGGTCGTTTCTTTGATATCAATTATGCTCAAGTAGATGTGGATAGAACACAAGCACTCAAAGGAACACGAAGAAAACTTGTTTCTCACAAAAAAAAGTGTGAAATTTGAAACTTTGAGTTTATTAATGATTTTTAATCTAAAACGGCGTTTTTTTAAACATTTATTTATATCTTAATCCAATCTTATCCCGGTAATTTGCCCAATTTTTTTTTCACTCAACATTTTCAAAAAATCTAGTCAGTCATAGTAAATAATTAAATAGAATTTTGTCAAAATACCTGATATTTTTAGCAGAAAGTTTGTGTATATTTTTTCGAAAAACTCGTATTTTTAATCAAAGTTAAATGAAAAATCGTTCATATTTAGTTGAATTATTTAAATTTTTGGTTTTTTTTCACATAGTTTGTATGTGGTGAGAAATTTTTATTGCTTACCATGTGGATGCTGTTTAGACGAATAAAAATGTAGTGAAATGGGTGGAGCTTGACTAGCGGTTGAAGATTTTTTTTTGTTGAGCTCCGCCTGTTTATCGAATAACTAGAAGCTCGAATACTCGTCCAGTTATTTTCACAATTTTATTCTTTCTTGCTTGCTGCAAATGTGTCTTGACAAATCGGATTTTTATTTGCATAATTTGTAAATCGGGAACATTTCATATTTCATTTCATTTTGTTTTGTAAAAATCGGTGAATTCGTCATTTTTTTTTCTTTCATTTACAATGTTTTCCTGTTAATCAATCATCCCCCCCCCCCCCACATACATATTTCCCATATTTGGTTCACGAGTATCATCTAATTTGGTTTTTTTCAAACCCTTCTTTGTGCTAAAAAATGAAACAATATTTTGTCATGTTAGTCATAAAAATTTGAATTTGTTCGGATTTTTTTTTCTAAAAAATTTGTAAAAGAAAAAGAAAAGAAGAAATGATTGGTTCATTAGTTGAAATGCATGACTGAATCCTTAGAAAGAAAAATGATATAAAAAGGAAATTTGATTCATCTTTAAATTTTTGAAAAAAAAATTCTATAAATCCCAGCAGCTTCAGAATAAGAAATGAGTTGAGACAACAAAGCGAAAGTCAGCTTTTTCTTTCAAAAAAAAAAAAAAAACAAAAATGATTTGTTGAAATCTTAAAAAAAAAAACATTTTTCTTTTTAATTTATGAGAAAAAAAAGTTTTTGAAAGAAAAGAAAAAAAGATTTTTGCTGTGACTGGCAGATTTTCAATTTTTATTTGAAAAAGTACTTTTTTGTGTTTTCAAACGCACTTTTGTCATTTTGTTGGGATGAGGGAGAGGAGCAAAAAAAATATAAAGGGGGAGGAGGGGCAATTTTTATGTTATTATCAAATTCCCATTTATTTCGGAAAAAGCATTTTCAGTTTTCCAATCCACCCCCCCCCCCCTCCCCAAAAAAAGCTCTTATTTTTATTTCTTTTCTTCGTCGGTTTTTAAATTAAAAAGCAAAAATTTCCCTGTCTTTTTTTTTTTTTCGTGTTCGAATTCAGCGGATTCCATTCCATTCCATCGCTGTCCTATTCCATCCTATTCAGGTTGTGTGGTTGAACAAATCTCTGTTTTTTGGGAGAAGAAACACGGAAGAAGAAAAACAAAAAATAAAAAAAAAGCGAGGAAATTTCATATTTTTTATTCTTCGTCTTCGCCTTTTTTTTTTATTTTTTGCTTTAATCAAAGAATGAATTCATTGAAATTTGTTCTCCATAAGAAATTTCTGAAATTTTATTTTTCAATTTTTCACATCCGGTTTTTTTCAAAATTTTTATTAATTAAATTCAAAAAAAAAAAAAAAAAAGTTTTTAAATAAAAACATCAAATTATTGCTCAACAATTCTTTAGCTTCTTCTTCTTCTTCCTTTTTCTCTCTTCTAACAAAAAATTGTTGAATTTTTTCTTTCTTTTTTTTTTTTTAAATCCACATATGTAATTGTTATAAATTATTCTTCAAATATTTGAATTCTTCTCTTTTCCATATTTCTCGAAAATCTTCTTTTTTTCCCCTTCAATAGAAGAAATATATAATTTTTTTCTTAGAAATTTATCAAATAAACAAAAAACGTTCGGTTTTATTTTTCTAAAAATATTCTACAATTGAAATTTTCGCAAAAACAAAGTTTTCCTTCTTCCACCCACCCCTCCCCTTCCCTTTTTTTTTCTGAAAAAAGGTTTCTTTCATTTTTCATCTTCAAGCGCCACCCACGCTCGTCGCTAAAGGATAAAAAGACAATTTTCTGACATCAATTTCAAATATCCCAAGACAATTCGCAAAAAAAAAATGAAAAATCTTGATGTTCTCTGAACCTTTTTTTTTTTCGTCAAAAATAAAAGGAAAAATCAGATTTTTTGGACAGAAAAGCGTTGTTTCTTCTTTTTATTTCTTTGGTTTTTCATTTATTTTTAATTTTATTTCAATTTTTTTTAGATTCAAAAATTTTGTTGGTGAAAATGCATTTTGTTTCATTTGTTGTTTTTCTTCTTTCAATGTTTTCCACAATTCAAAGTTTCCCATTTTATTCGAAACGGGAATTGGCTCCATCTTTGACTTTGGATCGAATCAAAGCATTAAAAGATAGTATTGATCAATTAAATGATATTAGAAAACAAATGAGATGTCAAGAAAAAGGTTTTTTTTCCTCTTCATTCTTTCCTCTCTGAAAATAATCTGAAATTTCATTTTCAGCTCAAGAATTAGCTGGAAATCGAAACAAAAGAATGTTGTCACCATCATTGCGTCTTTCCGAACTTATTGATCCTTTGGTTTCTCAACAATTTTCGGGAAACTTTAACAAACGAATGATATCGCCATCGCTTCGTTTATCTGAACTCATCGATCCGCTTGTCGTTCAAGAATCAAAAAATGGAATCGAAACAACAACCGAAGATCCATGCGTTGCATTCTACAACGATGTTCCATATTATTTTTAGAGTTTATCAAATCGATAAATGTCACAAAACTTCACAACGGGAATAAGAGAGAGAGAGAGAGAGAGAGATAAACCTAAACAATTTCTGTTTTTTATTTTGATCTCACCATCATTTTATTTCCCATTTAATCAAAGAAAAAAGAAAAACATCAATTTTCTGAATAAAAATAAATCTGTTTATTTGTAAAAATTTATAATTTAAAAATCGATTTTTTACATGTAAATATTGGATATTTTTAAAAATATTGAAAGAAAATAGAAAAAAAGAAGCATCGGGACCTTTAAAAAAAAACATTTTTTTTTCATCAGAAAATTGAACAAAAATAAACGCACATAAAACAAAATTTGAAGAGACTTTTTATTTAACAAAAATTGAAAAATTTGTTTTTTATTTATTTTTTTTTAAATTTGAAAACAAGAAAAAATTCCCGAAAAATCACCCTGATCAACACTCATTTTTTGTTCCATTCTTGAAAGAATCGATTAAACCGAAACATCGGAATAGGATCGTTCAATATGTTGATGAATCGGCGCCACATCACTTAATGGTTTCTTCAATAAACGTCGTAGACGAGAGATTTCGTCATTTGCTCGATCCAATTCTTCCGAAAGGCAACTTTGTCTGCAACAAAATTTCAGACATTTTTGGAGGGGAAAAAAACTTCAAAGCAAAACCTGTCTTTCAATTTTTTAATGTCAGTTTTACATGAAACATTTTGTCTTAAAAGATCGTGTTTTTCCGTTTGTAATCGATTTACGTCAATCATTAAAGTTTCAAGACGTTTCAATTCAAGATTTTGTTGAAATTCATCGGGACAAAATGTGCATGAAGATGCTCTTGTTTGATTTGATGATAATTCGGTTGATGACATTGATTCCATTCCAGTATCCGAATCATGCTCATTATCGGGTGATTCCTGTGACAATTCGTCCCATTCTTTTCTGTATTCTTTATTGATTTTTGTTGCGTTTTCGTGTTTTTTTGCTCCAATCTCGTTGGCTCCTCCTTTCCTTTCATTGAATTGATCGTCACGGATTGGCGAGTGCGTTCGAGCCGATGTTGTTGATGATGATGATGACGACATTTCGCGTAATGACAATTTCTTGTTTCCGCCATTCCTCAAACCCAACGGATTGAAGGCGATTGTTGCAGCTCTTGTTGGTGGATGATTGACTTCTTGCGACACTGATCGGCTTCTTCCAATAAACGCCTTCTTGACCGAATTCAAAATGCCATTATTTGATGAATTTGATGGTGACGTTGTTGTTGATGATGTCGACGTCGATGTCGATGTTGATTCAAGAAGTGGCGATGAATAGAATTCGGCTCTTTCGCAAAGTGTCGAATATAATCCATCAAGAAGTGACGATCGTGTTCGTTCAGCCAGTTTTGCAAACTTTGAACTTTTGTACGCTGCATTTTCAGCGTTGATCAATTTTGTTAAGATGAAATTGCGAAAATCTTGTCCACGCTTAAATATCGATGGTGTCGGAAGTGTTGGGCCAAAAAATGGAACATCGTCTCGAGCTGCAACAGACACCTAAAAAAAATGTTGATTCAGAATAAATCGAAAAAAGAATGAAATTGTTACTCGATATCGAACACGATCAGTTAAAGCATCAATCGGTTGAACAACAATGTAAGCGTGTAGGAAGTTTGATGCAATCATATCAGGTGAAAATGGAGTATTGGCTTCTTGAAAAATGATTGCGACAATATCATTTCCAATATGTCTTTTTCTTTGAAGTTGTTGATGATCACCAATCGTAAATGGCAACATTGTTGAAACATGAAACATCAATTCTCTTCCTTTGAATTGTGTAAAAACTGATTGTTTTCCAGTTTGATTATGAATTGTATCCAAACCACCTCGATAACCCTGCAAAATTTTATTGATTTATTGATTTTTTTTAAATTTTAAATTTAAAAAGAAACCTTAAAACCATATAATGATACAGTATCACCAATGACCGACAAAAATTCATCAAAAGCTGGACTTCCATGTGCATTTCCAAATAATTGCTCTTCGGTTGTTTGACCGCCTTTTTGATAAATCACACCAAATTTATAAGTGTTCGTCAACACGTGCTCATCATATTGCACAATGAGCTCTGAACCGCCCGGAAATGCGACCGGTGAGAAGTGTTCAGTTGTGATCTCTTCGCACAACAATTTCGCCATTCTTGATGCCGACGGACGATCAGCCAATGCGCTTGCCGACACAATTTCGTGTGTGGTTCCACGTTTTGTTCGTAAAATGATTCGAAAATGATCGCATGACGAAATGATTTCAGTTCGAACTGATAAAACCAATGGTCCAACATTTGGATCCATCGCAAAAAAATCGTGATGTTCCTGGAAGAACAAAAAAAAATGAAAAAAAAAAGAGAAGAAAAATCTCGATTTTTACTCTTCCATAAAAATGTCTTCGATATGAATGACTCGTTTCATCAGTTTCCATTTTAAATCTTGCGCAACTATTAATATTCATATTATTCACTTGATCATCCATTCCAAGATTATTTTGATTTACTCCATCCATCCAAAATCCATTTGATGGTAAAATTATTTGTGGATATGGACCAACTCTTGATAAAATCTGAAAATCCTTATCAATTTATTCTTCTTTTTTATCAATCAATAAATCAATTTTTATTTATTTTTTTTGTTTTGTTAAATTTGTTGTGAGTTTTTAAGAATTGTAAATAACAAATATTTCTTCTCATTCGTGTAAAAGAATCCTTTTTTTCCCGTTTTTTTTTTAATAAATATTGACTATAATTTATGATAAAGTATTTTATGAGATGAAAAATTGTATTTTTTAAGTGGAAAAAACTTTTCTTTTGAAAGTATTTAAAGGTACTTGAAAAAATGTGTCCACAAAACCATCAAAATATTCTGAAGTTCAAGAAAAAAAAATGGGAAAAGGGGAAACTTTCCGGAGGGGGGAAGAAAACGGGAAAAGAAAAACCAAACCTCGTTCATCATATTTCGAGTTAATTGATTGCTGCATTTGATTTCTGTCGGTGCAACAGAAGATGCTGATCGATTCTGAAATTATTCAATTTTAAAAACGGAAAAAAACCGAAAATTTGAAAGCAATTAAAAAAAATCCTAGAAAATTAATTCTTTTGGGTCTTGTCACGAATTCCTTCTTACATGAATATCATTTAATGAAACTGTCGACGAAATCAAAACAGGCGGTCCAACAATATTTTTCGAATTTGCTCGTCGATTCATCAGATTTTGAAATAAATCCAATGGATTATTTTTTCTTTTTTTCACATTTCCCGGCAATGATTCGGATGACGATTTCCAATTGACACAAGCTTGATTTTCAGCTTTTTTCATATTTTCAATTGCATTCAATAATTTATCAGCCACCATCAATTTGAATTCATCTTCTTTGTTCAATTCAAAACATGAAGCTCTTCGCGAGTTTTTCAACATTTTTGATGAAGCTGATGATTTATCAATATTATGTGATGATATTGCTCGACTTAATTTCGACTCTTTTCTCAACAAAATTTTTTTTGATAAATTTGATATTTTTAAATGATTATTATTGATTGATTTTGATGTTAAAATTGTTTGAATATCATAATTATCATCATCATCACTTGTTGAACAACTATCATCAATATAATGCATATCAATATTGATATTCGAGCTTAAATTAAATAAAAAAACATTTTTTGTTGAATTCATAAACGAATTGAAATGATCACAAAAAATCATGATCAAAATAAAAATAGAAGAAGAAGAAGAAGAAGAAGAAGAAGAAATACAAATAGAAAATGGTCAGTGAAAAAAAATGAGGAAGAATATTAAAAAAAGAAACGAAATCAAAGTTTGTTTAGGTGGACAAAAAAAAAAAGGAACGAAAAAGGAGCGGCAATTCAATGAACAATTTTTTGTTGTATGAAATCCATTCTTTATTCAATCAAATTTTATACAATTTTTGGATGAAACCATTTTTGATTTCAAAAAAATAAATAAAAAAAATATTTTTGATTTTCGTTATCAAAACTAAAAGAAGCTTAACCACCCCCCCCCCCCCCCTCACCACAAGACAATTTTATGTATATTTTGTGAAAAAAAAAGGAAAAAAGAAAGGTCGAACAACAAAATAATTTTCTAAAATGTTTTCTTCTTCTTCTTTGGTTCACAATTTGAAATTGAACTGGAAAGAAAAGAAGAAAATTTAACGACGACAGCTGTACCGAAATGAAGAAAACCAAAACCAAAAAAAAAACGGAGCAGCAGCAGCAGCAGCTCAATTATCGTGTCTTATAATGGAATAATTTTGCGGTAAACGAAACGGAAAATGAGGGCAGACAAGGGCAGACCAATCGAATAATCGGAAAAATGATTTATGTGACATTAATTGAAAAAATAAAAACAATTTTTATTTATTTATTTTTAAATTTTAACTGGAAAAAATCACATATTTTCTGCCTGGATTAAACAAATCCAATTTCCTGTCAATTTTTCGTTAAAAAAATTATTTTTCGCTCGAATATTTTGAAAAAAAAAGAAAAAAAAAACAATTTTTTTTGTTTTTTTATTAAACTTGAATTTCAATGTTGAACTATCGTTTCAACAACGAAAAAACATTGGCAAGGAAAAGAGGGGCGGGCGGACGGTGGGGAAGACGAATTTTCTCGTCTGAAAAAAGTACAAAACAAGTCAGTTAAACCAAAAAGAAAAAAAAAGTCAAAAATTCAAAAATATGAAAGAAACCCGGGCGGGTGTACTTTGGCTAAAAAAAACAGGAAGCAGCAAAAAAAAAGCCAAAATATGATTTTTAGGCAAATAAAAAACAGAAAAATTGAGAAAGAAGAAGCGGGGGAGAAGGGGGGGGGGGGGGGGAGTCGGATAGGGAAGGGGTGGGGAATCGGTGGAATGGGGAAAAACGAATGAATGACATGGATAATGCGTAAAACTTGACAAATGATAAGAACAAATCAGTTAAATCAACAAAAGAAAATGCATCTTTTCTGCTCATTTTCTTTATTTTTTCTTTTAAAAATATTCGAAAACTAGAAAACCCAAAATCTTCCTCTTTTTTTTTTTGAATCCAACAGAAAAAAAAATGGGGGGAACTGAATAAAACCAAGGTAATATTTAATTAAAGGACATGCAAATTTCAAGGCCAATAAATGAGAAAATAAAAACCAGAAATTGTAGTGAATTCATCGGTGACATGGAAACCATTTAATTATTAGTTCAACTTTTAACAACAAAAAAATATACAATTTTATATAAATATATAAATATATATATATATATATATATTTTGCAATATTTGTTTTTTAAAGTTTTAAAAATTTATAAAGAAAAAATCGAAAAATTAATTCTGAAAAAATATAGTTTTATTTAAGGAAAAAAACGAAAAAGCTAAAAATCTACATATTTTATGATGCTTACGATGCTTATTTTCTGACATATTGCAAAAGATTTTTGACATGTATCATCATCATCATCGTATTCATCATAAATACAAATATTCCCCTTCCCTTTTTTTCTTTTTTCTTCTTTTTTTTTTTTGTTAAACTATTCTTTATAAAATTTTATTTATTTTCCTTGTAACATTTTATTTGAAATTATGTCAAACCTATTGACTTTTCCAACAACAATTTAGTATGGGTTTAACCTATTTTTAAAGAAAAAAGAAACAAAATTGATTTTGTTGAAATTAGAAGGCAAAAAAGGACAAAGAAAAATATTTTTTCTCATTATTTTGATATTTAATAAAAAAAAAACCCCGAAAAGGAGGGGGAAAAAACAATTTTTTTCGCCATTAAATTTTATCCAAATTTGTTGAAATTTTAGTGAAAATTCGGTAAAAAATCAATCAAAAAATGGAAAGAAGAAAAATGAATTTTATTTGATATTTTTACAAAATGAAAAATAAACCAGATTTTCGATCATTTTCTCTTCAAATTTTCATTTCATTTTCAACCAAAATTTGATGAAAATTTTATTCAAAAATTAAAAAAATCATGATCGATTTAAGCCAAATATTCAAATATTGAAAATGGA
This sequence comes from Caenorhabditis drosophilae, assembly GCA_963572285.1. Classification (NCBI taxonomy): domain Eukaryota; kingdom Metazoa; phylum Nematoda; class Chromadorea; order Rhabditida; family Rhabditidae; genus Caenorhabditis; species Caenorhabditis drosophilae. The sequence continues at coordinate 6,068,640 of OY751561.1, read as the reverse complement.
AATTGTGTGTCAATAAAATATTCAATTTTAGTTTAAAAATTTTTTAAAAATTTATTTTTAAAAATTTTTTATAAAATCAAAAAACAAGTATTTTGATTTTATTTTTTTCACATTTTTGGGTTCAAAATAAAATTGTAAAAAAAAAGAAAGAAAGAATACAATTTGATATTAAACCAGTTGTGGAAAAGAAATTTCCAAAATAAAACCATAAATTATAAAAAAAAATCATAAGTTTTTGTCATAAAAAGTTGATTGTTTTACATAAGCGACTGACTGACTGGCGGCGCGGCGCGGGTCAAATTAAATCGAGAATTAAAAGGCAGCCAAAAAGAAATGAAAAAAGAAAAAAGGAAAAAGTCGAAGAAACACAATGAGAAAAAGCTTAAAAAGAACATGGAAAAACATGTTCAAATGGTATTAGTTCGACTTTGATTCCAACAACTTTTGACACACCAAAATATCATAATTTTTTCTTCCCCTTTTTTTTTCATTTTCCATTCATCAACTTTTGTTGTCAATTTGTATTTAAAAGAAAAAAAAAGGAAATCAATTGTAGTATAATTGAATCTAATAATAATCAAGGAAAAAAGGGAAAACCGATATAGAGAGAGAGAGAGAGAGAGAGAGACAAAGAGAGAAAGAGAGAGAGAAAGAGAGGAAAGAGGAAGGGAGAGAGAGACAGAGAGAGAAAGAGAGAAAGAGAAGAAAGAGGAAGAGAGAGAGAGAGAGACAGAGAGACAGAAAAAAGTTGCCGAAAGACTAGAAAAAAAAAGAAGAAAAATGATAAAACAGTAGTAAAAGAGAATAAGAATAAGAAAAAAAAGAAACAAATTATAATAAAAAAAGATAATGATAATTACTATTTAATGATGAGAAAACAAAACAAATTTGAAGGAAAAAGGATATTTGTCATTTTGGAGTAAAAAATATTATCAATTTTGTGAAGGAAAAAAATAATTCCAAAAATTGGGAAAACTTTTTTTTTGACTTTTCAAAATGTTTCCCAAAAAAAAAATTGGCAATTTATTTTTAATTTCTTCAAATCATTGATTGGATATTTGATATTTCCATTGTTTTGGAGAAAAAGAAAAAAAAGATTCTAAAATAGTCGAAAGAGCAACCGAGCTCCACAGGCATTGTGTCAAAATGAGCTTCATTCATTCAACTTTGTTTGTCGATTCAAAACAATTTTTTTTTAATTGTACAAAACAAAAAATCAATGGAATTTCAACTTGATTTTAAATGATTCAAAAAAAAAAAAATTAAAAAAAATGAGCAAACAAAACAATTTTTTCTCATTTTTCAAGAGCTCAACATTAATTTTTTTTTGTTCGGGGAAAAAAAATCATCGACAGACGACGGCCACTATAAATTTAACTACATTCTTTTTCCTGTACACACATGCATAAAGTGAGTGAGTGAGTGAGTGAGTGAGTGAGTGAGTGAGTGAGTGAGTGAGTGAGTGAGTGTGAGCGAGTGAGTGTGAGTGTGAGTGAATAAGTTAGGTATGAAAAAATTCGTCAAAAAACACAAGAAAAATGAGAAGGAGATGTCAAAACGATTCGGATGTTTTTATTACGATTTTTGAGAGCTCATTTTCGGCTATTTTCTCTTTTTCCCCGTGATTTCTTCGGAGGATTTTAAGAATTTCGGAAAATTAAATGAAAAAAAAAAACGAGGAGGAGGAGGAGGAGGAAAGAAAACGAGAACATAACAAAACTTGTAAATCAATATTTGCCCCGCAAATTATTGAAAAAAAAAGTCAAAAGCAGCTGACAAGAAATTAATGGATATCAGATACTTTTTCTCAACATTAATTGACCGTAATCTGATACACATTTATTGGGTTGTTCTCATCCGCTTTTTGTGTATTTTTCGATTATTATTATTATAATTTCGTGACAAGACCCAAAAGTTTTGAAAAGAAAAAAAAATCAAAATCAAATTCAACCAACTTTTTTTTCTGGCATTTCACATCTTTGATCGTCCAATCGATTTCCTTGCATTCTTTCGATCAAATTCAGAAAATCTTCACTCTGAAATTCAAACAAAAATTTCGCCTCATTTTTTTTGTTAAATTTTTATACGAAATGAAATATTTGAGAACACTGAAAACCTTAACTGTGAGAAATTTCAACTTTTTGAAATTTCTCCAAGTTTTATCGTTTTTTATTATTTGTGGAAATAATGTGTCAATGTTTGAATTTTATACAAAAAATCGAAAAAAAGAAAAAAAAATTCAAAAATTTCCCTCGTTTTATTTGATCTTTTTTCTTCCGGGAAAAAAATGAAGGAAAACGACGCTTCGTGTAAACGCGTATTACTGTAATAAACGGAAAAAAACAGAAAAAATTCAAAAATGGTCCTTCCCTCTCCGCCCCCGCCCCGTCTTCCCCATGATTTTTCCTCTCAACAATTAAATCCGATACCTTTTCAATATTATAATTAACACCGGTTGTGAACAATCCCGATTCGTGCATCTTTTCCAATTCCCGATAGTAGCCGTCAGCGTTGAGCGAATTTCTTCTGTAAAATTTTTGGCAAAATATTCTTCTTTTTTTTCTTTTTTTCCAATAAAAACATTTTCTCCATATAATTTATGATGTGAAAAATGAAAATACAACGAACATTTGTTGTGTCTCATCCCATCCAAAAAAAAAAAAAACATTTTTTTTCAATGTTAAATGAGTCGACACAAATTTTTTTTTGTCATCAAACAATTTTTTTGGTCATTTTCTTCAGAATTTTCAAAACGAAGAAAATTCAAATATTCTTGAAGTAAATTGCCCCCTCCCCCCCCCCCTTTCCCCCGGGAAAATGTTTCTGCTAAAATCCCAATGAATTTACACTTTATTCAAGTCAATTTTATTTTCATTTAAAATGTGTTTAATAATTACTTTTTAATTTAAAATTAATGATTTCAAAATTTAAACAAAACCAAAAAAAGAAAAGAAAAGGAGAAAAGAAGAATTTCATTGACTGTAATTTTAGTTTAAAAATGTCTAAAGATTTTTCCTCCACCCCCGCATAAAATGTAAAATCGCATAAAATGATTGAAAAAACGAAGAGGAAGGAGAAAAAGAAGAAGTGTTGGAGCCCACATAATAAATATCATCAGAATATTCAAAAAATCAACAAAAAAAAAACGAAAAAGCTTTTTACTTTTCTTTTTTTTTCCTTTTCTTTTCCGATATTTTTATGATCATATTCTCTGTCTCAAATCTCTCATCAATCTATTCACTATTTTCATAAAAGAGCATTTCGTTGTTTTTTTTTTCTTCTCTTTTCATCATCATTAACGAAAATGTACGACGAAAATCTAAAAAAATGCGAGAATGAGAAATGAAAAGCAATAAATTTTTGAGAAAAATATGATCTGACGACGACGACGACGACTAAATTTATTGAAATTATCAAATTTCTTTGCTTTTCTTCTTCTTCTTCTTCTCCTTCTTGTTTTTGTAAGCTGAGAAGAGACGGAAAAAAAAACAAAAGAAATTCTGAATTATTTTCAGCGAGAAAAAAAAAGACAAAAAATAATTTGAAGAAAAAAATTAAAAGAAATCAAACATTTCAAAACTTTAACGAGATCAGATGAGCTTAGCCCAAAAATAACGGGGGGAAAAAAAAAGATTTTAAGCGTTTCAGTCAAAAAATAAAATCAAAATTTTTCTGAGAATTTCAAGGAAAAAAAAGGTGAGAAAAATCAAATTAAAGTCGTCACATTTTTCAACAAAAAAATAATTTTTTCTCTTTTCCCCCTTTTTGATGAAAAAAGAAAGAAAATGAGATGAAATATTGTGAGAACAGGGGCTCATTTTGCTCTTTTTCTTTTCTCTCGTTTTCTCTCTTCTCAGCTTTTTCAACCCCCATCCCCCCCCCCCCTTCCCTTCCCATTTTATAAAACCAATTCGGATGGATATTTCATTAGTCTCTCATGTCAGCACGTCCATCAATTTGTTCGTCACTTCAATAAAACATTTACATTACAAAATATTCTCAATCAGAAAAATATTATTTCTGCTTTTCTTTTTTCTTTCAAAAAAAAAAAGGAAAAGCTCAACCAAAAAAAAAAAAAAAACAAAAAATGTTGATAAATTAATTTTTTTTTAAGACTTTGAACCATTTGAGGAAATGAAAACTCAAAGGGGATAAGCGAAAAAAATTTGCACCAAAAAAAAAACGGAAAGAAAAACCAATCAAACGACAATTTCAAAAGAAAAAAAGCTGACGCCGAAGAAGAAGAAGAAGGAAAATGTCCAAGTTTTCCCCGGCTTTTTTTTTTGTACAATCAGACACAAAAAACCTCAAAAATCTCTCTTTTTTTTCAAATTTTTCTTGATTTCCGCCAATTTTTTTGATCTTTCAAATCAACAAATTTGAAATAAAATTATTCATTTTTTCAAAAAAAAAAAAATTTGTTTGGTTGTCGATGAAAATTAGAAAAAAAACAAAGAAAAAATTTGTCGACGCATCTTTTCTTTCCTTTTTTCTTCTTCTTCAAGATATTTTTGTGCCAATTTCAAAATAATTTAATAAAGAATTGAAGACATCAATAAAATTAGTGAAAGGAGCCAATATAATTTCATTTATTTTCTTCCAAAATTATTTGCTTTTGATCCAATAAAATTCGAATTAAAAAAGCCCATCATTTGTCGACTTTTTTTCTTTCTTTTTTTTTTTTTTGTTTTGTTTCAAATTCAGATTTCAAACATCAAAAAAAAAAGGAGAATTTTCTCATGACTTCATAATTTCTTCTTCTTTTTCTTTTCCATTTTTGCCAAGAAAAAAATCTGTTAATCTTCTTCCTCCCTCCCCTCCCATATGCTTTTCACCTTAAACTGACAAAGGATTAGGCGAAAGAAAAAAAAACGCCATTTTCATTTAAAAATGATTTCGACGGCGTCATTTTAAAAGACGAAAAAAAACAAATTTTCTGAAACTTTTAAAATTTATTATTTTCTCCTTTTTTTTGTTGTGAAAAATTGATGAAAAAACGGCCATAAAATTGTGTCCAACACAATTTCACTAATTGTTCATTATATGTATTCGCTGTGCCCTTTGAACACTTTTTTTTTCTTGCCACGAAAATATTTCAAAAAATAAAAAAATCGGTCGGAGAGTGCACAGAAAAAACAAATAATGAGTCAGATGAGTCAGACTTTTAAGCGGCGAAGGCTATTTTCAACTTTTTTTTTTTGTGATAAAAATCACGTAATTTGATTGGTTTTTGGAAACTTTTGTGGAGAATTGAAAAAACGAACCTGTGCAAGCGACGAACTCCAAACTGCTGAAATAATGCTTTTGCTGATTTTCTCACTGGTCGACTTTGTCGCCGAAAAATTCCCTTCAGCGGTGATCCGCCACCAATTTCATTGGATTCGTTTCCAATTTCTTCATTTTTTGGATCATCAATTGTGATGATACAAATTCCATTTTGATTCGAAATATTTGAATTCTTCATTTTCTCTCCTCTTTTTGAATATCAAAAAATCGAGAGAAGTCGACGAAGATGACGATGAAGAAATACGTAATATCAACAAAACAACCAATAATCAATGGTTTTAATTCTTTCGTTCCTCGCTGCTTTTTTCTCCCGCTCCTCCTCCTTCTTCTTCTTCTTTCCGCAGCTACTAGTTTTACGTATTTTCGGCTTCTGGTCTTCTGATTGTCGTCGTCGTCGTCGGCAACAAAAGTTACGTCAAAATGAAACGATATAATTGCTGGGGGTTTTTGTATGTGCCGAATGATTTTGATCTTCAACGAATCGGTTAGCCGAATCGAATAGTAATAGCCCGAGTATCAAAACCAAAATAAAAGAAACAAAAAACCGAATTTATATATTTCTTCGTCGTCTTCTTCTTCTTCTTCTTCTTCTTCTTCTAAAATAAAAAAAAAGAAAAGGAAAAAGTTGAAATTTCGAAAAGATGACGAACGATAAAGAAATGATTGATAAATAAATAAAAAGAAGACAAAGATTTTCGAAAAAAAAAAAAAATTGGAATTTGACAAACATTTTTTAATAAATTTAAAAAATAAAAATCAACATGGATCTGGGTCTACAAAAGAAAAAAATCAAACTCTGATTCACAAAACAACAAAAAATGAGGGGAAAAAAAGAGGCGGCGGAAAATGACGAAAAAGAAAAAAAAAGAAAAGAAGTTTGACAAAGTTGAAAATGTTTACCTCTCATTTTTTTCTCCTTTTTTTATTGATTTTTCTAATTAATTTAAAAAATGATGACATACGCAAATGATAAATGACTAATCAAAAACATTTTTTAAGTTTTTATTGTTTTTTTTTTTTTTTTTTGAAAAAAAAAGAAGAAAAACCGGACAAAAAATGAAAAGAAAAATGACTTTTTCTCTCTTTTTTTTTGTAATTTCTAAATCAGTAAAGGTCAAGTGAACTCATAAGAATTTGAAAAAAAAATAAAAAATAAAACATTTTTCAATATTTTTTGGGCGAAAAAAACGCAATTCCCAATTGAAAAATAAATAAATTGGGGGCGGGGTGGATAATCAAAAAAAAAAAAACGAAAATGTGTTTGGCTTTGGAGGATTTATTTCGAAAAATTAATCTTCCAATTTTCGAAAATCTCATGTTTTCTTCGAATAAAATTTTGATCTACGCAGAAATGAGAATTTTATGATGGAAAAAATTGAGAAAAAAAAATGAAAAAAAGAAAAAAGGAAATTTAGAATAAAATCTTCTTTCTTTTTTCTTCCTTCTGAAAAGAAGAATCTTTTAAGCTCACTTTCTCTTTCTCTCTCTCACTCTCTCTCTCTCTCTCTCTTTCTCTTTTATCACTTTAATGATGACAATTGAGGGAGAAAAATGGAAAAATGAAAAGAAAATGAGTGAAGAAAGGGTTAAAAGTGTGTAATAATTGTGATGACTGATTTCAAATACCCATTTCTTTAATTTGTCATTTTCCTACTTTTTTTTTCTTTTCTTCTTTTACCTTATTTTCCCCACAATCATTTTCCAAAAAAATAACTGAAGAAGAAGAAGAAAATGATGATTAAATTGATAAATTTAATAAATATGAAAAAGAAATGTGACTTTATTGATCTTTCGGTCAAAAAATTCCCATTTTTTTTTTCTTAAATGATGAGAAGAATAAAAAATGTCAGAAAAATGGAAGGTCGTCAAAATAAATTGACACCGTCTTTCTCATTTCTTTTCTTCTTTTTTTTATTGAAAAAAATGTCTCGACCGATTGGAGCTCTTTTTTTTCTCTTTTTTTTTTGAGAGGTCATCAATATTCACATAAAAATATGTTTTTATAATAAAAAAAATTCTAAAAAAAAAGGGAAAAAAAGAAAAAAAAACTGGACCGCCCTATTTAGATTTAAATCTAAAAATGTCCGGATATTCCTAAATACGAGATTATTATTGGAACTTTCTGAAGAATTAGGAAAAAATTCAAAAATCAGATTATTAAATTAAATCTTGGATTTTTTTCTCAGAGAAAAAATCAATAAAAAACTGTTCTTCCAGACTTTTTCACGAATCAATAAATTCCTATTTTGATCCAAAATCGGAAAATATTTGGTTAAAAATGAAAAAGAAAAAAATTTGTATTTTCCCCTTAAAAACCGGAGGAGGAAGAAATGTTTGGCTCAAAGGGGGGAGGGGGGGGGGAGTTACTAAAAGAAAAAAAAAACTTTTCTGGATTTGACACAAATCGAATCTTTTTGTTTTGTTACACTAATAATTGGAAGAAAAATGAAACAACAAATGTTTTTTTCTCGTTTAAAAAATGACCAAAGCAAATCAAATTTTTTTTTCGTTTTGGTTTGACTCACCTAAAAGCTTTCAATTGCAGAGGCGTATCCAACCTATAATTTTATATTTTTTATTAACAAAAATTCTTTTTTTTTTTTATTGAAAAAAATGTCAAAAACTTACTTATCAAAATTTGTTTCACTATCATTTTTTGCATTTTGTCCGCTGTAGCTACAAATCCCATAAAATATTGAATCTTTCCATGAATAAATCCAATCCATTATTGATTGATTTTTTCAATTAATTTTTTTTTTTTGCTTTTTCCTTTTCTTCTTCTTCTTCTTTAATAAATTAATTATTTTATAAATGAATGGAAAAAAAAAGAAAAGAAAAGAAAATTGGATTTAATCGAAAGATTGGAACATAATAATTGAAGAAGAAAGACATTTGAAGATAGAAAATTACGATTAAATTTGTAAAATCATAAAAATTACAAACAAATTATTCTCGATTCTTTTCGATCGATAATTCTATTAAATTATTGATTTTTTAAAGATAATAAAAATAATGAATAAAAAGATTTTTAATAAAAAAAAATTAAAAAATCAATAATTTATTAAAACTTTATTCACGGCACAGCACATTTTCTTTCTTTATCATTTTTTCTATGACCAAACTCTATCAAAATGTATTCTCTTTTCCCTTTTCCTTATAAACTTGCCCCGGGTAAATCTAACAACGAAATTCACCCAAAAATAATATCGAATTTTCTTTCCCGCGTTTTTAAATTTTTAAAAATTCTCAAATTCCTCAATTTTTTTCTTTTATAAATAATTAAAATAATAATAATTAATATTAATATTATTATTATTATTATTTTGTAAAATTATTTAAAACATTTTTACCTGTTTTTTAAACAAGTTTTATATTAAAAATATTAAAAAAGTGCTGCTTTGTTTTCGAAAAAAAAATTGAACCGCGTTTCATTTTTGTTTTAAATTTCAATTGATCGTATTAAATATAACAAAAGAATGAACAAAAAAAGGCCAAAAATGATGAACAATTTTGTAAATAAAAAAATTATTTTTTTTTGCAAATCTTATCTTTTAAATAAAAAAATAAATTGAATTGAATTTTTTTTTTAATAAATAATAAAAAAAAAGTATAAAGAATCGAAAAAACCCCCTTAAAACCTCTTCAGTGGTTGGTTGACCTTCTTGAAAATGAATCAAATAATTATTGATTCAATAATAAAAAAAGGAAAAGAAAATCGAATATTTTTGTATCATTTGAATGAAGAAGACAATGACAAATTCTGGATTTTCATCTTTAAACGATTTTAAACGGGGGAAAAAACCGTCGCCTCAAGAATGAGGCTAAGTGGGAAAATGAAACGAAATGGTTTTGAACTGAATACAAATTTGGTTTTTAGAAAAGTAAGTTTCTTCTTGATAAATCAAAGGTTTTTTTTTTCTTCTCCACCTCACCAATTCAATGATTAAATAAAATTGTAATAAAAATCTTAAAAAAATATCGAAGAAAATGTCGAAAGAAGAAGAAGAATTATAATTTTATATTACAAGGCACACTTTCACTATTAAGAAGATGAAGAAGGGGAAAAAAAAGAAATCAAAGAAAACATTGTAAAAAAAATATTATTTTGGGCAGAAAATTTACTAAATCAAATTTTGACCTTTTTTGAATCAAAACAAATCAAATTTTAGGGGAAAAATACCCAAAAATTTGGAATTTTGATAAGAAAAACCAACGAAACCATAAAATTTCGATTATCAATTTGGAGAGAAAAATTGAAACAAAACCAAATAAAATTATTGAAAATTGTAATAAAAATTGGAAAAAAAACGGATTTTTAATGAATTTTGATTTTTTTATACAAAGAAAAATCGAATAAAATCGTCACATTTTTTATCAAAAATAAATTCTTTCAATGATATCGTTTTTATAGAGAAAAAAGGGAAAGAAAAAATCGGACTTGTTACTTGTTCAAATAGAAAATATCTTTTCCATTTTTATTAAACAATTCAATGCGAATCAACATTTCTTGTTTTTTTATTTTATTATCATTATTTTTTTATAAATTATTTACATTTTTATTTAATTAAAAATTAATTGAAAATTAATGGCTACGAACAAAATGATGAAAAATTTGAATAAAAATCAATTTTTTTTAGTTTTGATTTTAAAAAAAAGTTAGCAAATAATTGTTTTTCCGTCGTTTCTTTTGTTTCTTCCAAAACTAATCATTTGTTCAAATTGTGTCAATTCAATCAAAAAAATGATGCCGGAAAAACTGAAGCTTATCCTCATCGGAGGAGGAACAAGAAAAAAAAACGTAGAACAAAAGAAAAAAAAAGGAAAAAAGAAAGAAAAATTAAAAATCAATAAACATTTTAAAAAATTGTCATCGAAAAGAAGAAAAAAATTGTTTCTTTTTTTTCTTTTTCATTCTCGTTCTTTCTCGCTTTTTTCGTTGATCGTGACGAATTAAATTTGATCATAAAGATGATAACAATTTGTTCATTCTTTTTCTTTTCATTTTTTTAATTTTACTAAAAAAAATAAAGAAAACAACTGGAAAAATAAATGTCTCGAGTTGTTTATTTTTGTTGTAAAAAGTGACAAATCAAATCAAGTTTGCTCATCAGCCGACAATTTTTGTTTGTAATTAAGATTTAGAGCAAAATAGTGTGAGAATAAAAGAGACTTTGAATTATGATCAAATTGAGAGAATAATTCGACCATGACCAAACAATTTATTGCCTTTTCATGGTTAAAATATCAATAAAAATTTGAATTTTAAGATAATAATCACCTTTTTCATTTTCTTCCAAATAAACAAGTTTTAGGGGGAGGCGGGGAACAAAATTAAAGGAACATACACTTAATTTGTTTTTGCGGTCTCGCCACAAATTGACAAGCAGAGAAGTTTTTTTTGTTCTTTTCGTAAGTGAATTGAATTATTTTTTCCTTTTTTTTAAATTTAATTAATTAAACAATTATTTATCAAAAAAAAAAAACAAATTAAAATTTATTTTGAAGAGAAAAAAAGGTGGATCCACTACGAAAAACACTGAAACATCGACATGGAACTGTAGAAGTAATTAAAACTAAATTATTGATTTTTTGAAGAGAACAAATTTTTTTTAAATGCAGTTAAATGTAATTTGATATTATTCAAATACTTGAAATATCTTTATACATTTTAATAATATTCCACGATGAATATTTTGAAATTTTTTTCAAAATGTAAACAACGGAGTGTCGTTCAGAAATTATTTTATGGAAAAACATTTGTTAAACATTTTGAAACAAAAACTTTTTCAAAAATATTTTCAAAACAAAAAAAAAAGAAAACATTTTGAATAAAAACTTGTGAAAAACCATTAAAAAATGGCAGGAAAAAAACCAAAAAAAAATTATCAATTTTTCCCTGACAATTTTTTGCTTCGGTCGGTCAAAATTATTTTGAAAAAAATGGAGGGAAAAAAAGGAACACTGAAAGCGACATATTCTAGTCAGGTTTTAAAAGGAAACAAAACAAATTTTTGAAAAGAAATGAATTGTAAACAAAAAAAAAAAAAGACGAGAAATTGTTACAAATTTCGCGTGGCTAATAGGCGAAGGAAGAAAAAACAAGAAAAAATCGGAGGAGAAAAAAACAAGAAAAAATTCCTGTAAAATTCCAACCAAAAAAAAAGTTTTTTTTTTTTAAAAAAGCAAGTTTAATTAAACTGCAAAAATTTATAATAAAAATGATCATAAAAAGAAAAATTGAACGAAAGGTCAAAAAGTAGAAAATCAAAAAGATTTTTCGGAAATATAATTGGATTTAAATGATCATCAGAATAAATAATAATTGACGACGACGCTCATAAAATGTCGGCAAAAATGTTGAACTCAATTTTATTTTTTTTTTGGCTGGTTTTAATGACTTTCTCGATCATTTTTCAAAACATTCCAAGAAACGAAAATATTGAATTTTTTTTTTTTGAAAAAAAAGCGAAAAAAATTTGGATAAAAATTGTGGGGGACAAAAAACAACGTTCGATGAATATTTTTAGGGCTTACAAAATAATTGTAGAAATCCAACAAAAACCAGTTCAAAAATCCGCTTATAATAATTCTTTTGTGTTATGATTAGCTTGACAGATTTTTTCATAAAACAAATTCCCTTTTATTGTTTGATGAATCGAATAAGCCAAGCAGATTTTTTGATCAAAATCAACAACGAGTTGGAAATGTTCGGGTTTCAAGCATCTCAAAATCTGAAAACAAAAAGTCTGCAAAAATTCCTAAAACAAAGCAAAACAAAATCATTTTCAAGCACAATTTTGTTCAATTTTCTTTTCTTTTTTTGATTTTCAAAATTTTTCGTGTTTTTCGATTTGAAAAAATCTCATTTCGAATTCAGTTTTGACCTGATTTTTCTTTTGGAAGGGTTTTTTTCTTTTTTTTTTCAATGAGTCAAATAAAAATGATTTGAATTGACGAAAAAAAAAACATAAAAAAAGAATCTAAAATGCCCCTTCCCTTCCTTCAAAGAGAAAAAATGATCGTTTGAATGATCTTTTTTTTTGTTTCTTTTTTATTCTTTCTCACCAAATCCCACCACAATCCATCTTCAAAAGATATCCATTGTTAATCTGATTAGGCTGCTGCATTTTTTTCTTATTTTGCAACCTAATCATATCTCCGTTTTTTTCCCTTCCATTTATCATCTTTCTTTTTTGCATTTTAACTCTTCCTGTTGTTTTTTTTTAATTTCTTTTCAAAAAAAAAATCGGATACAAATTTGTTAAAATGTGAATCATTTATTTGATCATCAATCAGACATCAAATTTATTTAATCAAGCTCTTAATCGAAGAATTCTCTTTTTAAGGTTTAAAATAACTTTTCTTTTTTCATTTAAAAAAAAAATAATCAGATTTTATTGAATTTATATTTTAAATTGATCCTTTATGAAAATAAAACTCCAAAAATTGTCTGAAAATTCAAGAAAAATTTTTTTTTTGGAAATTTTAAAATCCTCAAATTCAAGATTTCTTTTCTTCGTTTTTTTTTTAAATTAAAAAATTGAATTAATTGAAAATTTTTATTATCAGCTTATCACAGTGAATCATCAAATTCTTCGAACTTCCGATGTTTCATCTTTACCGACATTTGAATTGACTTGTTCAGAATATTTTCACATCAGAGATTTCCGTCTTCTTCTTCTTCATTTTTTTATTATCATTTTCACTTTTTCCTCTTTTTCCTCTTCATTTCTTTCCGCCGCTTTTTTTTTCTTCAAATTCTCACTCACTTAATCAAATACGATTTGCATTTTTATTTCCATCCAAAAACATCTTCAATCATTTTCCGTTTTCCATAAAATTACAAAAAAAAAAAAAGGAAAAGAAAAGTAATTACACTTGAAATTGGAATCATTTTTGTAGCAAAAAGGAACCCCTCCCCCTCCCCCCCCCCCCCTCTCTTTTTTCCCCTTCTCCTCAACCTGACAATTTTAATTAAAAAAAGTATTTAAGAGAGAAAAATTGAACAATTTTATAAAATAAAATGACGAATCAACACTGCTCCTCATTATTGATTTTGATCTTATTCTCGCCAATTTCATATTCATTACCATTTCGTCGATTAAGCTCAATTAATATTGCTCAAAATGAGGGTGAAATAAATGATTCTCATGGAATTTCGAATATTTTATATCAGGTTTTTAAATTTTCAATTAAAAATTGAAGTTTTGAATTAAATTTAGGGAGATATCGCAATAAATTATAGAGAAAAAAGATCAATTTTTCGACAAAAAAATAAAAAATGGAAATTGCCGATGCCATTTTCTTTTGATCCAAAATTTCGTTCGTTTTTTTTTTCAAATTTTTAAGCTAAAAAAAAGCTGGAAAAATAACAATAATTTTAAGCAAAAATATTTCGTCATCGAGTTTATGAAGCAATGAGATTTTGGTCGGAAAAAACGTGCATCAAATTCGAGGAAAACTCGATGACTTTTCCACGCGTCAACATTTTCGAAGGAAATGGTTGTTGGAGTTTTGTTGGAAAACAATCAAATATGAGGAGACAATCGTTGTCACTTGGCTCAACATGCACTGATCATGTAAATATCGACTCGACCCAACTCGAACCGACCCAACTCGACCTGACCGATTTTGAGACTTTTCTTATTTTTTCTGTTTTTCAGGTCTTCGTTATTGCTCATGAAATTGCTCATACCTTAGGATTCTATCATGAGCATGCTCGATCTGATCGTGATAATTATATTCAAATTGATTATTCAAATGTTAAACCAAATTTAACATTTGCATTTGAAAAGGTTTTTCTCTTTTTTCTTTTCTTTTTTTTTTTTTTTTGAAATTTGAAACAAAAAAAGAAATCGTTAAGGAATCAAATAATATTGTGAATTCAACAAAAAATCCTTATGAATACGGCAGTGTCATGCATTATTCGATTGATCAGTTTGCAAAAAATTCGAATAAACCTGTCATTTTTGCAAAAGATGCAAAATTTGCTCAAACAATGGGAAATCGAATGAGAGCAACATTTAATGACATAACAAAAATGAATAATTTATATAATTGTCATGGTAAAACAATAATTTTCTTCTTCTTCTTCTTTTTTTTGTTGTTGTAAGGGGGGAAAAGCAGCGAAAAATCGATATATTTCTACCATACAGAACGCTGCTCAAATACAGTGAATCGGTGCAAATATGGCGGATATCCGGCTCCAAATGATTGCTCCCAATGCATTTGTCCCGATGGTTTTGGTGGTTTGTTGTGTGAAACAATCGAAGCATCAACCATTGGGCAGCACAACAATCCAAATTGTGGTGCTGAATTATGGGCGACGAATCAATTTCAACAATTTTATGGAATTGTCAAGACTCGCGTTCATTCAAATCGATTTTTAGCATCGCCAGAGCATTGTTTTTGGCACATTAAGGTTTGTCTCCTCCCCCGTTTTTTTTCGATTTTCAAGAAAAAAAAGAAGATTTTTATTGGAGAATTGTAAAAAAAAAAAAAAATGTTTCTATGCGGGAGTTGCTTCATCCTGTTTATCAACATTAATCGTTTTCATCGAATTTGTCATTTGTGGCTCCTTTTTTTTCGCACAAAATGTCATTGAAGATAAAATTGAAAAAATTAAGAAGGATGCAATTAATCCGTTGATCATCTTCAACCAAAAAAAAAAAAAAATAATTCACCATTTTCTCTCAATTTGATGATGATTTTCTCACCTTTGAAACGAATGTCAGCAATTTTCAACAAGTTTCAAATGAAACAACAAAATAATTTGTTTTTCACCCATTTTTTTCCCCCAACAATGTTTTTGGTCACGTCGAATTTTGAGTTTTGAACGTTTTTTAAACATTTTTCAGTCGTCAAAAGAATTCAAATCAATCGAAATTCGAATTAAAAATATTATTTCACCATGCTCAATGGCTTGCTCATTCAATGCGATTGAATTAAAACTTTCGAATTTTACAATGACAGGGTTACGGTATGTTCCTTTAATATTGTATTGAACTAGTTTTGTTTTCAAATAGATTTTGTTGTGATCAACATATTTACACATTTGATGGAAAATCAAAATCATTTTATTCTGATGGTCCGCTCGTTGTTATTGGAGCTTTTGCCAGATATGATTATATTGATTTTAATATTGAATATCGAGCAGGTAATTTTTCAACAAAAAAAAAGATTAAATCTTAATTTTTTTTATTTCAGTTTAAACCAGAAACAAAAAAATATTAAATTTAAATTATTTTTTAATTATAAATCTTGTGTCTTTCCTCAATTGAATCTCAAAAAATATCAGTTTTTCATGTGCCATTTTAGCTTTATTTTTTTTATTTAAAATAAATTATTTTTTCTATAATTTAACTTCAGAACTTCAAAGAAAATATTGATTTTAAATTGTTTTTGGCAAATTCCAATACCTTGTATGTATTATCGATTATTTCTCTCTTTCACATATTGCTGAATAAATAAAAATCTCAAAGAAATCTGAAAAAAACGCTGAAAATATAAATTAAGCTTTTGAAAATTATTTATAAAAAAAATTGAAAAGTAAAATGAAAAACATTTTCTTTTTAATTTTTATTGAAAATTTGAATTTAAAAAAATTTTTTTTTTCCAAACTTTTTTTCCTTTTTTTTTGGTTTTGAAAAAGTTTTAAAAATTAAGAGTTCAAAAGGAAGAAAAAAAGGGAAGGAAATATTCGATTTTAATAAATCAATAAAAAATAATAAAAATGATTAAAAAAAAATCGAAATTATCGATTTCAACTTCTTTTTTTTTCTTTTCATCACAATGTAAACTGAGTGATTTATTGCAGTAAATTGTGTATAAATCATGATTTTATTTTTGATGGGAATGAAGGGCATGAAATCATGAATCATTTCGATTTTTCTTTTTTTTTAAATTTTTTTTTAAATTCAAAAATAAATGAAATTGAATAATTTTTTCAATGAATTCAATTCAAAGAAACAATTTTGGGGCGGATTTTTTTTATTTCCTTTTTCAATGATAAAACGCGTATTTGATAAATCATTTAAAAAAAAAGATTACAAAAATTCTTTTCATTTCTTCTTTATTTTAATTGTAAAAAAGAAAAAAAAATTATTTTAAAAAGGAAATTTATTAATGATATAAAAATTTCTTCTCTTTCAACAAAAAAATTTAAAAAATGAGGAAATAAAAGTTGATGAATATTTTCGATGAATTTGTTTTCATCAAATCTCGAAAATGTTTATTAGCATAATTGATTTTATTGGATTCTTTCTTCAATTTCTAGATTTTCTTCTTCTTCTTCCTCTTTTACAATTTTCATTTTTATGTGTTTATCTTTTTCTTTTTCTTCTTCTTCTTCTGAAGAATCCAAACAAAATAAATGTAAATTCATTTGATCGTTTTTCACACTTTTTCTTGTTCAAACCACAAAAACATTTCTTTTCATTTTCTTCCTTTTCACATTTATGAGTGATTTTAAACAATTCAAATCAAGATTTTTCCCTTTTTTTTTAATTTGACGAACAAGTTTTATTTGAATCAAAAAATCAAAATTTAAACTTGAGATTTTTTTAATAAAAAAAATCAAAAAATCGTTTTTTTTTTGTTTTAATTTAAAATTTGTTAACCTTTTTAATGATATTTGAAAAAGAGATGAGACAGACGGGAGAGGCGGGGGCGGGGGGAGAGGAAAGGAAAGAAAAGGGGGGAAACGTTTTGATCAGATAAAATTATGAACATTTATGTATCTTTTTAATTTTTATTATTCGGTTTAATTCAAAGATTTATGTTTATTGATTTTATTTATTACGTTTTCATTATTTTCACTTTTTATTAATTTCCTAGAAAAAAAAGCGACAAAAAATGGTTGGAAAAATATCGGTTTGGAGTGCAATAACAAGAAAAAAGAAATTTAATGGTAATTTTTAATTTTTATAAAAAAAATTTAAAAAAAAACTGAAGGAAACACTCATTTGGATACAAATCTTCGTCGTTGTCTTGGCCTTCTTGATATAACATTTTTGGCGCTTGGCCAAATGATGGGCGCTGGAATTTTTGTCCTAACTGGAACTGTTGTCCGAAATCAAGCCGGTCCATCAGTGGTCATCTCATTTTTCTTGGCCGCAGTCGCCTCGTTATTATCAGCGTTTAGTTATGCAGAGTTTGGCGCAAGATTTCCGCGAGCCGGAAGCGCTTATACCTATACTTATATCGGTTTTGGTGAGCTGTGGGCATTTATTGTTGGTTGGACAGTTCCATTGGAATATATGATCGGAAATGCTGGTGCTGGCTGGAATCTTTTCTTCCCCTTCATTCTTTTTTTATTGATTTTTTTTATTTTGCAGCTGTTGCTCGTTCATGGTCAGCATATTTTGATTCACTTTTTGATAATTATTTTAAAAATGCAACAATTGAATTTTTTGGAGAATTTGGAACTGTAAGTCTCCTCCCCTTTCAGATTACAATCCTTATCGATTTATTGATTTTAAAAAGGCGGGCGGATTCATCTCAACCTATCCTGAT
This sequence comes from Caenorhabditis drosophilae, assembly GCA_963572285.1. Taxonomy (NCBI): domain Eukaryota; kingdom Metazoa; phylum Nematoda; class Chromadorea; order Rhabditida; family Rhabditidae; genus Caenorhabditis; species Caenorhabditis drosophilae. Next base: position 6,050,841 of record OY751561.1, on the reverse strand, counting down.
TTTTTGGCACTTATTTTAATTTTTCTTTGTTCTTGTGTTATATCAATTGGATCTAAAGTTTCAGCTAATTTTAATACAATTTTTGTAATTTTAAATATATTGGTAAATAAAAGCAAAAAAATAAAAAAAATAAAAAATGGATTTTTATAGGTAATTTTAATTGTGATCGTCGCTGGTCTTTCATACGCAGATTTTTCCAATTGGACGTCAACCAATTCAGAAGGAGTTTCAAACTTTTTTCCATTTGGAATAACTGGAACATTGACCGGCGCAGCGACATGTTTCTTTTCCTATATCGGCTTTGAAGTTTTAGCTTCAGCTGGTGAAGAAACCAAATCCCCTCATCGAACAATTCCAATTGCAACATTTTTAAGCATCGGAATTATAATGACTTTGTACATTTTGGTTTCATCAACTCTTACATTAATGATCCCATATGATTTGGTAATCATTTATTGATCGATTTTATTGATTTATTGATTCTTTTTTTTTGAGATTGATACAACTGCACCATTTTCAAAAGCTTTTGAAATGAAAAATGCAATTGTATTTAAATATATCATATCAATTGGAGCATTAATTGCTTTAACAAATAATTTGGTATTTAAAAAAAAAAATGGAAAAATAATTTTTTTCTCAAAAAATTAAGGTGACGGGAGTTTTTGCATTGCCGCGCTCAATTTATGCAATGGCAGAGGATGGTTTAATATTTGAATTTCTTGCAAATGTTAATAAATGGAGCAAAGTTCCATTAAATGCAATTATTATTTTTACAATAATTAATGGAATCATCGCATTATTATTTGATATTGAAGCACTTGTAAACATAATTAAAATTTAAAAAAAAGAAAAAAAAGTGATTTAGGTTGAATTCCTTTCAATTGGAACATTATTTGCTTATTCATTTGTTTCCGCTTCAGTTTTAGTTCTTCGTTATCAAGCAGCACCAATCGATAATGATGAAAAACGTCTAGATAATGGCGGAACTCTAAAATCGTGGATTCCATTTCGTAATTATTGGGAATCTCTTTCATCTGGAACATCCATATCGATTGGTGTCGCCATTTTAATTATTTTATATTTTTCGTTGGCTTTTTCGATTCGAACAGGTTTCAGAAGAAGAAAAAAATCAATTTGAAATGAGAAGGGAAGAATTCTTGATTTTTTTCAGGTTTTTATGAGTTTGAATATGTTTGGATTTTGATTTTAATCAATTTTTTTCTGATTTTTCTTGTTTTTTTATTCATTTTTGGTCATCAACAAAATTCTCTTGAATTATCTTTCAAGGTAACCAAAAAAAAAAAAAAAAGGTAAAAATCCAATTTCATTCCAAATATAATTTTTCCAGGTTCCATTTCTTCCTTTTATTCCATGTTTATCCCTTTTTGTTAATGTTTTTATGATGACATTTTTAAATTATTCGACATGGATTCGATTATTTGTTTGGATGTTTATTGGTGACCTTTTTTTTTCCTTTTTTCAATTTTCAATTTATTTTTAAATTTTTTAGGAATTTTAATTTATTTTTCATACGGAATAAATCATAGCAAAGAAGGAAAAAAACAAAAAACAACCATTGGAGATATTCGATTATCATCAACTTTTCCATCAAAAAATCAAACTAAAACAAATAATTAGCTTTTTCGAATTTTTTAAATTTGTTTTTATTTGCGGGTTTTTCTTTAATTGTCAAAATGCAACTTTTTTGTTTCCGGTTTTATTTGTATTTTGATCTCTTTTTACCCATCACTTTTATTCAAAATAAATTCTTTACGTTAAAATAAGCGACAAAACAAAAAAAGTACCAATAAATTAGAAGAAATGGAAAAAGGCAATAAATAATAATTCAAATCTAATTCGATATCACTCGCTTTTAGAAATGTACACACGAAGAAATGAAAAATCAACAAATTAGCGAAAAGATTTTAATGGTTAGCTAAAGATGACATCACATAATTGTTGGTTAAACTAATCATTTCATTTTATGCTGATGGTGCTGCAATTGGTTGTCCATCTCGTCGAGATCTCATTGCTGTACTGATCTGAAAAAAATTAGAAATTTATATTAGTTTTAATTTATAATTTTTAAGGAATTTTCTACCTTATCTCCAAGCGTCAAGCACATTCCTTGACTTTTTGCTCGTATTCTGATATGACCAACAATTGGTGAGGAATTATCCATTGGAAGAGCTTTTTCAACTGAAACATTTGCTAATGCATCTTCTCCAAATATTGAATGTGCACATAAGTTTGCAGCCAAAAATCCACATTCTCCTTCTGTAAAAAACCAATTTTTTCTTAAATTTGAGTTTTTTTACCAATAGCAGCATCTCCTGTCAAAATTTTCATGTTTGTCGATGATGACAAATGAGCTAAGAATTCACGTAGATCTCGAATTGGTGTCATTACAATAACTTTGTTTTCCCATTCAAAATCGCTCCACATTTGTCGGAATTCAATATCAGTCACATTTCCCGGAACAATGTAATCCTTAAATTTAAAGAATTATTATTTATAATAAAAAGGTTTCTAATACCATAATGTCAATTTTAATATCTTGAAGGTACACACAATTTCTATCCGAAGTTGATCCTCTGACATCATAAGAAATTGTTGAAAAAATGACTCCATTCTCAGTCGATGCTACTTTTACAGTCGCTTTTATATTTGAAAAATCAGCTGGACCAAGAGTAACTGGTGTTGGTTTGTCAACTAATTTTAAATCTCCAACAGTTGCCAATTCTAATGAAACATTTTGAAGTGTGTCTGATGTTTGGTTAACAATAAGAACATCCAAAACTAAAAAAAAAAATGTAATTTAACTTAATCTTGATAATAATAATTTTACCAATATCATATTGATTGACGTTTACATAAGCTTCGGCATAAATTGGGTCAGAAAAACCTGCCAGTTGAATAACTTTTCCCAATTTTGAGCTCGAAAAATCAAACTTCTGCGATTTTGGAGCTGTTCCAAGAGCTTGTGATAATGATAAATCAAACAAATTTTCTCCCTGTTGATTGTTTTTAGCAGACAACTGAGTGAAAACAATCGTCTTATCAACTTCAACAAAATCTTTAGATCTTCCAGATTTGAAAGATGGATCATCTAATCTATTTGTTGATTTAGCATTCAACATCAATTCCAAACTGTTTTTGCATTCATCTCCATACTTTCCATCAAGCTCCGGAATCCCTTGAGCCAAGATTTTGATAGTTGCTCCCATTCGATCCAAATCATCCTCATTTACTTGATGTGAAGTTAAACCAGATTTAGCAAGATGAATAATTGATGCTAAAATAAGCATACATTCAGCTCGGAATCTATTTGATCTTTCGGTTCCAGATCCATTGGAAATTGTGAATTGTTGTGCAATTTTGGTGAGCACAGTAGCTAATGATGCTCCCAAAAAGAATTCCCCATCTAATAAAAATCTACGTAGTGGTGGTTTTTCGTTTTGTTTTTTTATAACAGATGATGAAAGTGCTGTTTGAGTAGCATATGTACCATCAGCAGTTACTTTTGGACCAGATGACTTTTTTGGTTCATCTGATGTCGGTTGATTTTCTTCATTTCCTGGTTGTTGTTCAGCTAATTCACTATCAACAATTGGAAGATCTCCAATCGAGTTTTTAATTAATCTAAATGTATTTTTTTTCAAAAAAATACTAAATAAAAATAATACTTTAAAACTTCAAGAGTCCCGTCAGCTTCACAATAAGTAGCTAAAATCCATAAAGCTGACATGAAAATAGTTGGAGTTTGAATAGACAAAATGCCATCTTTAAGTGATTTTAAAATCGCTCCTTTCAAGTTTGGCAACTTGTGAACAGCTTCGCGAACAAATTGAAGCACATAACTTGCAGCAGTCTCATTTGTATCTGATAAAAATTCCATGAGAACTGGAACGATAGCTGGAGCAACATCTGGGAATTTAATTGTTGCCGAATGCAATGTTTTGACTAATGCTTGACGATATTTTCCATTTTCATCATTTGCTTCAGTTGCGGTTTTATTTATTTCTTTTTTCAAGAACATCACCATATCTTCAACATTTCTGCTTGACACTAGATCCAAAGTAAGATTCAGTGTTTTTTGACGAACTTCTAGTCCAGGAGATGTAAGAACCTAAATATTAAAAAATGAAGTTAAGACTTCCAAAACATTTTCAAAAATTACTCTTAAAATATCCATAACCAGTCCTTGAAGAACTTTTTCGCTACTAGAACTGCTACGAAGTTGAATAAGTCTATCCAAAACAATTAATTTGACATTATTATCACTTTCTTTTACTATCAAATCTATATATGCGGTTGCAGCTGCTTTTATTGCAGCTGGAGCTGTAGTAAGCGTTGCAAGAGTTCCAGCAGCTTCATACCTGAAAAAAAATGATTGAAAACCTTTGAATCATTGAACTTTCTCACCGAACAGCTGGAGATTGAGATTGCAATAAGTTATAAACACATCGAATAAAACGAGCGCATTCATTTGGATTCCCGTGGCATACTTTATAGATTAGTTCGACAATAACTAATTGCAATATATCACCGAATTGTCCAACTTGATCAATGCAACTAGAAAGATAATCAAGAGCTCTAGCTTGATCAACATGAAGAAGCATCATGAAGGCGTTTCTTTTGCATGATGCATCTTGTTCAGTTTCAAGATAATTTGTGACTAACTCAGGTGCATCAGGAATCAAGAACTCAAAATTTCCTGAATAAAAAAAATAAAAAAATTTTAAAAATAAGAATATCTTACTATATATTGTGAAAATAGCGCAAACTGCGTTTCTACGCACATATGAATGTCTGTGTTCCAAACATGCTCTTATAGCGGGCATAAGAGGTTCCAACAGTTCAGGTTCTTTTAATTTACACAAGAAACGAAGAGTTGATCCTCGAACAAACTCATTTGGATGTTGAAGATCTTTACGATATGCATCACAAACTAATATCATCTCATGAAGAAGTTTTCCATTTGAGTCAGTTTTTGGTACAATCTCCCAAAAAATGAGCAATAGTTTTTTGAGTGTATGTTCATTGGATGGAAGACAGAACCGAATAACATACATCAACATTCCTTGACTAACTTTGTCCCCGTTTAAAATCATATAAATCAACTTTTTTAATGCATCAATTCTTTCTTTATCTCCTCCTAAATGTATTATTGAAATTGAGACATTTTGATTAAAGACCTACCTTTTTCAAACTTTTCTTTAAGCTGAGCTTCTGATGGAAGCTCTACATCACTTGGAACATGAATTAATGTATAACAAGGAAGCTCTCCCGAGGTCATTTTGACCAAACTAAATTAAAAATATGAAAATTTACTACATTAATTATATAAACAAAAATAAGCTAAAATCTAATCAACCGAAATTTGAAATTTTCAAAAAAAATGTTCTAAAAAAGAAAATTTATTGTAGAAAATATGAGATTCGACGACGTGGTAAGACAACTACCGTAATTGTGTATGCTGAGTAGGGTTAGCGGTGTGAGACCCGCTTATATTTTAAACTGGCTGTATGCCAACAACGTCACCCCTTGAAAAATGTTTATTATAAAAACGCGTTTATTTCATTATTTCATTTCTTGATTTAAATTTTTGATATTTTTAGACTAAATGTCTTCACGAATAGAAGAAGAAAAAGAAAAATTGCGTCGAGCTTTAAAAGAAGGAGAATGGGCATGTTCAGAATCAAGATGTGCTGCAATAAATGGAGAATCGGTTTTATATTGTGACGAATGTGGCAAATGTATATTTTTTTTTAGTTTAAAATTTTTAATTTTGTTTCTTCAGCTAAACCACGACCTACAAATAAAGTTGGAAAAGAAATTGGTAAAGAAATGGCAGATAAATCAAAAGGATTGTTCGCTGCCGAAGATTGGGTTTGCTCGAAGTACTATTTTTTTAAATTCCTTATTAAAATTTTCATTAATTGTTTCTAGATGTGGAAATGTAAATTGGGCACGCAGAAAAACATGTAATGTCTGTAATGCTCCAAGATTAGCGGATTTAGAAAGAAGAACTGGATATGGTGGAGGATATATGGATAGGCAAGATGTGGAATATATTAAAAGAGATTATAACGAAGACTTTGATGAGTTTGGAAGAAAGAAAAAAAGAAAGGGTGAGGTTGGTAAGCCTAAAAAGTAGTTTTTAATATTGAATATATTTTTTTCAAAATCTCAGAGTAAATCTAATAATGATGAAGATGCATATGACGACGAAGATGAATATAAAGACGAAGTCACAGATGTTAAAAAGGTTTGGAATTTATTTTTTATATTCGTTCATAAATAGTTTTAGAACAAAAAAATAAAAAACGATGAAGATGACGAAGAAGACGGCGAGAAAAAAGATGATGATGATGAAGAGGAAGAAGACGGGGAAGATTTAGGAAAATATGATTTTAATTTTGATTCTGATCCTGAACTCGCCGAAAAAGTCGAAAATTTAAAAAGTAAAATTATTATAAACGGTGGATCGTCAATTTGTGATGAAAGCGAGTATGTTTCAATTTATATATTTTTTAAATAATGTATTCGTATAATTAATATTTAGGTGTTCCTGTTCATGTTCTGGTGGTGAATGCTCTTGTCCAGAAAGCGAAGAAGAAAAAGAAAAAGAGAAAGAGAAAGAACGTAAAAAAATTCACAAAAGTTCTCGTGAAAGAGATCGGTAACAAAATAAACAAGTAACAACTTTTTAAAGAAAAATTTATAGAGAACACAATGAACGAAAGAGAACAAGAAGCAATTCAAGAGATCGAAACAGACATAAAAAAGATAGAAGAAAGACCCGAAGCAGAAGTCGTGATAGATATCGTGATGAAAAAAGAGACAGAAAGAGGTATTATTTCACAAACTCTTGATTTAAATTAATGAATAATTTTTAGATCCAGATCTCGGGATAAAAGAAGGAGTCGATCGAAATCTCGAGATCGTCGAAGAAATGATGAAAGGCGTAGAGAAAAAGATAAAAAAAGAAGAAGTAGATCAACAGACAGATATTCTAGTAGAAGATAATTTTTTTATTCTATACTCATTTCATATTTTATTAATTATAATTTTTATTTGTTCTCAAGTTACGGTTCTAATTTATATGTTTAATTATATAAACATTTTATATCTCAAAGTTCAAGGTTTATTCTTCTCTGTTAATCACCGTAAAATTTCCGGTTTTATATATACATATATATTTTTTGTTAGTTAACTTTAACTTGCTATAAAATTATTGAAATTTAAGATAATTGAGATATTCGATTTCTTAAATACGTGACATACAATAATGGATTTAAATTTTCAAAGTAAGTGATTTTATTTTATTTTAAAAGAAATATAAGAAATGACAACTGATATTTGGAATGAAATTGAGTTGGGAGCAAGTATTACAAAATGGTGCTTGTTTTATTAAATTTAACGAAATTAATTTTTTAGATTTTGAGTCTGTAAACTCAACAAATGAACAAAATGGGCCATTTGGTGGAAATATTGGGGATCGTAATAACGTAAAAATAAATTTTTAAAAATCTGAAAAAGTAAAAAATGATTTCAGTTAGTTGGAGGAAATAGGACAGCTGGTGGTTCAAATTTATTCGATGATAGTCAATCGACAACTTCAACAAGAAGAAGCAATTTCTTCTCGCTTGAATATTATCAACAATTTTTTGATGTTGAAACCGATCAAGTTGTAAAAAGATTGTTAAATAGTGTTGTGCCTACTCATCACAATTATATTCAAGATTTTTTGCAACCAATTCCAGATTTATGGGGTACTTGAAAAATTATAAAAATGCGGCTGAATAAAATAAACATTATTCCAGGTCCTTTCTGGGTTTCTATTACTCTGATTTTTTCAATAGCAATATTTGGAAACTTAGCACAATTTATTGAAAATGACGGAGCAAAAGGATCATATGGGTCAGACTTTCGAATGGGTAAACTATAATTTAATGAAAAAAAATTTTAACAAATTGTTTTTAAAGTTACGTCAGCTTCAACATTGGTTTTTCTCTATGTTGTTTTAGTCCCGCTCATTATTTACGGATTACTTTGGAACCGAAAAAGTGAAATGATGCATCCATACGTTGATCTTGTATGTTTATACGGATATTCTCTTACTATTTTTATTCCTATCACGGTATTTTTTTTTTGCATTATAAAAATACCTTTTTTTTCATTAATTTTTTTCAGTTTTTATGGATAATTGACATTGGATGGTTTAGATGGGCATTAATTTTTGTTTCTGTTGCGCTATCGGGAACAGTTTTAGCTCGAGCAATCTGGCCGGCTATTAAAAATGATTCAAACAAAATGGTGATTTTATTTATAAATCGAATCCTAAATTTAAAAAACGGGTCGTTTCAGGTCGCGTTTGGAACAATTGCAAGTGTTGTAGTTCTTCACTTTCTTCTCGCATTCACATTTAAGGTTCAGTTCTTCGATTCAATTTTTTCAAGTAGTTGGTGAAGAAGATTGAATATGATTTTTTTTTCTTTTCCTCCTGTATAATAAATGTTACTTCTTAATTAATTTTTAAGTTTTTGTGTTGTTTTTTTTCTGTTTTTGCACCATAAGAAACCCGTGCACAATTAAATTAACACATTGTTCCATACTGAGTTTTTGGTGTTTTTTATTTTAAAAACAAAAATTGTTTTCAGGAATTTTATTTCGATGCTATGCATCCAAGAGGAAATATTAATAATAAATTGGAAAAAGTCGATATCCCAATCACTTCAACTTTGCCAGTTATTATTAATTCAACCAAGGAAGGACAAAAAGTACCAGAAGCACCAGCACAGGCATAATTTTTCTTAAACACAAACAAAATTTTATTGAAAATTTATAGATTTCAAATCCAGCTGAATCACAAATAATAAGAAAAGAAGCAATTGAAAGTGCAGAAAAGGTGACAACAAAACAAAGTGAAAATGTAATTTAAAATTTATTTAAAAATGTATTGTTTGATTTAGAATACGAAAAGTACAATAACAACTATAACACCAGTTGATTCGAAAACAACTGATAAATCAATGAAGATCAGCACAAAAACAGAAGAAGCATCGGTTATTTCAAATAATAAAACAACTCCAGTAGTTTCTGAAAATAATACAAAATCGACTTAAAATATTTGCTTTAATCTTTAAAAAAAAATGGAAAATTTTGTGAAATAATTACTATCTGGTGCCAATATTTTCTATTTTTTAAATATCAATCCGGGAATAATATTGTTTTCATAGGTTTAGAAATTAATTTTGTGATATATAATGGTTGTATGAAAGAAAAAAAATAATTTGTTTTTTTTTTTACAAATTATAAATATTTATTTTGATTATCGTCGATTCATGCAATCATCTTGACGTCCTTCAGTAAAAACAAAATAATAAATGAAAAGAAACAATAAAAAGCTTAAAGGATAAAAAACGCGACAAAAATTATCCAAATATCGGCCAGTTTTATGATATCTTGTCGCTTTTTGAAGAAGAGCTTCACGAATTTCTTCAGTTATATCTGAAGTTTTTCTTCCAGCCCATTTTCGAAGTTGATTTGCTCTTTTATCAAATCCAATAACGAAAAGTGTTTGAAGAAGAGTGAAGAATACAAAACCCGTAATAAATCCAAACCATAAATCAATTGCTTTTAAATATGAAACACTTGGAAGATGCTCACGAGCACCAGCTGATTCAGTTGAAAGTGTTAAAAGTACAGTAATTGCAACTCCAATACGTCCTTCCATAAATTCTTCTGGTAACCAAACACCAACCTAAATTCAAAAAAAAAAAAAAATGATTTTCGCGCCAAATTCAACAAACCCATGAAAACATAAGAGCAAGAGAAGTCGGAATATAAGTTTGAGCAATATGATAACCAACATCACGTTTCAATCGAAAAACAGCGCGAAGACACGAAAAGTCACCAGATTTTCTTGCGTGAGCACAAGTTGTCGTTTCATATCGATCGATATATAATTCGGGTAATTTCACATCTGGATTTTTATCGATCGCATTTTTTCGATGTGTAAACCATTCAAATCGAACAGTTTCAATTGGATAAGCAACTAAATTTTTGAAAAAAAAAATCAAATTCAAATTCAAAAAAAAAATCAATAATTACATGATTTGATGAGAAGATCACAAGTTTGCTTATCATGCGGATATTTACAAAGAATTAAATTGCAAGAAGGTTTGATTTTAACTCTGGAAAAAAATCAATAAAATCAATGAATTTTCGTTAACAACCTTGTCTCATACAAAACCAGCCCATCTGGAAAAATTCTCATCAAGAAATTGAGAAAAGTGACTTCATGAAATTCAGCCTCTTTTGCGTTTGCAAAAAACGGATCAGGTCTCCAGATTTTTTCCAAAATATCCTCTTCCTTAACCAATATTGGCTTATCATATGGATTCACTAATCGAGCATCTCTCCATGACATCATCAAATAAATATCCATGTCATAATCCATTGTGGATGTTTGAAAATTGCTCATACTTTCAATATAAATTCCGAAACGAACAACAACAGCGCTTCCTTGAAAAACGATCGGCGCCGAGAATGGATCGTATTGATTTTTGTTAAGGACGGGAAGAATGAAGCTTCCGCCAAGATTTCTGATTGAAAAAAAATTTTTTTTTTAAATTAATTTTTGAAAAATGTTACTTTGACGATCCATTTGTTCGTGCTAATATTTCATCAACTTCCGTATCATTTCTCAATTTTTCAGCCAAAGCTGTCAAATTAACTCCGGCCAGCTCCAATGCGGTTATATTGACACCAATTGGACCTTCAATTTCAACTCCTTCAAAACTGCTACTATTAAATTCATCGATCGATTTTGGAACATATTCTGAACAAATTCCAGGAAGATATAATCCAATATTTTCATATCGTTGAAATGCAATTGGATCAGCTTCAAGTCCAAGAGCTTCTAATGCTTCTGGTGATGAAATTAGAAGAGCAGGACTGAAAAATTGTAATAAAAATTTAGAAGAAGAAGAAGAAGAAAGAAGAAACTTGATAGCATCAGAAGCGTCAATTTCAATCCATGCTCGAACATCACTTAAATTTCCATTTAATAAATGATTTTGCTCTTCAATTATTGCAATTGTTGTTTCACCATCTTCAGTTTTTATGATTTGTTTCTAATTTTTTTTTGTTCAAATTTTGTTTGAAAAAATATTTTTTATAAAAAAAATATTTAAAATTACCACATCTAACCAATCATCTTCATTATCATCTTCACTGCTATCAACTGATTTTCGTTTTTTTTCTTCAGAAATCTCTCTTTTTCTTCGATTTTTTTTGATTTTTGTTTTTATTATAACTCCTTTTTTATGACTTCGTCGATGACGATGACGATGATGATGATGATGGTGAGGATGATTCATTGAAGGATTCTCGGAAAATAAATTTGAATCCAAATTATTTTCGTCATTTTTGATTTTCAATCTTTTTTCCATATCTCGATAATCCCAAATGTCATCATCATATAATTGTATTTCGCTTGATTCTTCTGGTGACAAAGTTGGTGTTGAAGTGGAAAATTCGTCTTCTTCTTCCTCCTTTTTAGTTTCAGCTTCTGCTTCAGTTTTTCCAACTTTTTCAATGTTTTTTTCCTCTTTTTCATCATCAAAATTATTTAAATTTATCTGAGTTTAAAAAAAAATCTTTTTTTTTCTTTTTTTCTCTTACTTCATTTTCAATTTCAGTGATTTTTGTTGAAGCAAAATTCTCTGAATTTGATTCTTCGGCTTTTTCATTATCAGTCATCTCGGAAATTGGCAGAATCTGAAGAATTTTTCCTAAAAACATGAATTTTTCCATGGAAAAGAAACTTTTTCAATTTTTTCTGCAATTTTTGTAGATTTGTGTTGGATGATTTTTGGTGTCGTTGATTCTGAAAAAAACTTTTTTTTTTTTTTTATTTTCAGATTTTATTTTTTCAACCAAAATCAGAATAGGAAATATTTGCTGTTCTTTTCAATGCTGGTTTTATTCCGTCAGTAACATTTTGTATTAAAATATTTAATTTTAATGCTAATTTTGATAATGTTTTTTCATCCGGGTTTAATTCTTCCTAGAAAAAAAACATTTTTTTAGTTTAATTAAATTTAAAAAAAAAAACTTTAAAAGGTTCACAAATTGGTGAAGCTGCATCAACACCAATTCGTTTTGCATCTTCTCGACTTCGATACCACAATGTTCGACCATGATTTCCGCATATTTCACGGTAGACTAAACCGACTCCCTAATTTTTTAAAAGAAATTTTTTATCAAATTAAAAAAAGGAAAGAAGAAAATCGATTTTTACTGAATAAATTTCGAGTAATTCCGGGTTTAAACCAATTTTTTTAAGGCGTTTATCATTTTTGATTATTTCAGTATTTTTGAGATCCGATTTTAATGTTTCAAGATTTATTTCTTCAGTTTCATTTGAATTTAAGCTTGTTTCATTCTAAAAAAAAATTTTTTTTTTTTTTCAAATTTAAATTTTGAAAAAATTCATTCAAACTTTCGAGGTTTTATTCCAATATTTTTGCCATAAAATGCATTCATCAATATCGTCAACCGTTAAATTATAATCAAGAGCTTTAAAATGTGTGTCAATCCATAAAACTGTTCTGAAATGAATTTTTTTTTAAATCAAAAAATTAATTTAAAAAAAAAAGTTTAAAAAATTACGCGTTTTTTCCTTCTTCAAATTCTTCTTCAATTAGTTTGGTCAAATTTTGAATATTAAAAATTCCATTTAAAAGATTTTCGATTACTTAAATTATTCTTTGTTTTTTAAAGAAAAAATTGAAAAATCTGAAATTCTTCTTCCTTACATTCTTCATCTTTCTCAATTATTTTCTCCGTTGTTGATTTTATTGGAGAATTCGTTGTTGACGCACTTTTTTCGACATTTTTCTCATTTTCTTCCACTTTTTTTTGATTTTCATTCTCATTTTCATTTTCTGTTAAAAATGAAAATGGCGCTTGCTTATCTTCGAATGCTTTATTTGATTGACTAATTCTTCGACGTCCTTCAATTAAAAATGTTGTAGAAAATAAAAAAAATAAAGTGATAAATGACAATTTATAGAATAACATTCGATCTTTTTTTCAACATTACGTTGCTTTCTTTTTATCTGAAATTTTTGAAATTTAAAAATAATAAAACAAATAAAAAATAAAAAGAAAAATTGGAAAAAGAAGAAATTGAAATTAAAATTTAATTAGGTAAAGTTGAAGAGGCAAAATTAAATTAAACAAAAAAAAAAAGAAGGAAAAAGTGAAAAAAGAGATGATGAAAATGAAGAACAAAAAAAAATGAAATGATTTGGAAACTGATTGATGCGGTTGTGATGTAATTGACAATTGACAATTGATATATGAATCGGATGATGATGATGATGATTGGTGATTCCGAATGTTTCAATTTTATTGTTTTTTACAAATAAAAATGGGCGTCGGAAATTCCGAGACAACCACAGTCAATTCAAATTCACATCGAATCAATTTTCTTAAGCAACAAATAATTTTTCTTGGAAATTTTACAAAAAAATAATTTATTGATTTTGTTTAATACAGTAAACTTGATTAAAATTCATATTTAATGATGTGGAAATTTGTTGAATTTGTATAATTGAATTGACTTCTTAAATTCTTCAAGGTCGATTCGAATATTCAATTTTCCAGTTTTTCTTTTTTTCAATTATAAATTTTCCAGTGAAAAAAGAAAATATTTTGAAATGAAAACGTGGCGAAAAAAAAACCGAAGGGAAATTGAGAATCAAAATCAAATTTGAAAATCATTTTTTGTTTATTAAAAAAGTTTGAATGGGTACAATTTTATCTTGTAAGTTTTGATGAATTCAAATTTCCACAGTTTTTTTTCTTCGAATTTTTAAGGCAAAAAAAATAGTTCTCGAAAAAAAAATGAGAAAAGCAGTAGAAAAAGAAATAAAAAAATAGAGCAAAATCGTTTATCAGAACAAGAAATGACAGAAGCAAATGAGTTATATAAAGTCTTTGAAAAATGAAAATTAAAAAATTAAATGAATTTTAAAGGTAGTTTTTGATCCAGATGGATTCAGTATTCACGATTTATCATTATATCTTGAAATTGGTTCAAAACCTTCATTGATTGCTGATAATGTTTCGAAAAAAAACAAAGGAATTCTTAAAAAAGAAAACATCAAAGTTGAATTCAAACCGGCTCCAATTCAATTACAAAATGATTCATTAAATCAATTTGATGTAACAAAAAATATAAATTATGAAAAACCATTTAAAATTATTGAAATTATCGATTATATTGATGATTTATACAGTAGTCTTTGTAAGTTTTTTTGTTTCTTATTTTTTCTTTAAAAAAAAATTATTTTCTTCAGTGGATCCTGATAGAAATGCTCCAATTCAACGATTATTAGGTAAAGAATTATTTTTACATTTTTTTTCTTTTTTTTTGTTAAAATAATAAATATTTTATAGATAAAGAAAAGGAAAAAAAAGAGCAGAAATAATTAATAAAATATTTGTTATTTTTTTCTACAAAAAATGAATTCATTTTTCAACTGAAACCGAAGACGAAAATTATAATTCTTGATGTCGTGGAAATTTGGAAGAGAAATTCAAGAAAAATCGTTCGATTTCTTCAAATTTTTCAAATAATTTAAAATGTTTTAGTGGAATCTGAAATGATTCCAATTCAGAATCACACGCTGAATCAGGTTTAATCCAATTCAAAAGTTGAGATTCAGCCATTTCATCTTCAATTAATTTTGAATTTATACAATATTTTCCTTCCTGAAAATTTGAGCAAAAAATTGAAAATTTTACAAAGAAAAAAACTTGCTTTAACTCTAATTGAAATATAATTTGGTTGATTTGATATTTTAAACATTTTCATTAAATAAATTGAAAAAATATTTAAACTGAAATATTAAAAATGTTTAATTTAATTTTAAAAAATTGTTTTTTTTTTTTGATAAAAAACCTTTGTAAAATAGAAAAATAAGCTTCTCGTTGACCCATTTGATGTTTCGATGCCAAAATATGAAATTGTTGTGAATTTTTGATTTTTAATGGATCAAAAAATATCAAAAGTGGAATTGATTTTTTTGGCAAAGAATTTGAAAATGATTGAGAAGAAATTATTTGATGAATACTTGGTTTTAAGCCTTCTTCTAAGAAATTATTGATTCGATCAAATGTTAAATCAATATGAAGAGTAAAAGCTTTTGTATAGTCATCAAATGGTTTCATTGTTATAAAAGCTGGCTGATTTGGCCACTTCTTGATTTGATTTGAAATCAACGCAGTCAAATGATATTTTCCATGATTTTCTTTACCAATTTTCGCATAATTTTGATAAACTTTGCAATTTTTTGTTGTTACAAAAAGAATTGTTACCGTATCTCGAGGCTTATCAAATCCTGAATTTTTTATCAACTTTTTTTGATTAATGAAAACATCCCCGTTACCTGGTATCATTCCACTTCTATAATAAGGAACAGCATCTTCAGATAATTTTGTTATAATTGGTTGCTCAAGTCTGAAGTTTTTTTGAATTTGGTGGGGAAAAAAATCAACAAAAAGTACGTCAAAATCCAATCGCGAATTTTGTCATTTTCAAATTCCAAATCAAATTTTTGATAAATTTCTTCATTTTTGAAGGCGATTAAAGTTGGAAAATCAATAATATTAAATTGGTCACAAATCGATGAAAATCTGTTTAAAAAAAAAATTTGTTTTTTTTAATTAAAAGGAAACCCAACTTTTCACAATTGACTAAAAATCCTTTAAGCCCGGTTTTTTCGATCGAATCAATAAAATAAAGAAGAGCTTCCCAATTTTCAAAACTTTCTTAAACGTTTTTTTATTGTTTTTTTTTTAAGTTTTTTTTGGGTAAAAATGTCACCATTTTTATAAAATAAAAAATGAATAAATTTCGACTTTTCTCCCAATTTTTCGAAAAAATTATTTTCATTCACAATTTCAAATTGTTCATAAATGTTCTTGTGGATTGAAAAAATATTTTTATCTGAAAAATGGGATTTTGAAAGAAAAAAAAAATTAAAAATACCAAAGAAAAATGATTCTGCAGCTTGTTGAATATAAAATTGGTGACAAAATAATTGAAAAATATTTAAAAGAAATAATTTTAAATTATTTGAATTTTTTTCAATTTTTTCTTTGATCCGAATTCGATTTTTTGAATCATTAATTTCAATTATTGATTTATTGATTTTTTCATCATCACAAATTTCATCATTTTTACAATTTATTGATTTGAAATTTGTTTTCCAAAATCGATTATCATTTGATACTAATTTTGAAAAAATTTCAATTTCTTCTGATAATTTTTTATCTGAATTTGATTTTTTTTAATTATAAAGTAAAAATAAATAAAAATATTTTACCAAAATCATAAAATTTATAAATAAAATTAATATTTTTTGAATAAACAAAAATTAAAAAATAAAAAATAAAAAATAGAGAAAATGCTAGTTTCATGAATATTATTGATTGATAAAAAAAATGATTATTTGATAATTTTGTTTTCTTATCAATCAACGCTAAATTATTCAAAATATAATTAAAGTTTAAAATTTTTATTGAAAAAAAAAAAAGAAAAAATCATTTTTTAACTGTAAAATTCTCATCTTCTGCTTTTTTCGGCGTTGAAGGATTCGAAACACTTTTTTTTGTTGGTGTTGATGGTGGCGTCGAAGGAAAAGATGAATTTTCAGAAAAAATTTGTCTGAAATTTCAATAAAAAAGGATTCTTTTTCTCTTTTTCTCACGCTTTATTCGCATAGTTTTTTGTTGTTTCGTCAATGTCTTTTTCATCGAGAATTTCTCCAACAACTTCTTCAATATTATCTTCCAATGTAACAATTCCAACCACTTTATATGGAATTGAATTTGATCTTCTTCGAATCATTTTTTCTCTTTTTTTATTAAAATCAATCACAATTGCCATTGGATTTCCTTTTTCTAATTCATTCATCAATAATGGAACTGGAATTGAGCTTAAAACAAATCGATGCTGAAAAATCAATAATAAAAATCAATAATTTTTATTAAAAAAAAAAACCATTTGAGATTTTCCCAAAACTCCAAGCAATGTTCCAGCGGTTAATTTTGCAGCTGATTGATCATCGGCAATTAAAAGAACAAGATCTTTCACATTAAGAACTCCACGAATCTCAAACAGAAAAAAATCAATAAAAATCAATAAATCAATAACAAACTGTGTTAACATCTTTTCCTTCAATAACTGGAAGACGCGTATGGCCACGTTCAACAATTTCCTTTAAAAGACGTTTGGTGACAACTTGAGAATCACTGATCATAAAAACTTTTTCAATTGGAGTCATAACATCAGCCGCTGTTTTTCGACCTAATTTTAAGGTATTTCGAACTAAATTCAAAACCTTCAAAAAATTTTCTTTTTTTCCTCGGCTTTTATAAAAAAATGTTTTTTTTTTTAAACTTCATTAAAATCTTTATTCGTTGATGATTCAGCTTGAAGTCCAGCTAACATTTCAAATTCTGATATTTCCTTCTTTGAATTATCTACAATCAAAATCAATTTTAATGAAAAAAAAATCAATCGAAATGGATATTTCATCAACCTGATCCACCAACAAAAATATCTAAAATTTTTGAAATCGGATATGTTAAGGGACATGTTAAAATCATAAAGAAAATAACCAAATAATGTAATTTGCTTGCAACATAAAGAGCATTTCTAAAAAAATAAATAATTTAAAATAATTAAAAAAAAAAAAAAACTTTGTAAAAAGCAAGGCAGGTAAAATTTCAGTAAAAATTAATTGAAAAACAGTTGATGAAATTTCAACAATTGATGAATCCTTCATATTTGCTGCTTCAGCAAAATAATCAATAATTAAAGTAATTATTGTATTACATAAAACATTTCCTTTAAGAAAAAAAATAAATTAATTTTAATAAAATAAAAAATAAATTAATTGAAAAAACCTGTAATAATACTGCACAAAACAAAATTGTTATGCTTTCGAACTGTCAAAACATCGGTGGCTCGTTTCCTTTTAATTTGAATTGAATCAAATTCTTCAATTAATTGAAGATCTTGAATACTGAATGACATTATTGCCAAATTTAATCCAGAAAAAATTGCAGATAAAATTAGAAGAAAAATGAAGAAACAAGCAAAGACTGGAATCCAAACAACATCTGAAAATCTTCTTCTTTTTTTTTTTTTTTTGAAAAAAATCCAATCTTTCTGAGATTTGAATTACTTCGATTATTTTTCACTCGAACCATTGAATTAATTTCAAGACTTTTGGGTCTCGTACAGAAAAAATAAACATCGTCGCCCTTGGTGTGTCTCGTTTGAATATTTCCAATTTTATATTTGACCACATTTTTTCCTTGAAACGTTTTGATTAAATGCGAATTTGATTCATGACATGATGGATTATTTGAAAGGAACGCCTGAAAAATCAATAAATCAATGAAATTTTGGAAAAACAAAATTGGAATGAATTGCCTTTTCAATGCCGTCAACATCTTCTCCAAAAATATCGATTTTTCCATTTTTTGAAGCATAAATTTCGCCACTAAATGATTTTATTTTAAATTTAAAAAAAAATTTTAAAAAAAAGTTTTTACTTTAAAGAAACATCGAGACCATATAATTCAACATTTGAATCTGAAAAAAAAATTCTTTTTTTTTTTCAGAGTAAAAAATGTTTTTTTTCAGATTTTGAACCATTTAAAAAATTATCATTAGATTTGACCGTTACAAATAAAATAAAATAAATAAAGAGAAATGCGTATATAATCATATTTTGATCTGAATTCTCGAAAAAATTGTTCGATTTAATCTTGATTTTAGGAAAAAAGACAAACTTTATTTCATTATATTTAATTTAAAATGTTTTTGAATTATTTTTAAAGCAATTTTTTTATTTAAAAAAAAAACTTGCTCACGAATAAAAAACTTGGTCGTGAATGATTTATTTTCGAAAATTGTGGGGAAGATTTTAAGACATTTTTTGGATTTTTTTCTAATTTTTTATAATTTTTAAATTTTTGATATCAAATCACAAACTAGAAAATATGATTTGATTGAAAAATAATCAATTTCGATAAGAAAAAATAAGTTTTGAACATTTTTTCTGTTTTTTATTATTTTTTATTCGATTTAAGGAATTCAATAAATAATATTTATGCATTCTTTTATTGAAGAAACTGGAAATTCATATTTTAATGAAAAAAAAAAGTTCAAAAACAGCATTTGAAGGGGCTCAAATACAATTTCAATTGTGAGTTTTTTTCTTTTAAATTTGGCTTGGCTTTTGAAAAAATTTTAATATAAATTTGTCTTTTTTGTTTCCTTTTTTTTGTTGGTTTTCTTCAGTTTTTAGCTTCTTCTTCTTCTTCTATTTTTGGTTTCTTCATTTATTCACATTGAATATTCCTTTCGTCTTCTTCGTCTTCTTCTATTTTTAAGATGAAAAGAGTCTGAGAGTGAAAAAGAGCGAAACAAGTCGATATCCGTCATCTCTTTTTTTCTCTCCGCTCTCTTTTTTATTTGCGTATTTTCTTCTTTCTTTTTTACTCTAATTTCTCGTTTAAATTGTGAACATATTAGGACGCTTCATTTCTGATTTTATTCCTTTTTTTTTTTAAATTCTTTTCGTCATTTCAATTTTTATTTGAAAAATTCTATTTTTGCTCTTTTCTTTCATTTTTTTCCTTTTCTTTTTGGGTTTTGAAGAATTTTTGTCTAGAAAAATGAAGAATTAAAATATTTAATCCTTTTCCTCTTTTTTTTTGAAAAAAAAGATTTTTTTTGGGTTTCTTTTGTTGAAATTTTCGGTTTTCTTGCAAAATTTTTTTTTTTTAACAAAAAAAACTTCGACGTAAAAAAATAACAAATGTATTCCTCACGGAGTACTGATAAAATATATTTTTTTTCTTAAAAGAAAAAAAAGGCTTCGTTTTTTATCTAAAAAATGAATCTCGTTTTATAAAAAAAAATCGATTAAAAAATTATTTTTTTTTAGAATTGAAAAAATGGCTTTACGAAAAGTTCGAAGTAATATTGATCGAATATTTGACAAAAGTTTGACGGATTTGATACGAGGAATAAGAAATAACAAGGAAAATGAGGTATTTTTTCCAGAATTTTATTTAGAAAAAAAAAAAAAAAATTTTAAGACGCGATATATTGCTCAATGTATAGAAGAAATAAAAATGGAATTAAGACAAGATTCAATCTATGTAAAAGCAAATGCTGTCGAAAAATTAGCATATGTAATTTTATTTTAATTTAATACAAAATAAATTTAAAATAAATTTTAGTTACAAATGCTTGGTTATGATATTTCATGGGCATCATTTAATATAATTGAAGTTATGGCATCAACAAAATATACTGAAAAACGAATAGGATATTTAGCTGCAGCACAAAGTTTTCATGATGATACTGAAGTTTTAATGTTAACAACAAATTTAATACGAAAAGATGTTAATAGTTCAAATTTATATGAATCTGGAATTGCTTTGGGTGGTCTTTCTTGTTTTATTACTCCAGATTTAGCACGTGATTTGGCTGCTGATGTTGTTAATTTGGTAAAATCATTTCCAAAAAAAAAAAAACGTTTTAATTAAATACTTTTAAGCTGGCTTCATCTCGGTCGTATACACGAAAAAGAGCAGTTCTACTTCTTTATAAAGTATTTCTTAAATATCCAGATGCTTTAAGACCAACATTCCCACGTCTTAAAGAGAAATTAGAAGATCCAGATCCTGGAGTTCAAAGCTCAGCAGTCAATGTCATTTGTGAATTGGCGCGAAAGAATCCAAAGAATTATCTGACGTTGGCTCCAGTTTTTTTTAAATTAATGACGACGTCAAGTAATAATTGGATGCTGATCAAAATTATCAAATTAGTAAGTTATTTCGAAATTTCAAAATTTGAAAAATATTCAATTGTTTTAGTTTGGAGCACTTGTGCCACTCGAACCTCGCCTTGGAAAAAAATTATTAGAACCATTAACAAATTTGATAAACAGTACATCAGCAATGTCATTATTATATGAATGTATCAATACAGTTATAGCAGGTATTTTCAATTCCTTTTTTTTTTCAAATATGTATTTTTCAGTTTTAATTAGTATATCATCAGGTGGTGATCATACAGCCAGTATCCAATTATGTGTTCAAAAACTAGGAGTTTTGATTGATGATTCTGATCAAAATCTTAAATATCTTGGATTATTAGCAATGGGAAAAATACTGAAAACACATCCGAAAGCCGTTCAAGCACATAAAGATATTGTTTTAAGATGTTTAGACGACAAAGACGAAAGTATTCGTATTCGGTAATTTTTAATAACATTTTTTAAAAATGAATTCACTTTTATTTTAAGATCTCTCGATTTATTATACGGAATGGTATCGAAAAAAAATATTGTAGAAATTGTGAAAAAATTAATGGAACATGTCGAAGCTGCCGAAGGATCACATTATCGAGATGAACTTTTAAGCCGAATAATTGGAATATGCAGCTATAATAATTATCAATATATTACAAACTTTGAATGGTATATTTCTGTATTAGTTGAATTAACGAAAGTCGAAGGAACTGAACATGGAGCAAAAATTGCTGAGCAAATTCAAGACGTAACAGTTCGAGTCGAATCGATTCGACATTTTTCAGTTTCTCAAATGGCTTTATTGGTCAGACTTTTTCAAAAAAAAACAAATCTTTGTTGTGTTTTTTTTCAGGTTGAAAATGCACATGTTTTATTAGCTGGAAGCGCTCAACAACGAAATAATTTATGCGAAGTTTTATTAGCAGCAGCATGGATTTGTGGTGAATATAGCCAGTAAGCTTCTTCTTTTTGTTCTAAATTTTATTCGATTATTCAACATTTTAAATCAGGCATGTTCGAAATATTCAAAGTGTGCTTGAATCAATGTTACGAGCCAAAACATCAATAATGCCTGGTCATATTTTATCAGTTTATGTTCAAAACATTGGAAAATTGTATTGTTCATTATTAAATAAAGCAGAAGAAGACAATGATTGGGATGCAATTGAAACACTTGACAATTTAATGTTGTCAAAATTACCACAGTTTGAATTATCTGAACATTTAGAAGCTCAAGAAAGAGTAAGTTGAAATAATAATAATTAAAAATTAATTAATTAATAGGCTTGTACCTTAATGACAATTATAAAAATTGTGGAAGAAATGCATCAAAAAAAGAATAAAATGGGACAGGAATTTGCCAAATTATATGATGGAGAATTAAATCCAGTAGCTCCAAAAGCTCAACGAAAAGTTCCAATTCCGGATGGGCTTGATCTAGATTCATGGATTGGAGAAGAATGGGTTAGTTCCGATGAATCAGACAGTGATAGTGGTGTTGAAGCAACATTCGGACAGGTAAATTTGTTTTTAATTTTAAGAAAAAAAAACAATTAAAAGTTCAGCCAATTCATCATCCGCGATATGAAAAACAAGAATATGACGAAAAAGAAAAAACAGAAAAAGGAAAAAAAATTGGGAAAAAATTGGAATTAACAGAAGAAGAAATTGAACAAAAAAGAAAACAAAGAGAAACTGAAATTGAGAATAATCCGTATTATGTTAAAGTAATTTTTATTTAAATTCTCCAAAAAAAAAAGGTTTTGCAGGGATCGGCAACTGCTCCCAAACGTCCAACTCGATTTGGAACAGCAATTGAACGACAAGAAGTAAATGAAAAATTGAATGACATACAAAGTCCACTGGAAATTCCTGGAGTTGTTGGCCTTCATCGTTATATGGAACAACAAGACTCAACATTAAGTTGGAAGAAAGCAAAAGAAGAAAAAATAAAAGGAAAAAAAAGTAAGAAAACGAAAAAAGGAAAAAAGCGACGAACACAAAGTACAAGTAGCGAAGAAGAAGATGTTGTTGTACACAAAGTTAATCGAGCTGATGGAGAAATGCCTGAAAATGCAAGATCAACAGATGAAGAAGATGAAACCGTAATTATCTTTTATTTTGTTTTTGGAAAAAAAAATGATATTTTTCAGAAAGAAATATCGGATGAGTTTAAAGCTCTTGATATTGATTTAGATGCGCCATTACGCCCTGATGAAATTGTAAAAGCACCGCAAGCATATACAAGAACATACCCAAGTCAACAAAAACCATTAGTACCAAGACCACCAACAACATTTGAACCCAGAAATAGTGTTCCTGATATTAATATTTATAATTCAACACCAATCGAAATTGAAAAAAAGAAAAAGAAATCAAAAAAAGGAGGAGAAGGAGAAAAAGAAAAGAAAGGAAAGAAAAAATCGAAAGGCACAAAAGGAAATCCAAAAACAAATTTATTTGATATGGATGGATGGTTGAATGATGAAACCGAAAAAACAATTGAAGAAGCAAAAAATTCATTGGTTGCAGAGAAGAAGAAGAAGAAAGTTTTGAAAAAAAGTCGAGAAGCTTATGAGGTATACATGACTCATGAAAATTCGTTGATTATTTCAAAATAAATAATATTTTTGCAGGAAACATCTGGAGTTTGTACTCCATCAATACCATATGCAAATATTTGTTCCTCGTCATCTTTGAATAAAAATCAATCAAATGAATTTTCAAAATTATCTTCAAATAAATCAATTTCAATTGATTTTTATCCAAAACCAAGCACAGATGCAATTGATTTTGGAAGAGTTCAAATAATGCTTAAAATAACAAATTCTGGAAATCAAAAATTGGAAAAAATCGAAATGAGTGTTGTCGATACGTTAAATGCAAAAGTATTGAAAACTCAAGAGAATCCATTTTTGTTAACAAATGAATTGGAACCTGGATCAACAAAAGAATCATCATTTGATGTTCAAGTCAAATCAATCAATACAAGTCATATAATGAGAGGAACGGTGACTTATTTTGTAATTGATGATAATGGAACACAAGATGGAAAATTAGATTTACGAATTAATTTATCAACAATTTCATTTATTACGAATTCATCAATCAGAAAAGAGGAATATTCTGTGTTATTAGCAAGTGATGACGTTGATTATTCTTCATCAACAAATGTCAAATCCGATGTTGGATTAAAACAAATTTTAAAACAAATCGTTAAGAAAACAAAAATTATCAGTAAGTTTAGAATTTGTTCATTAAAAAAAGAAAAAAAAATGTTAATTTTAGTTGTGGAAGAAACCCCAAAAGCAGCTTCATTGTTTGGAAAAACATTAAACGGACAGCCAGTTTGTTTATTGATTAAAAAAACGGTAAAATGATATGAGAAATAGAAAGCAGATAATAATTGAATAAATAAATTCGATTACAGACAGAAGGGCTCCAAATTGATGGAAAAGCTGGAGACGAACAACTAATTCAATCAATCGTTCAAGAAATTGCTGAGATTTGTGTCAGAGTATAACATTTTTTCTTCTGAATTTTTTGCTCAAAGTGCTTGCCCAATTTTATTATTATTATAATTATTCATAATTTATTTTGTCCTGAATTTTGTGATGCTTGAATCTTTTAGTCAAAATTTCGTGGGTTGTGAAAAATACTTAAATCCCGTTTTTATCAGAATATTTTTTTTAAAAACCAATTTTGTTTTTACTGGTTGGCATTTTCTCTTGGTAAATAAATTTAACAACATTTTTTTTTAACAATAAAATGATTATGATAAAATCGAGGAATTTGAAAAAATCAAGGAAAAGTACGATTTGTCAGGTTTTATGAGAAAATTGAAATTTGATACGAAAAATGTTTGGATTTGGCAAAAATTGGTTCCAATGATTTTTTCTTCGAAGAAAATGTTTCAAGTTGGTTTTTTTTTGTTTTAATTTTGGAGAGAAAATTCTAAATTTTTCCTTTTTTTTGAAAAAATGGAAAAAAATGAATTTTGAACTGAAAAAAACGATAAAAAAATTTATTTTTTTAATTTCCATTCTTTTCAGAGAAATATTTGATTTTTAAGCTTTTCCATGTTTTTTTATTTATTAAAATCGAAAAAAATCAATAAAATTGAATGAATTTTGTTGAGTGAAAAAGCTGAAAAAGAGCTGAAATCCAATTTGTTCGTTTAATCCAATCTTCATTTTGTTACCTCTTCAATTTCGTAATTTGCATTTTATTTATTTTTTCTTTCGTCTACATATTTTATCTTTTTTTTTTACACATTTTATCTTCTTCGTCTTTTTTTTTTTTTTGCTTCCACATTAATTTTTACTTTTCAATTCCGGATTTCGCTTTTAAAAAAAATGAAAAAGAAAGAAGAAGAAAATTATTTTATTCATTTTTAATATCGATTAGGAAGATATTTTTGTCTTTAAAGTGTGAAAAAAAAAATTTTAAAAGTCGAAAAAACAAAAAAAATATTTTTTTTTTTCTTTTTCAAAATTCAATTATTATTTTTAACAAATTGAATTTTATGTTTTTGTCATTTTTTTTCTTCATTTTCTCGTCTTTTTTTCCATTTTCTTTTCCTTTTTTTCCCAATTTTTAACCCAAATTCTTTGTGTAAAATTTTAAGATTTGGAAAATTCAGCAGTTTTTTGTCTTTTTTTATTCAAAATGTTTGTAGAATTTAATTAAATCAATTTTCATTTGATTTCTTTTATTTTTTCTCAAGAAAAAATAAATTTTTTCCTTTTTTTTTTTTTCTTTTTATTCAATTTATTTCTTTTTTCATTCTATCTGTCGTTTCTCCTCCTCGCAGATCACTCGCAGAAAAGAAAAATTCATTTCTGAAACAGCTACAAGTTGGGCGGAGCACAAGCAGCACAAATACAAATTTTTTTTTCTTCTGAAAAGTACAAAAAAAAGAAGAAGAAAAAATGTGGAGTGTAATGCGAATGAGAACATTTAGAAGATCGACAAGAAGGTTTTTTCCATTTTTCTGATTCATTTTTTTTCTTTTTTCAAAAACTTAAATTTTCAGCAGTGCGACGATGTTGAAAAAACCAAAAACTCGAGCATCCGAAAAGCAGCGAAGATTAGAAAGGTTTTTTTTGTGTTTGAAAATTAAAAATTAATCGATATTTTTATTGTTTTTAATGAGAATTGTTTCGTTGCCATTTTTTCATTTAAAAAATTATTCTCAGAATGGGAAAATTGTGAAATTAAAAAAATTGGAAACCTAAGTAGATTTCCCAAACAAACTAAAAAGTATTTGAAAAACTATAATTAAATAAATTGCTGTGCTCTTTTCAAAAAAAAAAAAAAAAAATTTTAATTTAACTTTGTCACATCGAAAAAGACACATTTTTTAATAAAAACTTTGATCAAATTTTATTTTTTTTTGTTTATAAATAATTCGAAATTTAGAAAAAAACAAGAGAAAAATGTGTTTTTTACTTGAATTTAAGCAAAAAAATGGTAATAAAATATTGAATTTCTCATCTCAAATAGAAAAAAAAATGTTGTTTTCAGCAGCAAAGAAAAATGTGAAAAATTTTGTCGAATAAAATAGAAAATGGAAAAATATTTTAAAATGATCTTTAAAATTCTGTTCCATTTAGGCCAATGAATAATCTTGAATAAAAATAAAAATATTTTTGCATTTTTTTGGTTTTTTTTTTTTTTTTTGAATTTTAATTATCTCTATTATCTTCCATTAATCCTCCAACCCAATAAATACAATTTAAGAGCAGGCTTCATCGTCACAAGAAAAGAAGAAAAATAGAATAAAATATAGAAATAAACAAAAATATAAAATTATATATAAATATAAGGTAATATATATATATATATATATATATAAGACTTATATAAAAATATACATATTTTTATATTTTCTTGCTCATTCATTTGATTAATTCTAAATCTTTGTTGGCGCTTTTCTTCTTTTTCTTCATTTTTCTTTTTTATCAATATTTTATTATTTTTTGTTCTTATGGCGAATATGATTTATATTGATTCTCAAACAACATATAATTATGATCATAATAAACAATTATGGTATTTTTCAATTATTTTTCCATGATTTTCTTTGAATTTCAATTATTTTTAGGCATTTTGGATCAAGAGCGCCGTGTAAAAATCGATTTTTAACGGTTTTTTATTGGGCTCTTCGACGTTGTCAATATTGGTTGTGTTTTTATGATGATGGTAAGTAAAATGAAATGGAAAAAAATTGATTGGAAAAAAAATTGGCGAATTTTTAAAGAAATCGAAATCGATGTTGAAGATCTTCTTTCAAATCCATTTAATACTCAGCCGCCAGGACTCGATCAACTTGTTCAATTAACTGGATTCAATCGTAAATGGATTATGTTTATGTATCGGAATTTCAAGCAAAAATCATCGAACGGTCGAATGACAGAATCTCAATGGAGAATCGTCTTCAGAAGTCTTTTTCCACAGGCGAATGATTCAGCGTTTGTTGATCGTTTATATTCAGCAATTATTAAAAATAAGCCTCATCAACAAATTACATTTGAGGTTTGGTTTTGTTTTTTTTTTGTCACAAAAAACAACGAGTTTTTTTCCAGGATTTAATTTTATGCTTATGGGAATTGACTGAAAATGGTCAACGTTCTGGAATGGTAAATTCACATATAAATTGCTCAGCTCGAGCACAATTTGCTTTTC
Source organism: Caenorhabditis drosophilae (assembly GCA_963572285.1). NCBI lineage: Eukaryota > Metazoa > Nematoda > Chromadorea > Rhabditida > Rhabditidae > Caenorhabditis > Caenorhabditis drosophilae. Next base: position 6,023,233 of record OY751561.1, on the reverse strand, counting down.
ATTTAATGGATTCTGATGGAAAAGTTTCCATTCTTTTATTATTTTTTGTTAATGAGGAAGCAATAATTCCAGGGTCGAATCGACGAAGAATCATTTCATAAATATACTCGATGCGTTTTTGCTTTAACAGCTTCACACACAATGTTTGACGTTGCAGCAATTGGTCTTCCAGCTGGAAGTATTTATCGATCGAAAAGCGCCGATGACGATCTTAAACCGTTATCACCATTGATTTCAAGATTCTCATCTCGTCGATTTAAAGAATTGGATGAGGATGGTGATGGATGGATAACTGTTAAAGATATTGAAAGAGAAATAAATGTAGCCAATCATTTATCAAATAATGCAATTGTTTTAAAAAGTTTAAATGAATTTGATAATTGTGCGTCATCATCAAATTTCAAATAATTTTTTTTCCCTTTTTTTTATAAAAAAATAATTTTGTAAGCTTTGCATATCATTTAATATTATTTTTTTTTAAATTGATTTTTAATTATAACAAATTTTGTTTTTTTATAAAATAACACAACGAATTAATTTTATTCTAAAAACCAAAGATTTTTCATTTAAAAAAATCAAAAATAACAAAAATCTGTGGAAAATAATCTGTGAGATTATCTCATCTTAAAATACTTTTTTTATTATTTTTTTTTTTTTTTGATTTCAATTAATGCAATAATAATTAAATGACGAATAAAAAGGAATTTTATTTTTGGTTTTTAACTGGATTTTTACATTTTTATCTTATTCTATCCAAAAAAAAAACGAAGAAAACTAGTTATTTTATAATTTTTATTATTACAAAAAGGAATATATAAAGTATAAAAGGAAATTAAAATAAAAAAAACGGCATTTGATTTTATTGCAAAAAATCAAATGAAAATGAAATTTATGAATGATTTTGTTGGTTTTGTTTCAATTTTTATCTCAATTTTTGTGATTTGTTCAACGCTTGGATTTATTCCTTATTTGATCAGCCAAATTGATCAAATTTCTGAAACTTTAAAAGTTGGATTTTTTTTTTAAATTTTTTGTCAAAAAGAAGATTGAAAATCTTAAAGGTTCATAGTGATGAGTTTTTGGTGTTAGAATCAGAAGGAAGTCGACAATTATCCGAATTGCGGAATATTTTTCCGAAGGAAAAGAGATCAGCGAAAAAAAGACAAAGCGGAGAATGCCGTAAATGATTTTTTATTTTTTTTTTTTATTTTTTAAATAATTTTTTTGCGATTTTAGAATGTCGAGAAGGAAATCTATGTCCAGCTGGTTCAAAAGGAATGCCTGGAAGAAATGGCGAAGATGGAATTCCAGGACAACCAGGAACTCCAGGAAATCCAGGTGTTGTTGGTGTTACACCAGTTGATGAATACTCAAAGGATAAGGATTGTCGTCAGTGCCCGCCGGGGCAAAAAGGACAACCTGGTTATGGTGGACCACCGGGACCGCCAGGAGATGTCGGAAATCCAGGACTTGACGGAAATCCCGGCCGACCTGGCAACAATGGGCCAATGGGACAGCCAGGAGAGGCTGGAAGAGAGGGAACTCCTGGAAAAGCTGGTGAGCCGGGTGGACCAGGACGAGATGGAGTTCGAGGTTCGAAAGGAGCACCGGGAGAGAAAGGAATAAATGGACCGCCAGGACAAAAAGGCCCGCCAGGATGGGCCGGAAGAGATGGAAATCTTGGTCCACAAGGAGCACCAGGAGAGAGAGGAGAACCAGGATCGCCAGGAAGTGAAGGATTTCCAGGCTTTTCAGGAGTGTCAGGAGCAGATGTAAAATATAATAATTAAAATGTTAATTTCCCCAATTTTTCATAATTCTAGGGAGCACCTGGAACAGATTCGGGATATTGTAAATGTCCATCTCGTGGAGCAACAAAAAAAGCCGAAAATAATCCAGAAGGTGGTGGTGGTGGTGGTGGAGCATTGGCAGAGAGTTATGGCTAACCTTCTTCATAAAATAAAAAAATAATCCAAATATTTCAATAAAAAATGAGTAAAAAGTGCAAAAAAGAAAAAAATTCAAAATCGATACAAAAAAAAAAGAGGAAAAACTCACTAAAAACGGGGGACGGGGGGGGGGGGGGGGTTTAACTTTGAGGTAGAAAAACCATTGAAAAAAGAAATTAAATAATTGAATTATTATTGTTAATATTATTATTGTAAAATACCAAAATGAAGCTCAAACTTTAATGAAAAAAAGAATCACATTTGTACCAAAATGAAAACATAAAAAATTTTTTTTTTTTTTTGGAAAACCCGACCAAAATTGGAATAAAATATGTGAAGAAAAAAACTAGAAACGCATCACTTCAATAAATTCAAATAAATAAAAACCGCGCGAAAATTTGAAAAAAATTTACACGTAAAAGTCAAACAAAAAGAAATGAAAAAGCTCTAAAAAAAGAGGCGGGACGGGGCGGGGCGGGGGCGTGGGAAACAAATTACTCGTTTTGGGCCAATTCCTCGTCTGAAATTGGTAATTTTGAAATTCGATCAGTTGACAATTGAATTTCTTGAACTAAAGAATCAGTTCGACTAGCATTTCGAGAATAAATCACACTTGCTCGCTCATTCATTCGACGAGTTATTGCTGATGATCGACGACTTGACGATTTTAAGCTGGAATTGGGCAGCGGATTTTCAAAAAAAAAAAAAAGAAATCAAAAGTTTCATACTCGGAAATATCATTTGCACTTGGATTTTCAGTCAACGAAATACTTTTTGTCATTTTTTGGTTTGCTTTTCCACCAAAAACTCCAAATCGACCAATCACGCAGTTGACTTGTTTTGTTGGTTCAAGAAAAGTGATCGCATCCTGAACAAAACTTTGATCAATTTTCGATGAAAGAAAGAAAGACAAATAAAATTGTTTACATCCAAAGTTTCGGGCAACGGTTTTTCACTGGTTTCCGGTAGAACAATCACCAACATTGCGGCAAATAATGAAAAAACGGCAAAAATAATCATTGGAACAATTGGCAACGAAATGTTTGATAAAAGAGCAATGTAAGATGATAAGCCTGAGCCGAAACGAGCCACCATTGAAGTGACACCAACCGCTGTGTTTCGAATCACTGTTGGATACAATTCCGAAGTGAAAATGTACAAAATATTGAAAGCTCCTTGAACAGCGATTTTTCCCAGTAGCATGAATGTCAATGCCCACATATAATGCCCAGCTGTTACTGCCAGCATTGCAATGATTATGAAAAATCCGGCGGTTGTTAAAGTAAGCATCAAAGCTCTTCAATTTTTTTTATTTTTTATTTTTTTTGAGCTTAAACCAAACTTTTTCCTCCCTAAAGTCATCATCCAAACACAGGCGAATAATGTTGGAATTTCAATTGCTCCAGCAATTCCATTATTCAAATGAAAATAGCCGGTAAAAAGTGTTCGACCGGGTGCTGATTGATCGGATAAAGCCATTACAAGACCATAATAAACAAGAGCCGTCGCCATAAAAACAATACAAACCGATATTGTTCGATAACGAAGCTCCTTCATTAAAAACAAATCCAAAAAGCTGATTTTTCCATTCTGAACAAGAAAAAAAAAAGTTGAAAATCAAAAAAAAATGGGAATTTCTCAACTTTTTTGTTCAATTTTCGTTCTCGATGACAAACTAATTCCAAATCCGATGGTAAATTTCCACAATTTGTTGTTCGACACAAATTGAACGGAAATGGCGGATCGCGACACGCTTTTCGTATTACTTCTTCAGCTTCACTGACACGATTCTGTGTCATTAACCATCGAGGACTTTCTGGTATTGAACAAACAAGAATCACAGCAATAAAATGAAGGCCAGCAGCAATCACCTTTTAAAAGGGAAAATCAATATTTTCTTTTTTTTTTTTGGGAAAATTTACTTGAATTGTTTTCCAACTTTTTGTTAAATATGCAATTAATGCTAATAATGCATAACCTAAAGCCCATGGTGCTTGTAACATACTTCCAATCATTGCTCGATATTTCATTCCAGTTATTTCCATGCATAATGTATAAGCAGCTAAATCAGCTGCTTCATTACAAATTGCTGATAATAAACGAATAAAAAGAAACATTGGATAATAATCATTAAATGGTAAAAAAACGCCAAACATTGATGATAAAACTCCAAAACCAATTATTGTTGGTTTTCGGCCAATTCTAAATTTGAATATTTTGAACAAAAAAAAAATCAATAATTGATTATTGAATTCAAAAAAAAAAACCGATCACTGGCAATTCCACCTAAAACACATCCTAAAAGGTAACCAATTGAATAAAACATATGAGCATGGCCTTTTGCCAACCAACTGTCACAAACCAAATTGAAATCTGTCACAATTGTTTCACGCATCACCTGAAATATTTGGTTTCGAATTATTTTTTTTTTTTTTGAATTTTTATTAATAAAAAAATTGACATCATTCTCAAAATGATATGCTTGACATTTTCGTTTTGGTGCAACATCCTTCCAAGCTTCCTTCATTGCTTCTTCTAATGGCATTCGCCTTAATTCTCGATATCTTTCTTCACTTCTTTCATAGAAATAGCACTGGAAAATAGTCAAAAGTTTGAGGGGAAAAAAAAAAGAAATCAAAACTGAATCGCGAATATACGCTCCATCGGAATTCGAATTTGGAAATACAAATGAAATATTTTTAATATCATCAACTCCCCATAAATATGGTCCGTTGGTTGCAATTGTTGTATCATTTATATCATTAAATCCAGGAACCTGAAAATTTGCCAAAAATTTTGAAAAACGAAACGAAACGAAGCGAACCATGCATTGAAATTCTGGATCATACATCATATAAACGACATTTAAATTAAACATTGCATGGGGAATTTGTTGTAATGCAATGAGAACATAAATCCATATTTGCCACCATCGACATCCGCCAATGATGTTCAGAATTCCTTCGAAATCAATCGGATCCGTCACTTTTCTTTCTTTTTTCGTCACATCTCGATATTTTTGCTGCATTTGAGCGTGTTGCTCACGAATTTCTCGAGTTGAAAATGATGGTTTGTGGCCTTGTCTTCTGAACATTTTTTCTTTCCTTTTTTTTTTTTTTCAAATTTCCAATTTGAATTTTAAAAAAACGGGCGGGAAACACAAACCCATAAACAGACATGTCAGATTGATACATATTTTTATCATCATTGGTTACTGTAAGAACACTTGGAGCATGTGAAACTGAAATGTTTTGTTCCGCCGCTTGATTTTCCATTGCTTTTGCCACTTCTCTCATCTGAAAATTTCAGCAAAAAAAAAAATAATTTTTGTTGAAAAAACGAAAAATCAATAAAATTACATGTGGAAGAAGTGTATCGCTTGCCGCAAATTGTTTTTGTAAATTACAAGGAGTCTCACACAAATTGAATAATGCTGGCTCACTGAAAATTTTCAGATTTTTCCTCCTCTTCTTTTTCGACATTCAAAATTACCTATAAATTAAGGGAATAAATTCAAAAGCCAAATTATTTGGAGTATTCGATCGACACGTTCCAACTTCGCTTCCTTCTTCACCATGAATCGACACATTTTCATATTCAGGTAAGGCGCATTCTTCCGAAACTTCTGGATCACTTGATGTATAATTTAAATTTGAATGAGCATTTGATGATGCTTCGACATCGGCTAATTTTAATGGAACAATTAAAAACTTCTTTTCTTCTGTGGTGGTCGCCATTTTAAGGCGAAACAAAAAATCTGAAAAACAAATCATTTTTCTATTGGGAAAATAAAATCGATTCAAACCTCTTTTTTATACTGAAAAATATTCAAATTTAAATAAAAATTAGAAAAAAAAAAAAGGAAAAAAGAAAAAGAAAACCAATTCTGTCTCCTCTTTTCCGTTTTCTTTTTCTTTCTTTTTATTTTCGAGCCAAACAGCTTGCTCCTT